>OY856409.1:1519157671-1519577671 GCA_963693085.1 Alisma plantago-aquatica
TAAGTACACGAACCGAGTTTAGACGGGCAACAGGTGAGAATGTCTCAAAGTAATCCACGACATATGCCTAGGTATAGCCTTTGGCAACAAGGCGAGCTTTGAGACGTTCAATAGTCCCATCAGGATGATATTTGATCGTAAAGACCCATTGACAGCCAACCAGAGAACAACCAGTACGAGGATCCACTAACTGCCAAGTGTTGCGTTCAGTAAGAGCATGCATTTCAGATTCCATGGCCTAACGCCAAGTTGGATGCTTAAGAGCCTGAGAAGCATTCTTAGGAATAGATACAGCAGAAAGAGCAGATGTGAAATTTGCAAAATTAGTCCACAGGTGATCAGTGGTACAGAAATTCCCAATGGGGTGTTGTGTACAAGTTCGAGTACCTTTGTGTAAGCTGATAGGTATATCTAAGTCAAAAAATACTTGGGATAGAGGTGGATCTGCCATCGAGGATGAAGGATCTGGATGGGCCATGGAGGGAGTTGGAGCCTTCGGTCTTCTTTGATAAACTTCCAGTGGACGAGCAGCAATAGGAGTGGTATCTGATGAATCAGACGTATCAATCAGCGGTAAAGGTATATCTAAAAATAAATCCGATGTTAAGGCAGAACCAGCAGAGGAATAAAACGGCATATGTTCAAAGAAGACGATATCAGTTGAGACCATCCACTTCTTTCCAACTGGGTCATAGCAGTGGTACCCTTTTTGAGTCCTAGAGTACCCTAAGAAGACACTTGATGGCTCGGGGATCAAGTTTAGTTAATCCAAGACGCAGATTTTTAACAAAGCAGGTGCTTCCAAAAATCCGAGGGGGGACAGAAAACAACGAATCATCAGGATATAGAATTTGATATGGAACTTGATTGCCAAGAACAGAAGATGGCGTGCGATTGATAAGATAGCATGCAGTAGAAATAGCTTCGGTCCAAAAATAGTGGGGAACATGGTAGTGAAACAAAAGAGTGCGAGCAACTTCAAGAAGATGACGATTTTTGCGTTCGGCAACTCCATTTTGTTGCAGAGTATTGGCGCATGAGGTTTGGTGAATAGTACTCAGTTTGCAACAAAAAGAATTGACTGAGGCTTGCATGAATTCAAGGGCATTGTCAGTGCGAAAGATTTTTATAGGTTTACTAAACTGGGTACGTATTTCAGAAGAAAAAAAGGTAGTAATAGTATCAAGAATGTTAGACCGATCTTTCAATAGGAATATCCAGGTGGTTCTAGAGAAATCATCTATAAAACTCATAAAATACCGGAAACCAGAGACACTGGGAACAGAACATGGACCCCAAATATCAGCATGCACTATATCAAAAAGTTGTTTTGAGCCAATACATACCTTTTTGGAAAAAGTAGACCTAGTCTATTTGTCTAACTGGCAAGTTTCACAATGAAAAACAGAATCAGAAATAGCAGGTAGTATGTGCTTCAATTTGGCCGTTGACGGATGTCCCAACCAATAGTGCCATTGGATGCCCGTCACAGAAGAAGTCAGAAGCGCAGCAGTCCTCGGTACATCCAGGTAGTATAAGTCGTCCGGTCCCTCATGGCCCGAACCAATCTTTGTCCTCGTACGCAGATCCTGAAAGATAACACCATCTGGGTCAAATGTTACATAACAGCGCAGGCTCTTAACAGTCCGACTGACAGATAATAAATTAATTGGAAATTTAGGAACATATAATGCAGAGCACAGAGGTAGGCGGCCAGAAATACAAATATTGCCAAAACCAGATACAGGCGTTTGTGAACCATCAGCTAGAGTAACCAGAGGAATAGCAGTAGTTTTATGCAAAGTAGAAAACAAGGTAGGATTGCCAGTAATGTAGGAGGTCGCACCAGAGTCGATCACCCAAATATTTTTACCAGACTGAGTTAGGAGAGCAGTACTGCCATCAGTGGAAGTCTCCGTAGATGAGGCCAAACGCGCTTAAAGCAGTTTCTCGAATTCCGATCTGATCCAATCGGCAGATGGTAGAGCAGAAAAGGAAGCAGTAGTGTCAGGCTACTCAGATGTGACTTGATTTTCCCACGCAGATTTTCCATGTTTGATCCAGCAACGGTCTTCATTATGATTAGTCCATTTGCAGAAGGTGCAATAGCGTTGTTCAGTAGCATCAGTAGTAGAGGACCCCCGTCCTGGACCAGTAGAGGATCGACCACGTCCACGGAAGAAGTCGTCAGTCCTAACAGCAAGGGTTGTCCCGTCAGAAGTATCCCTAAGAGCTTGAGAGACAGAGGGAAGGCGCTGCACACGCTTCAGAACATCGCGTAGGGTAGGAAGAGGATCACTAGAAAGGATTTGATCGACTACCCCGCAAAGGATGACGGCATGCCAGCAAGAAATGGACTAATTGTAACTCATTGCGCTGGCGCTGTATCTCAGTAATATCTGATGATAGGGGGTGATAGACCTCGAACTCATCCCAGAGCGCAATGCATCGATTATAGTAGTCCTCCACAGAATCGGTGGCCGAGTACTCCAGTTTGGCCAAGTTTTTGAAGATCTCAAACACCTTCTTCAGATTCTGCTGGTGAGAATACACGTGGGAAAGTTGATCTCACATTTCCTTGGCCGTCTTCAGGCGGAGCAAAGACTGGTTGATTTTGGGCTCTGCACTAGTGACCAGCCAGGTCATGATGCCATAATCTTCTTTAGACCAAAGATCATAGGCCTGTTTCGTCTTGTCATCAGCATCTGGAGCAGGAGTCGCTGGACCTTTGGTAGACAGGTGCGAGAAGCGTCCTTGAGCCTTGACGTAGAGTTCAAAGGAGGCTGCCCATAAGTGATAGTTGGAGCCATCCAATTTGACAGTGGTGACGCACAAGTTGCGGGGAACGTCTGAGGTCGCCATGACGAAAGCAGGCAGCGTGAACTAAGGCCGCAGGCAGCAGTAGCAAGCAGAAGGTTAACGTAGCAGTCAACAGAGGCAGACAGTAGCAGAAGCCCAATACATGGGCAGATCTATAGGCAGAAGATAGGAGATCCAAGCATCGGATCTCAGGAACCCACGTAGGGGCAGCAAGGAATATAGAAGAACCTACGCCAACATGGAGGAAAAATTACTCCACTATGAGGCTTAGGCAGGCAGAGAGCAGAACTGAGTTTACGTCTTCAATGTGCCAGAACTGGAAAGTGTCTGAAGCTGTCCGGAGACCAATGGGAAGAGGATGGGTGGATGGGGTGGTCAACGGGATGGGATAGGAATAAGGAATGAAGAAGGTGGTGATGACGGAGAGTTAGGAAGGTGGTGGAGGGCTGTGAAGAAGAGGGTGGATGTGGCAGGTGGAGAGGTGGGCAGCGGCGGCAGAAGGGAGGGCAGGAGGAGGCGGCCGGCTGGTGGTAGGGGTGGAGATGGTGGCGGCAGTTTTTGGGGTGGAGAGGGAATAGCGATGAGGAGGGCTGGTGGGGTAGAGGGGCTGAGGATGTGAGCGGCAGCAGCAGTAAGGAAAAAGAGGGGGGCGGCGGCGGCGGCGGCAGGGGAGGGGGGGCGGCGGCAGCAGTAGCAACAAATAAAAAAAAGGAAAAAGGAAAGGGGGGTGGCGGCTAGGGTTAAGTGGGCATGGTGTTAGGGTTTAGGAGGGAGGGGTTTAGGGAGGATCGGGAGGCTCTGATACCATCTAAAATACTATAGGTTATTTCTTATTGAGTAAATAAAACAAGTACATGACCCTCTCTTTTATAAGACAAGAGAGTGAGACATAGAGCAGAGCTAGGCAATATGGGATAAAAGTACAAGAGGCTACAAAGACAAAAGCCAAAAATACACTAAGAAACAGCACAACATAGTAAAATATATATACTAATAGTAACTAGTGTTTCAAAAATCGGTCTGTGTGTCTGGCCGCATACAAGGTTCGATCCACCTACCGAACCGCATACTGAAAACCCCTCCGAAAAGTGGACCAGGTTGCATAATCGACCTCACAACCGCATAAAAGGTCAATTAAACCCCGATTTTCAAATAAACATATTTCCATTTCTTCTTTTTTACATTACATTCATCTATGTTTGTTTATATTTAGATCATAGTGCATGTTTATATTTATTTAAGGTGTGATGATTGCATCTTTGCATGATTGCCTCCATTATTCTTGTAATTGTACTATTTATTACACAGTTGTACATATTAAATATGTAAATTCATGATTAATGTATATATATATAATAATTAATTAATTAAAATTCAAAACCGCATATACTCCTACATACCGCATATACTCTACAAGGTGACCTTTCCGAACTCATAACACATTGTGCTTCTTAAAACATTGGTGGTAACACGAGGACAGTGAGCACATATTTGTTCAACAACGTGTTCTCCTGCAGGAAGTTTTACAACGAACCTTTGCCCTTCTAACATCGTTCAAGATCCGAACACTTCCACTTGGCTAAACCTACTTTCATCTCTTTTGGCGACTAGCATGTTGACATCATCAAGGTCATGTAACATTGATCTGCTAGTTTGATCTTAGCTCTTCAATTACTTTTGTATTTAGCATTCTTCTCTATTTTATTTATGAGAGTGTTGTGCATATCATCACATAGACTGGTTTGAACTATGCAATATATGCATACCGTCACATGCATGAATTGTCATATGAACCCAAAATTGGTTATGCTGATGCGGCCCTTCATGAACCCCTTGCAACCGCAACACCAACAGAGTGTCATTATCTTGGTCGCTTCACCAACCCCTCGAGCTTCAAGGAGGAGGTTTAGTATTGCCTTCTAGGCGGGGCTTTCTTCGTCGCTCCTTGAAGAGGCTTCCAACAACGTAGATCTTATCCAGCTCCTCCACAAGAAATCATCAATATCTTCTTAATCTTCCTCCTCTGCCTCTTCCTTTCTACCGCTCTCTATCGGAGGTCACAAATGATAGACACTTCTAGATCCCAATGACGCCAAGGATGACGTGGTCCATACTTGTAATCCTCCAGATGGGTTCAGATGTCGACGTGTGCACCGACCTTCGAATACTACAACAAGGCGAAGCTCCACTAAGGGTTCCACCCAGGCACCCGCCTCCTAGCAACCTCACCGGGTACCTCTTCTAGACCTGCGATTGGGCGGCCATCCCTCCACTGCAGAGTTGTGGTCCCTCAAAGTGCTCTCGAACAAGGCCATCTACGCCAGGTTCGTCAGGGTGTGTGTCCGCGTCAGGAAGATGAAGGTTGCGGAGTCCTTGCTGGTGGCGAGGAGGCGGCGGTGCAAGGGAATATATAGCAGATCGTCGTTGTGAGGATGAGGGGTACAATTGACTGCCCATGTACAGCAGCACCGTCACAGTGCATAAGAGGATGGCTCGTGCCATGATCGTGCTTAACGTGCAGTGCTCTAGTGCAATGGATGTGCACCGCTAGCAAGAGAACACTGACAAGGTGGTCGAGCTGTTCTAGGGATTTGTTGGCACTAGAAATGCCACGTCGATGACAGTAAGCACTAATAGCAACCATGCTCTACGCGATTTTGTTGGTGTGCCAATATATGTAATGTTTCCATTTATTGGGTTAAAAAAGTAGTAAAGTTGAAGATCTGAATGTTGGCCATGATTTATTTTTACATACATGAATCTTGGAGTTTGTTGAATGGACTGCATCATTTTAATTGAATATATCGGGTCCATGTCTAGTTACATGGATGTAGTTGTGTATGATATTGCATACCCAACGCTTACAGGAAGATATACCTCCCTTGGTCTTGGTTTTCATAGGTATCACTCCTCCATGTAATATGTTTAATTATGGTAACTAATGTTGTTGTCCCTAGCAGGATGTTGCAAGCATGGCTACCAAGACCAGCAAATTCACATGGCAAATACTTTTTTCCCATGTGTGTTGTGCAAAGCATACATCATTAGCTCTAGATGTGTGAGTAAAAATTTAAAGATGTTGTTATATAGAAAATCGCACTTCAATTGGCACTAAAGAAAGTATATATACCTTACCGACATCTTAGATCATGGATTCCAAACTAAAATCATACACACGAGAAGAAAAACAACAAACTCAAACAATGCATACATGTATCATCAAAACCACAATCAATCACAGCTTCGTTGCTCCTTTGCTTCTTCAATTGGTGCGTAGTTGGCAAACTGAGAGATGTTAGTGATCAGGGAGGGTGGTGAGAGCGCCACGATGGCTATGAAAGAAGAGCTACTTGCCAACTGGATCCGTTGCTAATACTAATTTAGAGAAGGTTGTCAGGACCAGATCTAATAATGTTAATTGAGGTTCTGCGTTGGAGTGTTACACCAGGTAAATCCTGTTGGGGAACATGAAAGAAAGGAGGAAGATGATATGGGGAAAGGAGGAAGTATTCAGAGGGGTGTCAATTTCGGATAAGGAGGAAGAAGAGAGAGAACAAGGTATGTAATTGTCATAAGAGGAAATATGCGATGCAATGATGTAAATAGGAGAGACGGAGAGAGAGACAAAGAAAGTGAGCATCAGCGTCAGCATGATGTCAGGGGAGTCAGAGATAAGAGACAGGCTAATGTTGACGGATGTTATCAATTACGATTTTTTCAATCCTAGAATACGATCGAACGGTGGAAAAGTTGAGTGTACTGGGGCTTGATGAACTCAAGTGTATTCTAGCCTCACTCTCTCTCTATATATATAGAGAGAGAGTCAGGCTAGAATACACTCGAGTGTACAGATCACACCTTAGCCCCAATGGTGTTTGCCTATCTAGACCAATTTTTTGCAAAATATAAAGCATTGATCGTCATTGTTATAATAATAATATGCCACATAGAAAATTTGAGCTTATTTGGATGACTGTAAGTCACCCATCTAAGGACAACAAAATCAACGCACATAACTAATTTGAAATGTATAATTTTTGCCGCGTCAAGATGCATGACCTATAAGTGTCCAAATGAGATCAAATTTATTATATTGTATGTTCTTAAGATGTTTAAGAAGATCAACGGATTGGACTTTTGAAATAATTATTGCATGACAGAAAAGGATTGAGGTGTATATGGTCTCCAGTACACTCGAGTGTATTCCAGCCTGACTCTATATATATATACATACATACATACATACATATATACATATATATATATATATGTATATATACATATATGATATATATGTATATATACACACATATATATGTGTGTATATACATACATACACACATATATATGGGCATTCATTCATTATTTGCGACTGTAACTAAGTTAGTTACTCGTAGATTTGTTTTGTAATAGGAAGGCACATAATTATAATAGATGGCCAAAGTTGTAATCGAAAAACTCATTTTGTAATACAATGTAATTGTTTTACGGTTTTGTTATAAATAACATTTTTACTATTTTTAGCTGGACAAAAAGATTCATGTTGTATTTACAAAACTAGTCTTTCAATCTCATTTCAATTATGTGCTAACAAAATAGATCCATGGGTAACAAAAGTTTGTTACCTAGGCGGGCAACAAATATGTGTGTGTGTGTGTGTCTCTATATACAGATACACACGTGAATGTGTGTGTATATATGATTTATATGTATAGATACACAAACACACACATATATATACATATACATATACATACATACACACACATATATATGGATACATACATACACACACACACATATATATATGTGTGTGTGTATATATATAAGTATACGCATACATATGGATACATATATATGTATATATATAAACACACACACACCTGTGTGTGTATATATACATATTCATGTGTTTTTGAACTTTTATACATATCTTAAACCCATGTAATGGAGTAAAAATATAGCCTACAAATCAATATAAACAATAATGTGTAGTAATATATCTGTATTGTATATTATCATACAGTAGCATAGTACTATAGGTCGTAGTTATATAATGCTTTAATACATAAGTACATCCTTAGTGATATACTATAGTAGTATATTACCACTATGTTTCATACATAGTAATTTTATGTAGTACAGTATTACTACACGCTCAGTATCATGTAACATTAGAATATTACACAGTAGGTATATAATGTCATCAATATATAAGTATATCCTTAGAAAAATATATCAGCATTAAACTAATTACTTGGTAGTTGGTATTCATACAAGTATAATATTTCAAAGAAATAAATTGTACGATTGTACAATATTAGACAATAGTTAAATAACACACAAGTATATAATATACAACACAATAGTATAATAGAGATTGGTTGATCCATGTATAAATAAACTTGTATAATAAATATGTACCACCTAGTAACATTACTATAGTATCAATTTACTATTATAGTATTAGATAGTACTATGATCTACATAGTATTATACAGGTGGACTAAACCACAACTAATTAAGTTTGGGATGAAATAGGTCCTACTCCTTGCTATTTAAGAAAGTGGGCCTAGGTAGTAGTGAAATCAAAGAGGAAGCCAGAAGGCAAGTGTTCATACAGTAGCATAGTACTATAGGTCGTAGTTATATAATGCTTTAATACATAAGTACATCCTTAGTGATATACTATAGTAGTACATTACCACTATGTTTCATACATAGTAATTTTATGTAGTACAGTATTATTACACGCTCAGTATCATGTAACATTAGAATATTACACAGTAGGTATATAATGTCATCAATATATAAGTATATCCTTAGAAAAATATATCAGCATTAAACTAATTACTTGGTAGTTGGTATTCATACAAGTATAATATTTCAAAGAAATAAATTGTACGATTGTACAATATTAGACAATAGTTAAATAACACACAAGTATATAATATACAACACAATAGTATAATAGAGATTGGTTGATCCATGTATAAATAAACTTGTATAATAAATATGTACCACCTAGTAACATTACTATAGTATCAATTTACTATTATAGTATTAGATAGTACTATGATCTACATAGTATTATAGAGGTGGACTAAACCACAACTAATTAAGTTTGGGATGAAATAGGTCCTACTCCTTGCTATTTAAGAAAGTGGGCCTAGGTAGTAGTGAAATCAAAGAGGAAGCCAGAAGGCAAGTGTTCAAGCGCTCTAGGCAGACGCCTTTCGTTGGGCTACTTAGGCGGGAGCCTAACAAATTTTTTAGACGGTCAGAGGGTTGGACCACTTGAACAGACTCTTAAGTGGCTGCAGAACACTTTTTATAACAATGCTTACACATGTGGGAGACACCTCCACACACACATACCGTATATGTAATTATTAGAATGTGTGGTATTCAACCCAAAACCAAATGGCAATGGGTGAAGGGACCACACACCTTATAAGCCGCAAGACCTCCACAGAGCTCAGCGGTATGAGACTATTCTAACATCCCCCCTCAAGTGCAGCCACTTTTGTGTGCTTGCACTTGTTCTTTTTTTTTAGGTAGGGTGTGGTCATCACACTTGTCTCGTGGAGTCCGCTCTGATACCATATTAGAATGTGTGGTATTCAATCCAAAACCAATTGGTAATGGGTGAAGGGACCACACACCTTATAAGCCGCAGGACCTCCCCAGAGCTCAGCGGTATGAGACTATTCTAACATCCCCCCTCAAGTGCAGCCACTTTTGTGTGCTTGCACTTGTTCTTTTTTTTTTAGGTAGGGTGTGGTCCTCACACTAGTCTCGTGGAGTCCACTCTGATACCATATTAGAATGTGTGGTATTCAACCCAAAACCAATTGGCAATGGGTGAAAGGACCACACACTTTATAAGCCACAGGACCTCCACAGAGCTCAGCGGTATGAGACTATTCTAACATCCCCCCTTAAGTGCAACCACTTTTTGTGTGCTTGCACTTGTTCCTTTTTTTAGGTAGGGTGTGGTCCTCACACTTGTCTCGTGGAGTCCGCTCTGATGCCATATTAGAATGTGTGGTATTCAACCCAAAACCAATTGGCAATGGGTGAAGGGACCACACACCTTATAAGCCACAGGACCTCCGCAGAGCTCAACGGTATGAGACTATTCTAACATCCCCCCTCAAGTGCAGCCACTTTTTGTGTGCTTGCACTTCTTCCTTTTTTTAGGTAGGGTGTGGTCCTCACACTTGTCTCGTGCAGTCCGTTCTGATAGCATATTAGAACGTGTGGTATTTAACCCAAAACCAATTGGCAATGGGTGAAGGGATCACACACCTTTATAAGCCACAGGACCTCCGCAGAGCTCAGCGGTATGAGACTATTCTAACATCCCCCCTCAAATGCAACCACTTTTTGTGTGCTTATACTTGTTCCTTTTTTTAGGTAGGGTGTGGTCCTCACACTTGTCTCGTGGAGTCCGCTCTGATAGCATATTAGAATGTGTGGTATTTAACTCAAAACCAATTGGCAATGGGTGAAGGGACCACACACCTTTATAAGCCACAGGACCTCCGCAGAGCTCAGCAGCATGAGACTATTCTAACATTCCCCCTCAAGTGCAGCCACTTTTGTGTGCTTGCACTTGTTCTTTTTTTTTTAGGAAGGGTGTGGTCCTCACACTAGTCTCGTGGAGTCCGCTCTGATACCATATTAGAATGTGTGGTATTCAACCCAAAACCAATTGGCAATGGGTGAAGGAACCACACACCTTATAAGCCTTAGGACCTCCTCGGAGCTCAGCGGTATGAGACCATTCTAACATCCCCCTCAAGTGCAGCCACTTTTTGTGTGCTTGCACTTGTTCTTTTTTTTTAGGTAGGGTGTGGTCCTCACATTTGTCTCGTGGAGTCCGCTCTGATACCATATTAGAATGTGTGATATTTAACCCAAAACCAATTGGCAATGGGTGAAGGGACCACACACCTTATAAGCCACAGGACCTCCCAGAGCTCAGCGGCATGAGACAATTCTAACATCCCCCCTCAAGTGCAGCCAATTTTGTGTGCTTGCACTTGTTCTTTTTTTTTAGGTAGGCTGTAGTCCTCACACTTGTCTCGTGGAGTCCGCTCTGATACCATATTAGAATGTGTGGTATTCAACCCAAAATCAATCGGCAATGGGTGAAGGGACCACACGCCTTATAAGCCACAGGACCTCCCCAGAGCTCAGCGGTATGAGACTATTCTACATCCCCCCTCAAGTGCAGTCACTTTTGTGTGCTTGCACTTGTTCTTTTTTTTTAGGTAGGGTGTAGTCCTCACACTTGTCTCGTGGAATCCGCTCTGATACCATATTAGAATGTGTGGTATTCAACCCAAAACCAATTGGCAATGGGTGAAGGGACCATAAACCTTATAAGCCACAGGACCTCCCTAGAGCTCAGCGGTATGAGACTTTCTAACAGTAATATTATTGCATATTTAAATGTATCTTAGCATTTCAATTATACTTAGGGATTCATGATTTAATTTGCTCATTTTGGTGTCAAAATACTCAGTAACATATATATATCTGGGCCATTGAAAACAACGTTGAAATCGGACATGTAATTCTATGATCATGAGATATATTTATATATCATCCAACGGTGTCTACAATTTCTACGACTTACGATTGCTTAGAGAATATACTTGTCCAAACCACGTTGCAAACAAAACATAGCTCATATAACTCAACTCTGTCGGACAATACCCTAAGGCATAGGCATATATAGATAACACATGGGAAACCCTAATTGTCTCACTTCCGCTTAAGATCAAACTAAAATCAGAATTAAAAACTAATTAATTAAGAACTTACAAGTCCTTGATATTGGACATAGTTCCAAAAACTAAAACGTTTACGTAACAAATCCTAAAACACAAAAACATAATAAAAAAACTAATAGATATCTATCCATCTTCCGTTGAGTATGATCTCATAGATCAAAACTAAAAGTTGACGATGCAAGCCAATGCCATGTGTGCGTGCAAAGAAGGTCGGTTGGACGAACTTCACACTTCCATTGTAAACAATCAATCCAATGACACATTTACATCATAAGTTTCATCTACGAACTACGGGAAGAATGATAGTGAAATGCTTGGATAGATGTATTATTCTTATATATAGTGACGGCGTGACTAGCAGTGGAGAAGCTGGAGCAGCATAGCATCATTTGCTTCCTCTGGTATCGACTCTAGCAAGGGTAAATCGACGGGCGTCCTTAGCGATTTGGAGAGGTTGACATGTTGTGGATGTCGTGGTATAGGTCGCCCTTGCAAGCTTTCAAATGATGCATGCATCTCTTGTTGCGTGTACATAATTAGAGCTTCTAGGCGGCGAACCACTTGTCGTAGTGTGTCAAGAGTTCTTCTAACTTTGCAAGCCTAGCGTTGATCTCCTCATTGTGCACCATGGTGCAACTCAATGAAGTTTCTTGCTTTTGTGGAAGTGTCTCAGCCAGCCCCCCTGACGGTGAGTTGGCCGAATTCTTTCAATTTTGGGTAGCTGGGAACGGGCAGATTGCACGGTGTCTAAAGTGAAATCTAAATTTCTGTCGGACGTTGTTGACGGATCTATATATTGTGGTTGATGGACGAGGAAGGAATTCACTAAACAAATATTTGAAGGCACTGTGAACAATACATGTGGTTTACAGTTCACCTGAATAGTACCGACAGCGTATTGTTCACGATGAATAGTATTGTGGTATACTGTTCACTATGAACAGTACCCCCCCCCTTTTCTTTTTTTGCTAGAATCATAAACTAAAGGGGGAGATTCAATGGTGGATGGAGAAAAAAAAAATTTATAGGAAGAATATCGACAAATGGAAAGAACGTCTACCGGAAAGAGATGAACAATATGACGTACTGGTCACGTGAGCAGGAATTTGAATTTTTTTTCCTTTTTTTGATGGATGGGTAAGATTAACCCTAACCTAGGGTTTGAGATTAATCACGGGTGGATCTAACCTAGGGTGGGGATCCAATAGATGGTGGTGATGGCTCCTAGACCTACAACTTAGAAGGTCACCTGGTTATGATAGGTGGGTCGGACAGCACCTAAGGTTTTAGTCGTCTCTGAGGGGAGGGGTCCTACAATCTAGACCTAGGGTTTAGATCTCAGGTTCTGATACCACTTGGTGCAAACCAAATTGCAAACAAAACTAATTCATAAAGCTCAACTCTGCCGGAAAATACCCATAGGCATAGGCTTATTCAGATATATCACACCGAAAGCGCTAATTGGCTTATTTCTGCTTAAGACCAAACTAAAAAAGAATTCAATATCAAGAACTTGCAAGTAAGTCCCTAATATTACACGTAGGTCCTAAAACTGAAACATTTGTTTAATAAATTCTAAAACACAAAAACATAATAAAAGAACTAATTAGATATGCAATCTGGCTTTTAGATCTGGGAGCAGGACTTGTCCTAGAAACATAGACATATTCTCTCATTGGATGGTCTATGCATTTCATATTGAGGTGATTTCTCTACACAAAATCTAAAGGCTATACATCAAATCCACAACGTTAGATCATTTAATAGGGTTTTGCAATCATCTCAAATTGAGATGGGTACATATACGCCACATGCACAAATGCACTAAGCTACACAACTCTTTTAGCCTATAATGTATATAGATATATAGGGGGCTCTCGGGGAAGGTAATCAAATTTGGATTCCTCGATACACATGGAGTTGCAAATTATCAACCACCACTATACCTCAAAACATACTTGCAATCCTATAATATCTTAAGGCCGTGTTTGGTTTATCATATGGGATTGGAATGGTTTGACAAATAAAACGGGATAGGATCACATAGGATAGCATAGACGATGTAGATTCACGATCCTACGTTTGGATACAGCAGGTACTTGGGAGGTAATGGATACGAGGAATATATTCGGTGGTGTTATAGTCATTGCCGCCAATAGCACGTGTCGCGGCTCCTACGAGGCATAAAAAATCTCTGCTCGATTTGTTCGTTGTCTCACCGCCATTGAACAACTTCCTCTTTGTATGATGATTCGCTTTATGAATCAACAACAGATTCACAGTCACTACAATCTGCAATTTGATCGGAAAACACAACAATACTAAACATCATGGGGGAGATCCTTTTCTTCGGCGATGAGGGCTCCTCTCGCTTATCTGCAGTTACGCCGTTGCAGTCCTGGCAGTTTGATGATGGGAAATATTGGGCATGCATCTCATCTTCTGGTTTGTTGCTGTGAACTGAACCGTCAGGCATACTAAAACACTGTTGGCTATGAAATTGGGAGATGACAATCTGGATCCAGGCGTGGAGAGAAGCGAGCGGGCAAGGGGAGGAGGCCGAAATTGGGTTCGTGTTTCAGATGTCTAGAGGAGGGAGAAACCGGGAGGGGGAGACAGGAGAGTCGGAAGACAAGGTCGAGGTTTATACGCGGAGGAGCCGGGGTCGAGGTTTATACGGGAGAGTCGGGCATCGCGAGGAGGGGGTCGAGTGTGTATACCGTGCTACTCCCATGGGGGTGCGGAACTCAGCTATACTGCTTGGCTGGGATTTGTGTCCATCACAAATGCTATCCCAAAGTTGATTTTGTGTAAGCAAACGTAGGATTGCACTTATTAATGGAATTTCAATCCTATCCTCCACATAATCCTAGAAACCAAATGTGGCATTATAGGATTTAAGAACTATCACAACAAGAAAATATTCCAATGAAAAAAAATGATGCAAATCATCAACTTTTTTCAAATAAGATTATACAAAAATAGCACTACAGGAAAAAACCAGGTATAAGTACAATACCATGCTAAAAATAGAGCTCAAAACAATAACTATCATAATAGGAAACAAGTAGCAGCAATGTTCTTCAAATAGAATCAAGAGAAACAGTAGGGAGATGGATAGTGTGATGAAGAACCATGCGTGTAATAATCAAGTCTAGCCAAAGTACCACTAGGTCGGTATTTATCATAAATTTAAATCCTAACGACTTAGACATGTTGGTATAATTTCTTAATTAATAATTAAATCAAATAAAATTCAAATAAAAAGAACTTAAAATATACACTAAAAACACTTACAACTGAATGTTGCTTACAACCAAGTCCCTACAAATAATCATACTAGTCCCTATAAACAAACTAATACCTCAAAGTTGACTAACAATCAAGTGATCACCAAGCTTTTAAAGAACGTGAGGTGCATCGAGACGTTTTTGTCTCGGCGAGGTGAGGTGTAAGCCTCGGATTGTACCGAAGCGTACATATAAATATAAACATATATATATACATACATTAAAATATATTTAAATACATATATATAATATATGTATATACAATCTCATATATATACATATGTATTTACATATATGTGTATATACTATATAGACACACGCATATTGTCATAAATAGATATATAAAAATAGAAACACATGTATATCATTTATATATTTACGTACTATTACAAATATACATATATATAGATACAAATTTGTACATGCATAGTTATAAGTATACACACTTTGTATATACACACAAGTATGTGGACATACATGCAACATATGAATGCTAGAAATATATAACATATATATAGTTGTATATACACATAAACACACACATATATAGATATGCACATACATATATATACAATTATGGGTTAGTTTGGCCTCTACTAAGCACAAAATAGTTCAAAAAGTTCTTTTTTAGAAGTACAGTCTAAGGCCTACGCTTCGGAAATGCCTCAGTGCCTCGAGCGCCTCGATACGCCTCACTTACTGAGGCGCATGCCTTTCACTGGCAGACTGAGGCTTAGCCTCGAGGTTGAGGCGTACGCCTCTAAAGCCTCAAGGCGCGTTTTTTAAAACCATGGTGATCACCCCATTTATGTTCATGGGGGTGTTAAGATGAGCCTCTGGCTAGTTAAGTGGTGACTTGCAAGTGTTAGTCTAGGTCGTCGCAAGGGCATGTAGCCCATAGCACGTAGAAGAGGTGTGGTCGGCGTGACAAACTGACAATCTAGGTTTTCGTAAGGGCCATGTGGCATACAACACATAGGAGAGGTGTGGCCAACTGAGAATGCTAATGGAAGAGACCGTTGGTGATATGATCAGTATTTGTTGCCAAAGTCGTCGTATTCTGCATAATAGTCATACTACCATGATTGTCCTAGAATGAGCTATGCTAAGAGTATACCTTATAAATGTGACTTCGTGATATGAAAAAAAGGTGAAAAAGCATATATGTGCAAAAAGTAAATCGTTGTTGTTGATCCAGCCTTAAGTTGTCTAAGTGGAACCAACCCTAGCTTGTCTAGGCACTCCACATGACCTCAGGGTCGCCCATGGACCTAGGCGTTCCTTTTTATATTGTTATTGATTTTTTACAATTTTATATCTTTATATATTAACCTATGTACACCCGGTATAGTGCCTCTATACACACACGCATATATATACATATATACACAGATTTACATACGTGTGTGTCTAGGCACTCCACATGACCTCAGGGTCGCCCATGGACCTAAGCGTTCCTTTTTATATTGTTATTGATTTTTTACAATTTTATATCTTTATATATTAACCTATGTACACCCGGTATAGTGCCTCTATACACACACGCATATATATACATATATACACAGATTTACATACGTGTGTATATGTGTGTGTAAACAAGGAATTAGCATTGAATGGCCAAAAGCAACAAAAACCATGTGTGTGCGTGAATGAAAGTACAAGTAAAAGAATTATATATACATACATATAAGAGACTCGATTGACATTAATGCAAGAAATATCACTAACACGCCGAGTTTCACTATCTGAGGTCAAGAATGCTTTTAAAAAATGAAAATGAAAAAGGCATGTGATCTAGACGATATTCCTATCGATGTATGGAAGAGTATGGGAGATGAAGGAGCTATGTGGTTAACAAATTTCTTTAACAAGATTATGAAGACAGAAGATGCTGGATGAATGAAAAAATAGTACTATATTCCCAATCTACAAGAACAAATGAGATGTTCAAAGCTGCACAAACTACAGAGGTATCAAGTTGATAGGTCATACTATGAAGCTTTGTGAGAGGATTATTGATAAAAGGCTGAGATTGATTACACAGGTATCAGACAACCAATTTGGTTTTATGTCGGGAAGATCAACAATTGATGCTAATTTTCTGATAAGGAGGCTTATGAAGAAGTATAGAGAAAACAAAAGAGATCTTCATATGGTGTTTATTGATCTGGAAAAGGCCTATGATCGAGTACCCAGGGAAGTGTTATGTAGGGTTTTGCATAAAAAGGGTGTGCCCATTCAATATATTGACCTAATTAAAGACGTATAATGGCTCAACTGCAAGTGTTAGGACTCCTGGAAGAGAGACACAAACTTATCCTATCACTGCTGAGGTACATCAAGGATCAACACTCAGCCCTTATCTATTTGTTCTTGTTATGGATGAATTGACAAAGCATGTCCAAGATAATATCCCTTGGTGCATGTTATTTGCTGATGATATGTTTTGATTGATGAAAGAAAAGAAATTTTGAATAATAAAGTTGAACTTTGGAGAAATGCATTGGAATCTAATGGATTTATGATCAGTAGAAGCAGCACTAAATATATGCATTGCAATTTTAGCCAATCTAGAATTGTGAATGGTGGAATCAAGTTGGATGAAATGGATGTACCAATATGTGATAAGTTTCGTTACTTGGGCTCTATTATTGAAAGGGAGGGTGAGGTTCAAATTGATGTTTGTCACAAGATCACAATGGGATGGTTGAAGTGGAGTGCAACCAGTAGCGGAGGCAGAAAAAATCCTATAGTGGGGCACTATTACATGTAAGTTCTTGTATAGATACTAGGGTGGGGCACATTATGTATATTGCTAATAAAGTTTGACACACCATTTAGATTTGTATATGGTTTTAAAAACTTGGGTGGGGCACGTGCCCCACCATGCCAAAATGTGGCTCCGCCACTAAGTGCAACTGGAATAGTATGTGACCAAAAGATCCCTCTCAGATTAAAAAGCAAGTTTTACAGAACAACTATACTGCCAACCATGCCATATGGGAGTGAATGTTGGGCAGTGAAGAAAAAAGGTCTCAACAAGATAAATGTGGCTGAAATATGTATATTGAGATGGATGCACGGGAAGACGAGAAAAGATCGTTTGAGGAATGACTATATCAGAAATAAAGGGGGGTGGTGAGCATCAAAGACAAGTTGCATGAAGGCCGTCTAAGATTGTATGGGCATGTACAGCGCAGACCGACAAATGGACCTATTTGAAGTAAGGTTATTGAGTCAAGCACAACTAAAAGAAGCAAAGGAAGACCTAAATTAACTTGGGAAGAACTTATAAAAAGAGATTTTGAATATTTACATCTTGATCAGAGTATGACCCATAACAGAGATGATTGGAAAAGAAGGATCCATGTGACCGACCCCAACATGGTTGGGACTGAGGCTTAGATGATTTATATATATATATATATATATATATATATATATATATATATATATAGCACGGACACTTCTCAGAGGTTGTCGTGTCCGTGTCCGACATGTGTCCAACCCAGGCATGCCATGGACACAGGTAGACACACGGCAGACACTCCTTTGGCGTGGCCAATTTCATATTTTTTATATTTACAAGTTCGACACAACATGGACACGTCCAAGACACTTCCTAAACACGGCCAACCCAACCCACATAAGACTAACTATAAAGAAAAGAGAAAATAAAACCCAACCCCGCAGACTCCTTGACCAAACCCAATCCCTCACCAAAACCCTGATCCCTTCCCTCGAGAGGTCACCAACAAGCCTCCCCCTCTAATTGTTCTTGTTCCTGCAGAGAGGATGCAACTGCCTATTGCAGCAGTTCCAAGTAGCAACTAGGTCCTTAAGTTGCTGCAAGCAGCCACCAAAAGAGAAGCTGCTACAAACAGCTTTTGTAGCAGAAACCACGAAGCAGCAGACATTTGCGACAGGAGCTGCCAACACCTAGAGTAGCCATTAGAAGCAACTTCCTTTCCTTTTAGGAACTCCTTCCCTCTTCTTCCTCTTGATTTTCTTCTTTGTTTCATTTTCTCCTCTTCTTCCTACTTCGTTGGTTCTTTTATGTGTTCACTCCTCCACCTCTTCTTCCTACTCTTATCAAAACCTTCCCCCCTCCTTTTCGTCCTACTAATACGCGTCATGTTTCGCTTTTGTCTCTTCCCTCTACCCTCCACTCATACATGACTACTGAACGAGTTATCCTCCTCTTGCTTCACCGCCATCAGCACCACCCATGCACATCTCCCCTCTATCACTACTGCTTCCCCTCCTCTTCCCTATACTCCACACCATCATTAGTATTATAACCGTTAAAGCGTTGTGTGTAATGAATTTCTAATGCTTTTCTTGTAGTCCACATTCTTGGATATTATTATAATGTAATATATCATTTTGTATGCTTAATCTTATATTGATCAACATATAATTGGTTTAAATACAAATGTGAAGACGAAGTGGGTATCACAATGATCTTTGTTTGTTCTTGTTGTTGAGAATTATGGGGTTTGTTGTGTTTACGAATAAATTATATACATATACATGTGTTTAATTGTATATATTTATCCAAATATATGTATACATGTATATATTTGCCACGTCCAACGCCGTGTCCGTGTCCTGTATTTTTGAAAATTTTTGTGTCTCGTGTTCGTGTCTAGGAGTCTACGGGGTTTGGTTTTTATCTTCCCACGATATTGGTCCAAGATAAGAAATAAATTAGAAGAAAAAAAGATAATATATGGCCCAAAATCGAAAGCCAATTAGACCGAGAAGCCGCCCAGACTGCCTACGCCGCCCATACAGCCTAATTAGGCTGGGCGCCTAGGGGCTAGAGTCCAGGTGGCCGCCTCGGCAGGAACCCGTACAACTATAACCTAGCCAAGGCAGTATGGTGTCAAATGGGGTTTTGGTAGTAACCCCAAAATCTGGACAGTTGATGCATATACAAAATTGGTTGCACTGCTACCATCAATGATGACCATGCATATGTGTGTCCTGCACACCAAATCTTGATGCAAATACAATGCAAAGGGATACAACTAGGGAAGTTCATGTACTTGTAGAGCGAGAACATGTGCCTACACCTCATTGTCATCTCATCGGCATTATGCCTGCTGACAGGGAGCACATCCTCATACTGCTTGTCGTCTTCTTTCTTAGTGGCAGGTGTCAAAATCATCACGATGTAAAGGCATTTATTGGAAAGATACTTGCACCCTTGGCAACAAAAGCATTGACTGGAAGTATGCTTACAGCCCTAGCAACATTAGCAATTTTCCTTGATGGATACAGATGAGGCCTCCAATGATGACTTTGTTTTAGGGATGACCATCAGTTTGGGCCAATCCACTACGACCATACCTGACCCGCTTGATTTAAACGAGTGGGCTAGGCCAAGATTTTAGACCATATTTTTATTGGGCCAGATCCAGGTCAGGATAATCAAGAGTCAGACTCAAGGACCCAAAACCCAATCCGTGCAATGAGTTCTCTCTCTATCTATATGTTACATTTTATTTCATTTATATCTTGGCATCATTGCATAACACATGTTTTTTTTGTTCCTTTATGTAATAGATGACAAACATTTATTCATAAGCTATATTCTTAATAAATTTATGTTATATATTTTCTTGGCTTAAGTGTCTAGCGGGTAATAAAGCATGTGTGCTGCTCATTCTTTCTTATTGATATTTTATGCATGGTTCATCTTGTGAACGTTGCACCTATAAGATCCTTGTTTGGTACGTGGCCGATAGTCATATCTTGGATGACTGAGTGTTTGGGACGGTTCATTAAATATGTGCTCGAATTAAATTTTTGATTGGAACGCCTCTACAACTTGTGTGTGTGGCTACAGAGAGATTGTGACAATAAAATATTAAAATTATACATTAAAACATGATAAATGATTAATAGATCTCAAATGAAGTGAATGGGTTCAAGGTTGTTAGTCTTGGGCCCAATTGGGGTAAAGTTAACACAAGGGGTATAATTAGATTAGTGCCATTTGAAAGTGTGTTATATTCCTGAAAATTTTTGTAATTAAAATTGACCATGACCATAGACTTTGGTACAAATTTGGTAATATAAATCTAAATTAACTAAACGGATTTGGAAAATCCCCTTTTATTTGGTATCATGATATAAAGTTTGGTGTTGGATCGTGTTAATTAGGTCAAGTTAAATCTCAGGCTCATATATGAAGAGTTTTGGGGTCATGTTTCCGTCTAACCAAGATAATGAGATACTGAGGAGATAATGAAATACATTGGAACTAGCTTGTTAATTAGAGAATAATGAGAAAGTGAAATGTTTGAGGCATGACTCAAGATCCCATGGTTAGATTGGTTGAAACTTGGTGGAAAGTTGTTTGATGATGTAAGGAAGGCCTCTGATTTTGTTTCATAATATCTAGATAGATTCTAACAATTATTTGAGATAAAACAAAAGCTTTTTTTTAACATCTATGAGGAATTTGGACTTCAAATCCAGTAATGTGCCACGGCCCATATAACTGGTAATAAAAATCTCTTCACTCATCTAAAGAAATCTACATATCATCCTTCGGTGTGTCTGGAAGATGGATCTACTTCTTTGGTCACTAGAATTGGGGATGTTAGCAATCATCTCCTTAAATTTGTTTTGTTTGTGCCTAGATTTCCATTAAACTTGATGTTTGTTAGTAAAATTACCAAATCCTTAAATTGCAGTGTAACGTTCTTTCCTTACACTTGTCTCCATGCAGGATCTCATGACAAAGAAGACAATTGGTGGGGGATATGAAGGTGGAGACGATTTGTACTATCTACAGACCTCGTCAAATTTGCATGTTGCTGCTCTTATGGCTCACTCTACTTCTCTTTATCAATGGCACCTAAGGCTTGGTCTTCCTTCCGCCCAAAAGTTGAAGTCCTTATTTCCTAGTTTGTCTTCTGAAAAGTTTACATGTCAATCTTGTCAACTTGGAAAACATCACCGCTCTGTGTATCCTCCTCGTTGTGATAACAGGAGTCCTAGTCTATTTTATTTAGTTCACTCCGACATCTGGGGATCATGTCGTATTGGTAATCATATTGGTGTGCGATATTTTGTGACTTTTATTGATGATTGGTCTCGTGCCACTTGGCTTTATCTTTTGAAAGATCGCTCTGAAATTTTAGATGTTTTCTCCAACTTCTTAAATGAAATAAAGACTCATTTTTCTGCTACTCCTAAATTTGTCCGCACTGATAATGCTTCTGAGTACGTGCAACATGGCTTTTAAAACATTTGTACCTCCAAAGGAATTGTTCATCAAACCTCCTGTGCCTATAGTTCACAGCAAAATGGTGTTGCTGAAAGGAAAAACAGACACCTACTTGATGTCGCTCATACTCTCCAAATTGAAATGAATGTTCCCAAGTCCTATTGGTCTGATGCCATCTTGTTAGCCAACTACCTCATCAATCGTATGCCTTCGTCCATCCTCCAAAATCAGATTCCATACCAACTCCTCTACCCACATAAATCTATTTTTGCCCTACCACCAAGAGTTTTTGGCTGCCTTTGTTTTGTCCACATTCACCAACCTAGACTTGATAAATTGTCTCCACGAGCAATTTGTTGTTTTTTTTGGGTATTCTCGCACACAAGGGGTACAATGTTTTGATCCCATTGCACATCGCTTGTATGTTAGTGCGGATGTCACCTTCTTCGAAGATACATCCTTCTTGTCTGAGCCATGTTCACAGGTGCCTCCTCCTAATGTACCACTTCCAAATGTATCAATTTCTGAAAGTCTATGAGTGTCGGCGCAAAAGACCTCTACCTGAAGTATCCCCTGCTATGACCTCTTCGAAAACTGATGATCCACCAACAGTTAATGGTAATTCTACTGACTCTATTCAGATTTCTAAGTTGGACATGACTATTGCCTTATGAAAAGGTCAGCGGTCTGGTACCAAATATTGTATTTCTAAGCATTTTTCTACTTATCATCTCAATGCTTCCATGGCTAAATTTACTGCTGCAATATCTGCTATCTCTATTACAAAGAATGTTCAAGAAGCACTTCTACATCCTATATGGAAAAAGGCTATGGATGGGGAGATGGATACTCTTCGATCCCGTGGGACATGGGCCCTTGTTGATCTTTCCCCAGGCAACAATCTTGTTGGATGTCGTTGGGTGGAACGATCGAACGCTTAAAATCTAGATTGGTTGCCAAAGGGTACACACAGGAGTCTGGAGTTGATTATTTTGAAATATTTTCTCCCGTTGCTCGTCTTACTTCTGTGTGTATTCTTATTTTTGTTGTTGTCAATCAAGGTTGGCGTTTGCATCAACTAGACGTCAAAATTGCATTTCTATATGGTGACCTGTAGGAGATTGTCCATACGTCCCAACCTCCAGGTTATATTGTTGAGGGGGAGTACTCTGAAAAGTTTGTCTTCTTAAGAAGGCTATTTATGGTCTTAAGCAGAGTCCTCGAGCATGGTTTGACAAATTCTCTCTTATACTGCAACAATTTGATTTCACAAGGTCTCAATGTGATCATTCTATTTTTATCAAGACCACATCTTCTGGCATTATTATTCTTATTGTATATGTGGATGATATCATTATATCTGGTAGTGATACCACAGGGATTGTTGATACAAAGAAATACCTTATGAAGCACTTTGTAACCAAAGTCCTTGGACGTCTTCGGTATTTTCTTGGTATTGAGGTAGCATATAACAAAAATGGAGTATCTCTCTCACAGAGGAAGTATACTCTAGACTTATTATCTGAAACAGGAATGTTGGGTTGTCGACCTGCTGTCTCGCCTATGGATTAGGCACATGATATATGGGTTGAGTCCACTCATCTCTTAGAAGACAAATATTGTTACAAGCGACTAGTCGGCAAAATTTTGTATCTCATTGTTACCAGACCAGATATATGTTTTGTTGTGGGAGTTCTTAGTCAATTTATGATTGCCCTCGACAGTGTCACTAGGAGGTTGTCTGTTGTGTCCTGAAATACTTGAAGAACACAATTGGACAAGGGTTATTTTATAAAAGAAATAGTCACCTTGATGTTATTGGATATTCTGATGTTGATTACGCAGGATGCAAGTCCGACAGAAGATCCACTTCTGGTTATTGTACCTTCATAGGAATCTGGTTACTTGGAGAAGTAAGAAACAAAATGTGGTTGCCAGACCTAGTGTTGAATCTGAGTATCGTGCAATGGCACATACTACTTGTGAACTATTATGGATTAAATCTATTCTTGCAGACTTTGGGTTCCATATCACCTCTGCTATTCCGATGTATTGTCATAATCGTGCTGCTACTTTCATTGCTAGCAATCCTATATTCCATGAGAGGACCAAGCATATTGAAGTCGACTGTCATTTTCTTCGAGATGTTGTACTGGATAAGAAGATTGCTACTCCCTTCATGTCATCAAATGAGCAAACTGCTGATATATTCACCAAGCCTCTCTCTAGCAAGCAAGTTGAGGAACTGTGTTGCAAGTTGGGCATGATGGACATCTATGCTCCAACTTGAGGGGGAGTATTGAGATATATTATTGTAATTATTGTTTATTGTATTTCTGTTTAAGTCTTTCCTTTATTCTATAACATGGGCCTTTGTATAAAGAGGCCCATTAGGGTTTTCAGTTCGCTTCCTTGTACAGCCTCCTATTTATAGGAGTGAGTTTCCTCCTTTGTGAATATAGAAAACACGACACACTTTCATAGATATCAAACTTTCGACACTCGAGATTTGAGATCATGAAATTACACCTATCTGAGGATCCTCTAAATTATCACAAACCGAAAAGCTTATTGATTAAAGATTAATGAACTTACCACAGATATAGAAGGTTGGTTAATCTAAACATGTATTCACGTCACCGAAGATCCTAGGATGTTAACCTTAAGAGTATTCATAAGGAAGATAAATTTGCTCATTTGTAAATGAACATTGTGGTAACCCAATTCCTAGAACTCTAATACCTTCGATTTTATCAAAACTTTAAATGCCTTTACTTCTCTAGTTACTTTTTTTTTGCTTTAGTCTTTACTGGTTTATAGTTGCAAACTATAAATTAGTTTGGTAGCTGCTCTTGTCAAACACTAGTAATCAACAAAATCAAACATGAGTTTGATTTTACGATAAGCCATTGGATTGTGGTGCAGAAACCCCAATCATTAAGCAGCTGAGGAAGCCATAGAAAGTAACATCAAAGAGAGTTTGAGCTGCCTCTCCGCCATGATGGCAAGGCCGTTGAAACATCAACTTTAGAGGCAAACAAAAGGGCTGCAAAGTTCCTCCCACTCCTGACACAGCTCCACATGTATGTATAATCCGACTGACATGCCTTGAACTCAAGCAATTGAAGCGAAGACCTTCATTGGGTTTCCCTCTTGGCCTCTCCTCACTCCAGCTCTAAACAACCATCCAACAACCCATGACCGTGCCATTTCTTCTTTCCCTTCCCTAATTGTTACCCCCTATGCGACTCCCCCTCAAGCTAGTGATTTTAGGTGATGTTGTAACCATTAACTATAAATTTTGAAACTTCTTATTTCCCAGAAAAGTAACTTATTAATGTTATATAACTATACAGTGAACTGCCATTGTGCATACTTAAAATCAACCTTGAATGTTTGGTAGCGTGCCTAGTCATGAAAGTTTGACATGCTTGGCAGCTAAAGATGGATTGAATTGTACGCTGGATAAACTAGTATTCTTTATTTTTTACAGTTTTATTTATTTCAACTCAGTTATTTTACCAAGAAATTTGTTTCAACTCGGTTATTTTACCAAGAAATGGTAATGTAAGAAGTAATCTTTCAGTAATTTCCAACTCCGTTTATACTGCTGACACAATATAATTAGAAGCATTCAAAATCTTAATTGCTATAAAATTCAATTAGAGAACTCAATCAATCTGGTGGCAATGCTTTCTTGATTCTCAATAGTTCTGGTTGTAAGTGGCCATCACTTGGTATCTATTATCTACTACGGTACTACCATGAGTCGGAGCCTTTGTGATAATGATTATTCAAAAGAATTACTTAAAAGAAGCAATTACAAATTCCTGACCCTAGCATTTACATAAACCAATAAAAAAACAGATCAATAAGGCAAGCCTTAGTATAACTAAAAGAATTAAGTCAAAGATCAAGGAGCAAAACAAGGTTTGTACCTTCCACCACATGTAGCAATACCCCATTGCTCCTACGGCAGCTGCAGGCAGCAGGTATGATGACAGACTTCCTAAACGATGAAATGTCGACATAGAATTACAGAAGATACTTGAAGTATGTCTGTTATGCGTGAATATGGAGTATTTAAAAGTGCGTACAGAAAAACAGAGGCAGACTTCATTTTTTGCATCCCTTTAGCACTACTGAATATTATAAAAGATTTTTAAAAATACATATATGAAAATTATATAAATTGTTGAGAGATTTGTTTCTTGAATTCAGTAAAAAAAAAACCTCGTAACATAAAAGAAGATAAAGTTGAATCATTATACAGTTCAAAAAAGTTAAAACACATCCAAGTGAACCAAATGTTATTGCAGCTGCTAAAAGGAGTAACACTTGTAAATACATCCAAGTAAAATTTTGTCTCATAGTCTTGAGTCAAAATCATGTAGTGTCGGTCCTTCCAACTAGGAAACACCACAGTCTGACAGGCTGTGTTTCCTAGATGTCGCCATAAAAGGAGTTCTAGTTGGCTTAATGTGATTCACTCTGATGTTTAAGGACCGTGTCACATACCTAGTCATTTTAGAGTAATGTATATTGTGACTTTTACAGATGAATGGTGCACACCGGCCTGGATTTTTCCAACGAAAGAACATTCTGAAGTAATTATTATTTTGCTTGTTTATTATGAAGTTCACTCAATTCTCTAAGAGTCATAAAACTATAACATTGGCAATGCTGTTGGATATATGCAACATGAATTTCAGACTATTTGTACCTTGGGGGGTCCTGAATGAGACCTCTCGCGCTTATAGCCCATAACAAAATTTTATTAGACACCTTGATATTATCTTACTGGCACGAAGCTACTCTTACAGTCTTACTGCGTATTATCTTATCAGCCAAATACCTTCATCCGTTCTCAAAAATTTAAGTCCCTGCAGCTTGCTTTATCCACATGAACCCATTTTCAGCCATCCACCTCGATATCATCCGGATTCTCAGTAAGATCCCAGAAGCCATTCTTACTGCACATCATCTTATCAGACAAATGCCTTCATCCATAATCAAAAATGTATTTCCCTACTACTTACGTTTTCCACATGAACCCATTTTCAGCCTTCAGCCCAAAATATTCGGTTGCATGTGTTTTATTCACAATCATAATCCGAATACAGATAAATATCACCTCGTGCTATCCGCTGTTGCTTTCTTGGTTATTCCTAAACCCTGAAGGTTATAAATGTTTGGATTCTGTTGCACAATGTGTGTGTGTGTGTCACTGATGATGTCACCTTCTTAGAGGACCTCAATGTTAACAAGTATCGCCAGACAATATGTACATGTACTACCTCTTCTTGTATCTCAGTCCATTAAATCTAGTGCTTCAGATGTTTCCACTAAAGTATCCACTTCTTCTCTTTGTGTTTTGTGAATGCCGAAGGAAAGCATACTACCCGTCGAGCTACCACCGTCTACCGGAATGTTAACAGCAAGTGAAGAGGCTACTACATTTGATTTACCAAAGGTTACACTCCGAGATCGAGAGTGGATGTGAGGACCTGATTTCTAGTTAGCCAGGTAATTAGGGTTAACCTAACTGATTGTATGTTTGTGTGTTTATTTATGAACTTTCCTATAATTTATATAACTGATTTAATTTGGAAACTACATTAAATCAGGAATTAGTAAGGGTTTGGTGAGCTAAACCCCTAGGTTTTTTTGTGAAATTTAGGGTTCTCGGGGGATCTGGTGAAATGATGGTGCTAAGTAAATTATCAGCACTAAAATAAATATGATGTTGTGTTTAAGAGGTAGTTTGGGTGTGTATAAAACCGCACATGAATATAGGAAACTCTAGAAAGAGAAACGGAGATGTTAGATCAGATCAAAGATATTTGGAGAGTGTTTTAGAGAAAGTTAGCTAATTTTGGTTTGGTCTGGAACAAAAGTCAACATCAGCCTTGGTCGGTCAGTGTGAGGTCGACCATCAACCCACTTGTGAGAAATCACGTTGACTTATGCACAAGTCAAATCGACCTTTGGGAGGTTGGACTAATTGCGGTTAGTTCGTCAACCTTTCCCTGAGCCAAAGTCCGAGAAGTCAACCGACCTTTAAAAGGTTAGTTGACCTCGTGTTCGACATTGACTAGGGCAAGTTGATGGTCGGTCTAATCGACTTCTGAGAAGTTGATTGACTTGAAGGATACTAAACATTTCGTCCAAGACATGGTTATGTAAAAGCAAAATCTCACCCCTCATGCGGGCATTGGAGACCAGACACCAAATATTTCTTACCAAGATTCTTCCTGCCTCTTTTTCATCATATGAGTCGCAAACTAGGTACACAATGAGTATACTCCAACTTGAAGGGGAGTGTTGAGATATAAATGGTGTTTGGGTCTCTTTGTAAACTAACCCTTAACTGGTGTGTAGTCTAATATCGTGTATCACGGCATCAATGCTTACCTGAGTTTCTATAGATAAAAGTGTGAATCTCCTATTTGAGATGAAGTCATTATGAAATAAAGTTTGCTGAGAAAACATGTGAATAAAAATCTACGAGAACAAACAAAAAAAAATCACATAAACGTAAGACGTTTGTAGTAATTCATAAGTGAAGGGGACAATTTTAAGGATTCAAATGAGCTACTACATACCATTAGATGTTGAATTTCCATTGAAGATTGCTACTGGCCTGGATAATGTCAATTCTCTAACCTCTTGAGCCAACTGACGGACCTGCCATTTAATGATATATACAGTTTAGCTAGATAGGTTAAGCTCAAAGAAACAAAGAACGTAGAATTGATGGTTAAGGAGAATCAATATCCAGCAAATCATATTTACAATTGCAAACGCAAAGTACAAAAAATAGAAAATAAACATGACTACTCCTTAATGGATTAGTTGTAGTGGTCATCTAAGTATCAATCTCCATTACGTGAATCTTGTGAGACCCCATTCCATGGTTACTTGTAAATCATGTGTTATGGTCTGCAATATATGTTACTTGCATGTATAGTGAATAATAACTAAGATTAGTATGAAACCCTAATTTTAAGTTTTAACCGGCTAATGTGCAAAGAGGAAACCTAATTTGATGAGTTTACATACTACGAGAAGAAAACCATGGTTCATTTAAGTTTCCTAGATTTAATGTGTTGCTGATTTGCTCAAGGAAAACCCTGATCCATTTTGAATGTTTTGAATTCACTCAATCAATAATATAATAAAGATATGTGTGTTTATACGTTTGCATTGAGGTGTGTGACATGTTGGTTTTATTTTTAAGGGTGATATATATGTGACAATTAGGTGGTTCTTAGGGCTTCAAAGTGCTTGGTTTTATTTTTAAGGGTGATATATATGTGACAATTAGGTGGTTCTTAGGGCTTCAAAGTGCTTGTTGTGCTTCTATAATGTTTGTGCTTTTGGGAACATGCCAGATGAGTATAGAGGCCCTAATAAGGGTAGATTAACCCTAGATTGGTTGGCTTGACATTGGTTAGGTTTGGATAGGTTCAAGACAACTTTTGAGCAAGTTCAACCAATTTTAACATGCTTGAGGTTGTAAGTTGGCTGACGAAGCCTCAAGTCGGGCTAACATACAAAGTTGGGTAGAGGATGGTCTATTTCCGCTAGTCATTTGGTTTGTTCCTTAGTCTGGCCCTCTAGTCAGGCCCACTAAAGTAGGTGACCCTTTCGTCGGACAAACTAGAGTGATTGATTCTTTAATCGGGAAAAATATGTCAATTAGACTAATTAAAGCAACTGCTTTTTCGTGTTTTGGCTTGGTCGGGCCGTTTTGGGTTAGTCGGACCGACTAAATCCTAAGTATGTCAACGAAAGGTGTTTTGCTAACAAACTTCTTATTCGAATGTGTTTTCATCATTTGGAGACCCTATGTGTATGAGTTCCCTTCGCCTGAAATCGACTCTAGATCTCTATTTTATCATCTTTTATCTGTTGGAGCTCAAGTGGCAATTTTGAGGAAGAATTCCAAGGTTTGGCCCCCTATTTGCTAGTGGAGTAGATTTTGGGTTGTTCTTGGTCATCAGGTCATGGACCACGTTTAAGGTTAGTTGTGGGTATTTCCTTGGTTCTTCTTCTCCTTTCTTCCTCTTGAGGACCGTAGACGACCTTTTGTAGGTTTGATCCATAGGTGACCATCTTCTTATCTTCTTTCACTTCCTTAGCTAGGCTTGATCTAGTAGGCGCTAGAGGAGGCATTTTTGGTGGAGGTTTTAAACGTGGGACAGCTAGGGGTGGTTTTGTTGTGTAGTTGTCGCGTTTCCACAAATTTGTGAGTGGATACTTCCCCTTTTGAGTTATGCACAAATTTGAGCCAATCTGTATGCTTGAAGGGCCCCATATGTTAAATTGAAGTAGGATTCATCCTAAATGCTAATTGATTGGATTATCTTCATATTTTGTTGTGGAAACCTTATATGAACGGTAGCTTATTCATTGGTTTAGGTTTTCCTACATGAAATTCGAATTGAATCCTAATACTACTAGTTGCATTAGATGCCTAGTATGACTTCTAGTTGTGATCTAATGTATGATCAGGGTGAATTTCATATGGCTTGTTCTAATACATGTTCTCTTCAAATTGGCTTAGTTGAATAGCACATTAGTAAATATGAAGGCTCTTGTTGATTTGATACTCTCATGATAGAACTACTTGGTTTATCCCTAAATTGCCTAAGTAAACCCTAATGGTCAATAGCATGAAATGAAGCTCATATGAGAGCACTTCTTTACTTGATCTAGGTGTGATATGAGATAGCTAATTGAGTCCATGTTAAGTGAAATGATGCCCTAGTTGTAAGAGGAATGCTTATGATGGTGGCATTGCCCGAAAGTGATGATTCTTGAGATGCACAAACATAAGATGATGATATGGAATGGCATATCTTGTTTTAAGTATATAAGTGATGATCAAGAGATGACATGAGATAAAAGATACTCGAGTTACTAATGATCGCACCTTGAATATAGGTTGACCTAAACACAAGAGAAAAACCCTAGAAGATGGCACATAAGCTTCTATGTGATATTTTAGTGATCCATGCGTTAGTTGAACCTTGGCCACAACTCATAGCCTACGGTTTGTTAAGCCTGCTGAGAGAGGGTGGGCTACAGCTACACTCCAAGTGTAGGATAAGAGTGGGTGAGGCCTTATACCATAACTCTAGTCCACCTGTATTGGAGACGGGCCTTATTTATATAGGTGGGAGGTGAGGGGCCTCAGCCATACTCATTAGCATAGTTGTGAAGGGGTGTTGAGCCTTAGCCAAAACCTTGTCCCCTGGAGGTATAGGGCCATGGCCACAACTATAATTGAGTTGGCTGAGTAGGGAAGAGAATTCAGGCCATAATCATAACTCTTGCGTCTAGATAATAATAAAGCATATTACTAAGTTCGGATATGAGAAAAATATGAACAAGACATTCAAGTGAACTTGTGTGCTCTTTGTGTGCTTCTTGATTGTGCCTTCTTTACTCAATTACTCAACTAAACGTTTAGCCTTTACACTTACCCTAATCTACTTGTATGCATCAATCAACATTAGAACTATCTATTTAGGATAAGATGGTCTTAGATGGAATTCCATGTTTAATTAATATTATAGCCTGCATTGACCATCTTCATATCATGTTTAACTGCCGAGTGGCAATAACTCATATAAATTGTTGAATATTATTTATACCTTGGATTAGCCGATCGGAGATAGATATTAGGTTGTGTAGAGTTTAGTGTTGCTGTTGCACACTCAGGTCTAGGGTGGAATTTGATCTTGTCGGTGTTTCTCATTGCTGTTTTCTGCTTAGTTAGATGTGATATGATGGATACAATCTTTTAGTATCAACATAATATAACATGTTGTAATACGTATACAATGGAATTCAGATGTAATATGATAAAGATATTGTATCTCTTTCAGTTTATATACCAATGTAGATTTGACATTTATAAGTTTAAGTTGAATATAATAAAGATGTTATTTGTTGTGGTTGTTTGACCTTGCTTCCGCATTAGCTTGGTTAGCTTTCCCTCGACTTTGATCTTACTCCTTAGTGTGCTGAGATTGTAGGTATGTCCTGGTCTCGACAAGTTGTGTGTCAAGTAGAGTGGTTCGAGTTTAATTTTGTTTCTCGATTTGTGGCAGGTCGCGGTTACTCAGCGGCATGGTTTTGTTTTGGGTTGGTTGTGCTAGGGGTCAGCATCGGTAATCAAACCTTTTATTTGTTTAGCAACTTATATAATCGTAAAACTTAGATCACACAAACTACTTCCAACATTAATATAATGTTAATATCATATATGTGCACTAGCAGTGTTTATATATGTGCTTTTTTGTGTTTTTGACTGAATATAACGAAAAATATAATTGTATTTTAATTTTATACATAAAACGGTCCTCGGTCTAGTCCATGGCCTAAGCGATCTCCGACCAGACCAGACTTAAGACCAAACTTCCAAAAATTTTAGACAGATCAAACTTGTAATGGTCCAAGACTGAGCCGGACCGAAAGGACCAGCCGGTCCAACCTAGCGGTTTGGATCGTTGTTCACTCCTAGGTTGTGCTTGCCACGCCGGTGGGCATCTGCACTTAGGTTTAGTTCTTAAGGCGCCTCAAACTAGGTGTCCGGCTTATTAAGTGTATTAAGTCAATGTCTAAGACCTGTTAGGCCCAAATTAAGCCAGTTGAAAGACTAAAATAGCATTAATTGGGTCTGGATTTTGTAAAAGTGATTCACCTTCAGTCATTTTATGGTTGAAACAGGTCCGTTTAGGCCAAATCAGGCCAACTTTTTACAAATTTGTCTGATTTAAGGGAAATAGGTCTTATTTGTGGGAAATACGTCTGATTTGGGGAAATTAGGTCTGATTTTGCCAAATTCGGACTCATTAAAATCAGTATATGGTAAATAAGGGAAGTATGTATTATGTCATGCTATGCAAAATTAGGTCTGATTTTGGCCAAATCAGGTTAAAGTTGGGAAATGTAGGTCTGAGTTGGGGAAAACATGTCTGATTTGAAGGAACTACATTAGATTGGGGAAATTAGGTCTGATTCGGCCAAACTTGGGTCTCATTTAGGTCAATATGGATAAATTAGGGGAAATAAGATATGTTTAGGTCATGTTGTGCAAAATTAGGTATGATTAAGGCCAAATCAAGTCAAATTCCAGAAAATTAGGTCTGCTTTAAGGAAAACATGTATGGTTTAGGGAAAACATGTCTGATTCGGGGAAACTTGGCCTGATTTGGCCAAATTAGGCCTCATTTGATAATATAGGGTAAATTAGGGAAAGTTGAGGTATAAGAAGTTTATGCTATGAAATATTGGGTTACATTTAGGTCAAATTAGGTCAAATTAGCTCCAATTCAGATCAAGAAAGGTCAAATTATGGCCAATCAGGTCTAGTTTAGGTCATATTAGGTGTGATTTAAGATAAATACAATTGTTACGACTTCGATATAACCATTAGAAATTTAGATAGTCATATATCTATTTGAACATAGCTATATATATATATGTAAATGTTACTCTCTCTCTCTCTCTCTCTCTCTCTCTCTCTCTCTCTCTCTCTCTCTCTCTCTCTCTCTATATATATATATATATATATATATATATATATATATATATATATATATATATATATATATATATATATATATAACTCTCTCTCTCTCTCTCTATATATATATATATATCGAGAGAGAGAGAGAGTCAGGCTAGAATACACTCGAGTGTATTCGGAGCAGAATACACTCAAGTAGTTTTTCATGATGCAATATTATTTTCAAAAATCTAATCCATTGATCTTCTTAAACATCTTGTGAATAGCTCATACGCAAAATTTGAGCACATTTGGACATTTATAGGTCATGTTATAAAGACCGCAAAAATTATGCATTTCGAATTAGTTTCGTGCGTCGATTTTGTTGCCCTTAGATAAGTGACTTACACTCATCCAAATGGGCTCAAAATTTGTATGTAGCCTAGTTATAGTATGACGGTGAAAATCAATGGTTTACATTTTGCAAAAAATAGTCTTGATATGCAAACACACTTGAGTGTATTCATGCAATCTGTAAACTCAAGTGTATTCTAGCCTGACTATATATATACATATATATATATATATATATATATATATATGTTAATATATATGTGTGTGTATCTATTTGAACATAGCTATATATATATATATATATATATATATATATGTAAATGTTACTATATATAGAGAGAGAGTCAGGCTAGAATACACTCGAATGTATTCGGAGCATAATACACTCAAGTAGTTTTTCATTATGCAATATTTTTTTCAAAAATCTAATCCGTTGATCTTCTTAAACATCTTGTGAATAGCTCATATGCAAAATTTGAGCACATTTGGACATTTATAGGTCATGTTATAAAGACCGCAAAAATTATGCATTTCAAATTAGTTTCGCGTGTCGATTTTGTTGTCCTCGGATGAGTGACTTATACTCGTCCAAATGGGCTCAAAATTTGTATGTAGCCTAGTTATAGACGGTGAAGATCAATGGTTTACATTTTACAAAAAATAGTCTTGATATGCAAACACACTTGAGTGTATTCATGCGATCTGTACACTCGAGTGTATTTTAGCCTGACTATATATATATATGGATGGATGGATATATATATATATATATATATATATATATATATATATATATGTATATGTATATGTAAATGTTAGCATGTGCGTGTGCATGTGTGTGTGCGTGTGCGTGTGTGAAAAATACCAAAAACGCCTGGAGCATCTAGGGTCCCGCCTACACAACTATGTTTAGGTGGATGGTTTTATTGAACCACGTGCGGAATGCCATAGATACTTTTTTCCATTCTCTTGTAAATTAGCCGAACATATAAAAGTTTTGAACACAATTGGCATATAGCATCATTTCTAAAGAACAACCAAATTAAATTTTCAGTAACGAGCCAGTGTTATATTATGTGGGATCACGAAAAGTACAAAGTAATATATGAATAAGAAACATCTCAACCTATTTTACATATGAGAGGAACAAAATATTCCTATTTGGCTCTTCCAGTTACGTCTAGTATTTAAAGCCAAATTGACTAAAACAATAATTCACTTAACCCTTCCTCTCAACTGAAACATGGGATTCTGTCACTTTTCCGTTGGCCAAGACAAGAAAGAGCCAATACAGAAAGTGTGCATTCGGATTGAAGCATGAGTAGCACAAGCCTGAACCAACTCCATAAACAAAGCAAGTGTTATGTTATCTCCTCGTACAATTCACAGTAATGACAATAGAGACAACCAATCTAGAGTAGTTCGACTAGACTAGAAATTGTGATACCATGACAGTGATTGAAGAAAGCAACAATTAAAAGGCAATGTTGTGGTATAATCAACTCAATAGCTATGTTTTCTCTAGTCTAGATTTTCTCTATATAGATAGTTGGATCCAATTTGTATTGTGACTGCAAATAAACAAAAACTTGGGCAATGCAACATGAACTAGAGTATTAGAGTAGGGTGATATGCCTAGACGATGTAAACTGCTTATAATAGGCACAAACCATTAGAAAGGGGCATAAGAACCATGATGATTTAAGAAAAACTAATCAGAAGCGCCAAGAAATAATTAAAGCTGCATGAAAACTTCCCAAAAGTTTCATTTAGTTTCTAACATTCTCTTAGTCCTCTTTATCTTACTCTCTTGGTTTATCTCAACCTAGCTTCAACTAACCAAAAAAACCCTCACTTCAACTATGAATAGCAACTAACAATAGTTGCTTTGAACCATGGTTGTATAGGCGGCTAGGCGGCAGGCGTTGCCTGGGGACGCCCAAACAGCCTATAGGCGGAGGCTTAGGCGTTTTTTAATTTTATTTTTTAACATATGTATACTATAGATATATATCATCATCATCATCTAAGCCTCAGTCCCAACTATGTTGGGGTCCGCTACATGGATCCTTCGTTTCCATTTAGCTCTATCATGGGCCATATTCTGGTTGAGATGTAGAGATTCAAAATCTCTCTTTATAAACTCATCCCATGTTAATTTAGGTCTTCCTCTTCTTCTATTTATTGTGCTTGACTCAATAGCATTGCTTCGTATAGGCGCATTTGTCGGTCTGCGTTGCACATGTCCGTACCATTTGAGTCGGCCCTCGCGCAACTTGTCCTCAATGCTCGCCACCCCCACTTTATTCCTGATATAATCATTTCTCAAGTGATCTTTTCTTTTCTTCCCACACATCCATCTCAGCATACGCATTTCAGCCACGTTCATCTTGTTGAGAACTTGTTTCTTCACCGCCCAACATTCACTCCCATAGAGCATGGATGGTTGTGTAGTTGTTCTATAAAACTTACTTTTTAACCTGAGAGGGATCTTACGATCACATAAAACTCCAGTTGCACTCCTCCATTTCAACCATCCTGCAGTGATCCTGTGACAAACGTCATTTTGGACATCCCTATCTATTTGAATAATAGAACCCAAGTAACGAAATTTATCACATTTTGGTATATCTATTCCGTCCAACTCAGCTCCATCATCACACTGCAGGATTGGCTGAAATTGCAATGCATATACTCAGTTTTGCTCCTGCTAATCATCAATTCATTTGATTCCAATACCTCTCTCCACCGTTCAACTTTATCATTTAATCCATCTTTAGTTTCGTCAATCAAAACAATATCATCAGCAAATAGCATACACCAAGGAATATCATCTTGGACATTTTTTGTCAGCTCATCCATAACAAGAACGAACAGATATGGGATGAGTGTGGATCCTTGGTGTATTCCAACAGTGATGGGAAAAGTTGGTGTCTCTCCTCCAGGAGTCTTCACACTTGCAGTAGAGCTATCATACATGTCTTTGATCAAGTCAAAGTATAGGATTGGCACACCCTTTTTTTTCAAAACCATCGACAACACTTCTCTGGGTACTCGATCATAAGCCTTTTCCAAATCAATAAACACCATATGGAGATCTCTTTTGCTTTCTCTATACTTCTCCATAAGCTTCCTTATCAGAAAAATAGCATTTGTAGTTGATCTTCCAGGCATGAAAGCAAATTGGTCGTTTGATATCTGCGTTATAGATCTTAGCCTATGCTCAATAATCCTCTCCCAAAGCTTCATTGTGTAACTCATCAACTTGATATCTCTATAGTTTGTGCAGCTCTGAACATCACCTTTGTTCTTGTACATGGGGACTATAGTACTATTTCTCCACTCATCCGGCATCTTCTTGGTCTTCATGATCTTGTTAAAGAGCTTTGTTAACCACATAACTCCTTCATCCCCCATACTATTCCATACATCAATGGGAATATCGTCTGGTCCGCATGCCTTTCTCATTTTCATCTTCTTCAAAGCATTCTTGACCTCAAATGGTGAAACTCGTCGTGTGTAAATGATATCTCTTGTATTCATGTCAGACGAGTCTCTAACATTATTTGCAGTATCTCCATTAAAAAGCTTATGGAAGTAATTTCTCCATTGGATCTTGATATCATCGTCCTTCAGCAACACCCTGCCATCTTCATTCTTGAAGCATTTCACTTGACTCAAGTCTCTTCCCTTCCTACTGATTCATATATTGTTTATAGGTTAATATATAACTATATGTGTGTATATATAATTATATAATATTATATATAGTATATATATTATATAATTATATATACACACATATAGTTATATATTAACCTATAAACAATATATGAATCAGTAGGAATTATTAAGAGGAGTTGGAGAGGAGCATTAGTGTAGGAGGAGATGGATGAAACAGAAATTGGGAATAGAAGGAACACCGGGATGAAGAAGAAGAATGTAGCAACTAATTTGCTGCTTGGTGGAGCAATAAGAAAACACAACCAAGAATTGTGATAGGGACAATTAAGAACAAAAGAAAGAAAAAATCACTGCATAGCAGCAACATTGCTGCTTGATGAAAAAGAATACAAATACAGAAAAGTGGGAGGTGAAAGAAGAAATAACAAAACGAAAACTGCAACAAGCCTGCAAATATGATAAAAAGTAGACATTTTATTTTTTAACTTAAATGGATCAGCAGTAAATTAGTAATATAGGAGGTGCAATAAATTACTAATAGAGGGCAACAGTAAATTGGTCAATTAGCAAGGTTGTTGCTTGGTGAAGGGAAAAAATCGTGGAGCATGTAGTAGATAAGTAGAAGAGCAGCAGTAAATTAGTTATAGTAGGGAGTGACTGTAAACCAGTCACAGCAGCTTGATAGAGCAAAAACATACAAAAAAAAGTCCAGCAGCAACCTACGTGTGCCTAGGCGCCGCCCAGGCCGCCCAGAGGCCTAACTAGGCTGGGCGTCTGAGATCTGGACACCATGTGGCCGCTTGGGCAAGCGCCTGTGCAACACAGCTTTGAACAAAGCGCATGGGCGCACAACACCCTGCCCAAACTGACATGGTAATGATTCAAGAGAAGGAGAAGGGCTGAGACAAGTAGTCAACGTGAACAAGAATACCATCAGAAGAATTCAAGGATATGAACCTCATCTTCCTAGAATGTGTGTGGAAGATAGTTTGGTTACAATAGTGATGATCATCTCAATGGCTACCAATGCTCTAGTCTAGGTTCTCTCTGTACACACGGCAAATCCAGCGCCTATTTGTACACAAATAAATAAATATGTGGGTTGTTAGAAAGTATAATTAGCCTATTTAGTTAATAGGTTAATTTGTATATGTGCTTAAGTATCTTGACCCATATAGCTTTACTTGAGTCCCAAGTTTGTAACGTTTACCCCCTTTCTCCTATATATAGCACATGGGTGTGTCGTGTAATATTAATCAACAAAAGTGAGTTTCCCTTACACTTTCAACATGGTATGAAAGCACTTATCCAAACCCTAGAGAGGAAAAAAAAGAGCCTCTGCCTGCGGGCAGTCGCCGTCTCTTCATGGCTTAGGCGGGCCGGACGCCAGGCATCTTCCCGATCTCTGTGGTCATTTCTCTTCTTCTTTCATAAAGATCTTCATCTATGCTTCCTTGATTCATAGTCAAAGGCAACCACTGAGTCTCCCTTGTGGTCATCATCCTCGAGTCATGTCGTATTTTCCCCGAGGTTGTCTTCCGGTTATGTGCATGCTCTGTTCACCCCATCCATCATCAATCGTCGTTTGCACCAGGCGTTCTCCAACGTCTATTGAAACCCTAAACATCGTCAAGGGGAAAACTGTGAGGGAAACTCACTTGTGTTATATTTGAAGGCACACCCATGTCCTATATATAGGGCGGGGGTGTGTCGTCTGATATTAATCAACACAATTGAGTTTCCCTCACACTTTTCAAAATGGTATCAGAGCACTTAGCCTAACCCTAGAGAGAGAAAGAGAGCCTCCTCCTGCGAGCGGTCGTCATCTCTTCATGACTTAGGTCGTCAACCGCCAGGCATCTTCCCGGCATGTGGTCGTTTCTCTTCTTCTCCCCATTTCATAGTCAAAGGTAGCCACTTAGTCTCCCTCGTGGTCGTCACTCTCGAGTCACGTCGTCTCTTCTTTGAGGTTGCCTCCCGGACATGTGCAGAGGTTGTCCACCCAAGTCATCATCAACCGTCATTTGCCCCAAGCATTCTCCAATATCTATTGAATCCCTAAACATCGCTGCCTCCAGCCTATCAAGGTTTGGGCGTCTCCTCCGCCATAGCAGCAACAAAGAAAGACAAAGCAGCAGGGAAGCCATCTGGTTCCCCCTTGATCCTCTTGGTTCGTGGCCAAGCAAACATTCCCATGTGGCTATTGTCATCCTAGAAGCCTCCACTAACTCCTTAGACGGTGTTAATTCCTATCCAGATCAGTCTGTGGTCTAGCATGGGGGGTTGTTGCCACCTTTGATTTACATGATCCATTGTTACAAGTGACGGTCCTATCCAGATCAGTTCGTGGTCTAGCATGGGGGGCTGTTGCCGCCTTAGATTCACATGATCCATTGTCACAAGTGACGGTGTTAATTCCTGACAATCCAAGGAGTGTCTTCCTGGGGTTGTGTTCTCCCAATTCCCGTCCAAATCATGCATTAATGGTGTTTGGCATAGCACGTCGCACTCTAGAAATCTTTCGGGGCATAGGGTTTAGTTCAGATCGAAGTGTGTGATATTTCAAGACATAGCGTCAATGGAAGTTTGTTCCACGCCTACACAGTGGTCAGATTTCCACACAGCATGTTGGCGGAAATATGTTTCACATCTTCGACATCTTACATGACGTGTCAGATTCCCACGTGGCGTGTTGCTAGGAGCATGTCATCTTTACCAAATAGTTACAGGTTGTGCCAGAATTCCACAAAGTGTGTCCAAAGAAGTTTGTCTACTTCCATTTCAGTTCAAGCTATGACAGCCTTCAAAGTTCTCTCTCCTATACATAATGCTAATTGCATCCTCTTTCGGATCAAAACAAATCCACTTAATTTTTCTATTTAGATCTCTATAATCAAGTCGAAGGACATACGAGAAAAGAGTCCAGTCGAACCTATTTGTTTGTGATCTTCTTGATCCCGAAAATGACTGCCCTTTTACTCTGATTATCAGTTTCTCTTCTCTACATACAACACCTCTGGCATTAAATTTTCCTTTGCTCCCACTCATCATGCGTGCATCTTTTCCGCATGTGGAGGGTCATATGTCTCTTTTCCACACTACCCATTCATTCTCCTCATAGTTGGTGTGGGGGGATATAAAGGGGAGAGAGAGAGTATGAGGAGAGCATGAGAGAGAGAATATGATGAGAGATGATACATAGTATTTTGGGCTATTATCTTCATGGAGCTTCATATTCTTCAACACATCTGCTCTTTCGATGTCTTTCAGTTGCGTCATTCCCACTAAGCATCGCTTTACATGTGGGTTGACTATCTGTGAGAATTCCCATTAACCACTGCCTTCAGATGGCTTGAAGGATCTCAATTACAGCATTGACACCAAGCCTTACGCGTTTGTACCGCATTATGTATGTCAGGACAAGAGCTTGTTGCACTTATTCCAGCTTCTTGTTCCCTCTAAGTTTATAATGTTTTAGTTGATGATTCTCGCTGCATTCTCATGAGACAGATGGTTTTTTTCTTCAGACCAGACTTCTCCGAAGCTCGTCAATTGCTAGCCTGTGAATTCTGTATTTGCGAGGATTCATCCAGATTTTTATGTTTGCCGAGCTACTTTTAGGGGTGAGCAAATAATGGTTCAGACCGCAAAACCGAACCGGACTGCTCAATTCGGTCCGGTCCGGTCCATTTTGAGTTCGGTCCGATCCGCGGTCCGAGAATTTCGATGAGTTCGGTCCGGTCCGGTCCGGACCGCAGACTGACTTTTATATAAAATTCATGTACATTTGAAGGTGTATTCTATAATAACTACAAATAAAGTACATATATAAGCACTACTAGTATAAATGTTTGATACTAAAGTTATATAATTGTTAGAAGTGACTAAGATTATCAACTTTGTACAATTAAATAAGTTGTAAAATATGTATAAAAGGTTGATTACGGTCCAGACGGTCCGGTCCTACCTCAAAACGGTCCGGTCTGCGGTACATATATTTGTTGAAATCCAGTCTGCGGTCCGGTCTGGTTCAGTCCAGTCCGGTCCTGTTCTGGACCGATGCTCAGCCCTAGCTACTTTAGTTATGTCATCTCCAAGTTGCATCTGTTGACATGGATCTTCTATTGATCTACTTAGGTTTCTCCTTGGTGGTGCCCTTCATTCCTATCAAGCCCCCTAACGTTCATGCGTGAGATTTATGGAACCAATATGGCAGTCATCAGCACCGCATCCAATTCGTGTTCGTGCCACATTATGTACGTCAGTGGTCTTCTGCACTAATTCCCATTGACTACACTTCTCAAACGATTTGAGAATACCTCTACTGTTACATTGACATTGTTATTGTGTTATGTACGTGGGATGTGTTGACTGCGCTTACCACTCACTCGCACATTCCTCTTCAGTGAAGACGGCATAGTCATGGTGCTTTTGATCGTCTACTCTAGATTGATGGTGGCGAGTTCTTTTTTTGGTGTTTGGATTCCATTTATCAGATGTTCTTCATTCCATATGCATTTCAAAAGACCTTCTCCAAAGCTATTTCCAACCTGCAGAATACAACTCAAAAGAGGTGCATATGTTTTTAGTTGGGGAGCATTGTTTAAGGGGGAGTGACAATTTTTGCATGGGGGGTGACATTTTTATCGTCTAAATAAGTCTTGTAAGTCCAAGCTAGGACATGTGTTTCACCCAAGCTCTAGCTTGAGGGGGAGTGTCAGAAAGTATTACTAGCGTATTTAGTTAATAGGTTAATTTATTTATGGGCTTAAGTGTCTCAGCCCATACCAAGTCTGTAATGTTCCCCCCCTTCTCCTATATATATAGACAAGGGTGTGCCATCTAATATTAATCAGCACAAGTGAGTTTCCCTCACACTTTTCAACATGGGTGAAGCAGCATGAAGCCATGAACAAGACTAATAGAGTAGGGGTTGATGTGGTCAGATTGTAAACTACTTCGAATGGGCACGAGCCATTATAAAAGGGCATAAAATTCATGATGATTGAAGATAAACTAATCTGCAGCTCCAAGAAATAATTAAAGATGCATGAAAAATTCACAATTTTCATCAAGGAAGAAGATATCTGATTTCTATGTTGTTTAGGTGGCCATGGAAACAGAAATTTTGACAAAAATTTAGATAAATGCATTCTTGGCATTTCAACGACAAAATTAATGAATTAATTTATAAAATTTTACCAGAATGATCTACTAGTGTAGATATACTCAAAAATGTAATAATGTTTCACATTAGATATGTGTGTGTGGGGGGGGGGGGTCTTATCATTTGTGAGTGAATGACCCTGAACTGTTTCGATGGGCATTTTGATGGGGAATTTTGATGCCAATTTTCAATGATGAAATCAATAAATTTCATTATCGTTTGCAAGCACAATTTATAGAGTTAAAGACACAAAACTATGCAAAAAAATATGCTCTAGGTAGTACGTAGTATATGAAAAAATAAAAAGGAAAAAATAAAAAAAAACCAAAATGGCACAGTTTGATATAAATAATTCCGGGAATAGCACCTCCATGAAAATAATTCTCAAAGTAGCCCACTTTTCTGATAAAACGCCATTTGAATTGGTGTTTTTCTGATCAAAATTGTGAAAACGCCACTGCATTTGGAGCTTTCAATCAAAAATGAAAAAAAAACAAAGCAAAAACGCCAAGAAAGTCGGCGCTTTCACCCAACACTTTTGGGTGAAAACGCCAACTCTTTTGGCGTTTTTTCTTTGCTTTTGTTTTTTTTTTATTATTAAAAGCTCCAATTACAGTGGCGTTTTCACAACCTTCATCAGAAAAATGCCAATTCATGTGGCGTTTTCTTAGAAAAGTTGGCTAGTTTGGGAATTATTTTCACGGAGGTGCTATTCCCAGAATTATTTTTATCAAATTGTGCCATTTTGGTTTTTTTTTCCAATAAAAAATTGATGATCTACTTGTTTCGAGAGTTTCGACAATCCATTTCGACGTCCGATTGCAAGCAAAAGGAAAAAATTGGCAAAATTTCGACCATTTCCTCAAAATTTTGAACATTAATTTTCATCTTCTTTCTCTCTTTCTCTTAGCCCTCTCTATCTCACTCCTGCTTTATCTCAACCTCACATCAATCGTGAATGGATCCTAACAATCGTTAGTTTGCCCAAAGCACACACCCCCCAACTAACATCAATTTTACTTTTTGTTATTGTTCTTTTGTCTCATTGTGTATTTTTCTTCCCTTACTTCGACCACATATTTCATGTTTTACCTTATAACAATATAGGGTCACGTACCTTTTTTTGCTGAACGGGGTCAAGTACCTTTGTTTAAGATGCACCTTAAATAGCCATCTTTACAAAAAAAAAACCTAGCTTCTGGTCTCTAGTGTAGACTTAGTGGAAATAATATCACAGTCAGAAAGTAAGGCATCTGTTTCTTTTCAGCATACCAACAAGTTGGAAGAGAAACTTGGAGGTTTTTTCTTAATAAACAGGCATCTTTAATTATATCATTATTATGTAACAGGCATTCCCTCTATGAATTCGCATCAGTTGCGATAAGTATTAAGGAAAGGTAAAAACTTGGATTAATTAGGCATTTGATTGAGCTATAGAAAGACATTATCCTTGTAGCATATTATTCACTTCAAGAAAATTATGTGTGTGGTGTATGTTGCAGGTTCTGCAGCTAGACTAACCACTCGAGTAGATAACAGATATAAGAATAGCTTCAAGTGATAATAGAAAGCAAACTCGTATGTGAACAATTATGACTAGTGTTTATTAATTTGTCAAGAAAACAATGTTGTTGTTTGAATAACCAGTAAAACTGACGGTTTTGAGGTATATGACAAGCACGTGGAATACCTGTGCAGCAAGAAGTGCAGCGTCATAGTGGGATGGAAGCTCAACCTTATTCACTCCCTTCATTAGCTCCTGTTGCGGGGCAGGATCCACATGTTAGTTAGCTAGCAGAAACCGAAAAGCATAAAACACGGAAGGGGCTGATGGGGAATGATACTGCTTGAATTAGTTTATATATGTTTTTACTAGAAGGTTTTGATGGATGAGAAAATCTATTAAAAATAAGTCATACAGCGGGGAAAATTAACTTACAAACGATAAACCAAGAAAGATGACCACTGGTTGGGATATAATAGATTAACACAGTAAGTATAGGGCACAAACACGGGAGCAAAGAACCAAGGGATATGACAAACACCTAAAGGAAGACTACTGGATTTTCTCTGAATAATATATATATTTTTCATTGTGATGATTAAATGTTGTTAAACCTATACTACCCTTAGTTGCAGACTCATTCTAACAGTTAGAAACGTGCTACTCTCGCTCAGGCATCTTTCTCAAAGCCAGCTTTCATGTGGACCTTAGGACTCGAGGCAAGCTGCATAGATATCAGCTAAACATGGAACTAAACACTATAGGGTCTACACAATAATTAGTGAGGAGCGCCAACAAGAACCAACCGTAAAAGCGCAGAATTGATGATAGGAAAAAACTCACAGGCATACCTGAACATCCGCGATGACTTCCGACAATCGACCATTTCGCAGAATAACAGAGCCAGTAAGACCTGAACACAGCAAATACGGCATAAGGGCTCGGTCTTCCACGGACTAATTGGACAATTTAGGAAGAGGGAAAAGAATAGAAAACTGGCAGCTAGAAGGAAAAGGACACAAGGAACAACGTAATAGACGAACCTGCGCCGACTAGGATGAGGACTTTGGAAGACGAGACCCCCGTCTGCATAGCCATCCCTGCAGCGAGAGAACTAGCGAGCAAGGGATACGGTTACGGAAGACGAAGGCTGCGAGCCTGGCACTCCGGCAGGGTGAAAGACAGGGATTCCCCCGGTTCGAAGAGGAATTGGCCTACCGGAGACGATCTTCAACAAAAGCTGCTTGGCCCGCCGCCCCGTTTTTTTTTCCTCTTCTTCTTTTAGAATGTTGGCCAAAGAATAATTGTCATAATTAACGACTTAACAGATTTGTCATATGTTGCATTTCCGTGTTGAATATGTGTGATGTAATTAATCTTACATTAAATCTAATATAATAATGATTGAACATAGTTATGTATTTAACTGCCTATTGATATATAAGACACATGCATGCGTAATCTAATTTTACATGCATATCTCTAAGCCCATGTCCATCTAATTACTTGTAATGATGTAATTTGTTTTTCCTTTGTAATGGAATACCATATAGAAATTTATCAATCCCAACTTTATTTGTGTCGTTTTAATAAAAGATCTAATACATTTTCATATATAAATATATATATATATATATATACATGTATATATATATATATATATATATATATATACACATGTGTGTGTGTGTGTGTATATATATATATATATATATATATATATATATATATATATATATATATATATATACATGTATGTATGTATGTATGTATGTGTGTGTGTGTGTGTGTGTGTGTATATATATATATATATATATATATATATATATATATATATATATATATATATATATATATATATATATATATTTATATTTATATTATATATATATATATAGTCAGGCTAGAATACACTCGAATGTATTCGGAGCAGAATACACTCAAGTAATTTTTCATGATGCAATATTTTTTTTAAAAAAATCTAATCCGTTGATATTCTTAAACATCGTGTGAATAGCTCATATACAAAATTTGAGCACATTTAGACATTTATAGGTCATGTTATAAAGACCGCAAAAATTATACATTTCAAATTAGTTTCACGCGTCGATTTTGTTATCCTTGATGAGTGACTTAAACTCATCCAAATGGGCTCAAAATTTGTATGTAGACTAGTTATAGTATGACAGTGAAGATCAATGGTTTACATTTTCTTAAAAAATAGTATTGATATGCAAACACACTTGAGTGTATTCGTGCGATCTGTACACTCGAGTGTATTCTAGCCTGACTCTCTCTCTCTCTATATATATATATATATATATATTATAATATAATATATTTTCATATATATATATATATATATATATATAATCCAGCATAACTAAGTTTTATATGTTGTTATCAATTACCAATTGATACATATATTTGAAGGTTACAGTATTAGAACATTGTAACTCACATAGTTGTATCATGTTCTTTGATATGTGATTCTTAATATCTTGGTCGATCCTTGGAAGTAGAGGGTGATTCAGTCTCTCTCCCTCTCTTCAGGCCTCCCTAGTTGACTCGAGATGTTCAACGAGGTGGGTTGGTGCAAGGAATAATATAATCTATCACAATTGTTGCTACAATCAGTGGCTTGCATATGAAGGTATTCATTGTGCATGGATGACCCTCTTTCTTCCTCCTACACTGATGGAGTCAGGGTAGATGTAGATCCAGTAGCAGGGAGAAGTATCTTATATGTCAATTTTGTTGTCATGTTTATTCTGTAAACTTCAAACTATTGATTGCCAATGTTAATTAGTTCTCTCGGGGGAGTAGGGATCATAGAGGGTGAATGGTTGACTTCAAGAGTTGTGTGGAGAATCAAGGGCATTAGGAAGGGTTTAAAGAAACTTATTGGGTGGTTTTAGATCGTCAAGTTTTGTTATGGAGGGCTTGGCAAAGGATAACTCCTCCCTGTGTTGTAGGTTGTCGATTGTTGATGCACGTTATGTGACGGTGGTTGAAGTTGAGGGGAAAGGTGCTATAGTGGCAAGAAGGGTCATAAGGCGAGGAGTAGCGGAAAGTGTTTTTTACGATGATGAAAGAAGGCATTTATGTGGCTTTTTGTGACGATCCGACCACAAATCAAATCATCACCAGTAATTAATTGTGGAATAACCATAATCAGCGGAATAACAAAAATCATTAAAAATTAAAACCATTTGTAAAAAGATCCATTTCTAGAAAACTCTTAAGAAGAGAACCAAAGTACTGCATGCATTATGGTTCACATTGTACACACCATGTACCATCTCATCTCGAGGAATATATACAACAGTTGCATTACCAAACTATACATGAGCAACGTAAAGCCTCGAGGCATACAAGCCAAAATCTCAGATCGATCATAAAACCACTAAGTAATGACTCTAAGGACCTGAGAGTACAGAGACGACACATATGACTCATATCTACATGACACGACAGACAGTAACTCAACCTGAGATGTTACTGCTGCTCCTGATGTTGTTGTCCTCCCTCTGTTGTATAGTTCCTACCTCCTCATCCGTGTCCACCTAAAAAATTTTGGATCCCACGAGGGTGAGACAATTGTAAATGTCCCAGCGAGAGATATAACTCTCCGCTGACCATTTTATTATCACAGTTAAACAGTATAAAACTGAGCAGAGTATTCTTTTACATTAATTAACAAGATTCAATCACTATTTAAGCAGAGTAGAGCAATATCATCTTCTAAAGCATTGCAACTATATATGATAAAGCAGTAAATCATCTATTCATTTTTATAATGACTAAGAAGAACATGTATAACATTTATTCATTTAGATGTATAAATGAAATGTAACATCAGCCAATGATTTCCGTATTCAAATCTTAAGCAAATATGCTACACGGCAGATTACATTTTAGAATTACACTTATGCCCTGAGTAGTTGAGGTATACCGTTCATACTCCAACCGACCATTGCAAAGTCGAAATCGGTACCATACAAGGTCAATGGAAGAGCCGGCTTCCAAGACCTCTACCGTCTCGGTCAGTGCGAGACCACAAGCAGGACCATGTCAACTGCTTACATAGCTTTCCATGGTATATTGGCAACTTCGCTATAGAGCTACAACGGCGGCTGCACTCATTCGGCGATTGAGAGATCTCGTGTTTATCTACCATCAATCCCGGCATTAAACATCATCAGGAGATTCGTGATACATCCATCCCGGCACATATAATGAAGGATTGAGAGATCTCGTGTTTATCTCACGTCAATCCAACATTAGGGCGTACGGATATTTTCGCCCATCACCCCCGCATATTCAAAAATATGCGATCTCTAGGAGATCCCGTGGGAAAACCTGTTTCACCATCACCAGCTGCTGACGATGATGGATCTATGGTCAGGGCTCAACATGATAAGATTCCAATTTATTAATTAAGTACATTACCATATTCTTTTAGCATCAGTCAAGTTTTTAAACATTTATTATGACAAATGCTACAAAGAAAGATGTAATACATGTATCAAGTACTTTTCAAATCTTTAAAACACATATAACATTTAGAATCTCAATCCCTTATTTCATTACTGGGAATTCTCATCCCTTGACATTATCATCATCATGATTACCAAATCTGGGTATTCAAACCCTTAGTTCATCACAGAACACAGTTACCACTTACTAGGTAACTAATACCCCTGGGTCATCTGACCAAGGTATACATGATACTTGTTACACAAGCATCTCACATGGCTCACAAGGCCCATTAAACATCTTTATCAAATAAACATCATAGCTCATACATGTTTATGCTCATCATCTCATGATACCTGCATGGTTAGTATACATGATAACAACCATCTTAAGTACATATCAACACCATGCAAAACAAGGGTAACACCACTATTCCCTTATTAGGGTTAGGGTTTCCCATTCTTTATTGATTAGGGTTTCAAGATCACATTATCAAGGATCAAACCCTAATTCATACTTTACACATATTAGAAACATTAATAAATGCACATTACATGTTTGGTTCATAAGTATGAGTTTCTCTCTCATCCTCTCTAGGATGTTGATCACTTCATACTTTATTAAGTTGGCTCAACCTTTCCTTCAAGGTACATTAGCCTACTTAATCATTAATCATTAAACTCCATACTACTCAATGTATGACTTGATATAAAACACTCCATGTGTTTCTCCATCAAGTATATTGCAATTTAAGGTACTTCCACACCATATCGTTTTAGAGGTGTATGTATGCTAGCTTAGCCCATATCGGGTTGAAGGTGTGTGGTTGAGTGCTTGACCTCTTCAAACCTTCATGGCCACGACCTGCCCTTCACCATGGGTTAAGTGACAGGCTAGACAACTGTTTGAACCACTATCAACCCAAAGTACAAACCAATGCACACCACTATCGATTTCCAAGTAAACTAGAGCTACTTTTCCATATCGAGTTGAAGGTGTGTGCTTGTGTGCTTTTACACGATACTGATGATGTCATCATTATCAACCTCAAGATCCTTGTTCTTACTGTTCTAAGTCATGGACCACAGTCCCATGAAGCTTTTATAACTCAAAGGTTCAGCAATTATTCAAGAGAACATGAATTGCAAGTAGTTCAACAAGTATGGCAAAATTGAAGGTGCATAATAACATAATTGGGTTCAAGTTATATAACCCGCCTTAAGAACAACTTCAAAGCTCCAAGCTCCAAAGATCCACGTTCCTAAGGTTGAAGATGAACTTCACCACTCCTCTATATGCAAATAATCACCATGGATAAGCAATTGGTGAAGAAGAAAAGAAAAGAAGATCAAAACCCTAAATTCATGCTTCAATCCAATGTTGAAGATGATCATTGCCTCACCTTAGGGTTATGTTTTGAGCTCCTTCTTGCTCCTTAACACCTTTTCACGATACACTAGTGTCCTTGCATGATATGCCAACCCTCTTGCATGATATGGCGCTCACTTGCACGATATGCCACTCAACTCTTTACCCTATTTGCCGATATTACCTTATATGGCCAATTTCACCTACTTGGCCGATATGTTTTTGCTATGGGCAATATCCAAGGGCCTATGCACGATACCCTTGCTTTTCTGCACGATACAAGGTCTCTATGCATGATACCTTAGGATAGGAGGGTGGTAAGGGTCGAAAAATTTCACTTAAGGGTGAAACTAGGGGTATATATACTTGTTGTTCATGAAAGAAGGTAAAAATGAGGTGTCAACATTTGAGCTAGTAGGTGCCACGTGTCCATGCATGGGTGACACGTGTACATGCATGCATAAACATTTATCTTGACATGAAAAACAGTTTAGGATCATTTGTAGATAAAGATCCGGCCATTACATATCCTTTTGAATAAAATATATTAATTAATTCATCACTTTATGCACAACCCGTCACAACTTTGCTAAGGAAGTTGTAACCCATCACAACTCACCTCCTTGAGGTACTTTGCACGATATGGACTTTTCCAAGAGTTCACAAAATGATATGAAGCTCCTCCTATGGCTCCTTGGCCGATAGACTTTCGTATATAAGCTTTTCAACTTGATACAACTCAAGTTAGAGCTTCATATTCAACCCCTTTTCTTGGTCATTTCATCACCAAGATTACCATCATTCACAAATGATTCAAAAATGGTGTCTCCTTCTTTCTATATCCTCTACATGATTCTAAGAGGGAGTATGGACACTCTATAGGTGGTAATTTGCATATTAACCCCACATTTTGGGTAAATTACAATTTGTACCAAAATTGGTGCACAATGCACTAACATTATTCAAACAAGCTACAACTTGGAATTTAGGCTTTCCACAAGCCATCCTTTAACATCATTATCTCTCTTATGATGTTAAAACACATGAGGTACATTCAACATGTGACATTTTTCAATATAGCTCCTCATCTTGGGTAAATTGCACTTTATGCCCAAACTATCATATAATGCACAAATAGTTTGCAAATAAGCTCAAACTTGAAATTCAAACTCTACAAGAGTCTTAATTACCTTTCAAAAGATTAAAACAAATTTGTAAACAATTTACTTAAGCAAAACTTCTAGGGTTAGGCCATAACCCAGGTCAGGGATGTTACAATTATCAACCCCTAACAAGGATTTTGTCCCTGAAATCTCAAGAGAAAAGAGAAGGGTACTTCCTCCTCATCTCTTCCTCTAGCTCCCATGTGGTTTCTTCAATGCCACGGTGATGCCATAGAAATTTTACAAGAACTATGTCTTTCTTTTTCAACTTCTTAATTCTTCTATCAAGAATCATCATTGGACCTTCCACATAGGATATATCCTCGTTTAATTCTACCTCTACAGGTTGCAACACCAACTCAGTATCAGGATGACATTTTCTCAACATAGACATGTGGAACACTGGATGTAGTTTATATAGCTCAGGTGGCAACTCCAACCTATAAGCTACCTTTCCCATCCGTGCTATCACTGGATAAGGTCCCATAAATCTAGGAGCTAATTTACCCTTTTTCCCAAATATTAGAACACCTTTCCAAGGAGAGACTTTGAGATACACCCTATCTCCAACTTGGAATTCTAAGGGTCTACGATGCTTATCAGCATAAGACTTCTGTATATCCTGGGCGGCTTTCAATTGTTGTTGTGTTACTTTAATCTTCTCAGTTGTCTGTTGCATTAACTCAGGACCCAGAAGTTGGTATTCCCCTGTTTCATACCAGCATAACGGAGATCTACACCGTCTATCATATAAGGTTTCATATGGTGCCATATCAATACTAGTATGGTAACTATTGTTGTAGGCAAACTCTATTAAGCTCAAGTGTATGTCCCAACTTCCTACAAACTGAAGAACACATGCTCTAAGCAAATCTTCCAAAGTCTGTATAGTTCTTTCGGATTGCCCATCTGTCTGAGGGTGGAAAGCTGTGCTAAACTTCAACTGAGTACCCAAGTCTTTATGTAGTCGTTCCCAAAAATGACTTGTAAACTAGGGACCTCTATTAGATATAATTGTACCTGGAACCCCGTGTAATCGCACTATCTCATCTATATAGATCTGTGCAAGTTTCTCAGCAGTATAAGTTGTTTTGACAGGAAGAAAATGTGCTGACTTAGTCAACCTATCAACTATCACCCAAATGGAATCATGACTCTTGGTTGTTCTAGGTAAACCAACCACAAAGTCCATGGTCACGTGATCCCATTTCCACTGTGGTATAGGTAAAGGTTGCATTGTTCCTGCGGGCTTCTGATGTTCAGCTTTAACCTGCTGACACACTGGACACCGCATAACAAACTCATCTACATCTTTCTTCAAACCAGGACACCAATGCAGATCTTTTAAGTTATGACACATTTTGGTACTCCCTGGATGCATTGCATACATGGACGAATGAGCTTCCTCCATGACTAACTTCCTCAAGTCATTGGTATTAGGTACTACCATCCTACCATGATAACATACTACCTCATCCTCTGACTCATGAAACCCATCCTGTTTCTCACTGCCATACTCTAACCTGATCTGCTGAATCACAGTATCAGCCTGTTGTGCCTCTTTGATCTGTTGTTTCAGAGTAGGATTTACTTGCATCTCTGCTAACAATCCAGCTAACAAAGATACTTTAAGATGTACATTGTTTTTCCTCAATGAGACAAGCATGTCTCGTTTAAAGCACACTAAAGAGTTCAACTATGCTTTATCTATGGTTGGTGATGATGATTTTCTACTTAGTGCATCTGCCACTACATTAGCTTTTCCTGGATGATAATCAATTGTACAATCGTAGTCCTTGATTAACTCCATCCAGCGGCATTGTCTCATATTCAACTCGTGTTGTGAGAAGATATACTTTAAGTTCTTATGGTCTGTGAAAATCTGGAATGTTTCTCCATAGAGATAATGTCTCCAGATCTTCAACGCGTGAACCACTGCAGCTAATTCTAGATCATGTGTCGGATAATTTTCCTCATGTTTCTTAAGTTGTCGGGAAGAAAAAGAAACTACATGATCACTTTGCATCAGCACACATCCTAGACCATTCTTGGAGGCATCACAGAAAATAATGTATCCCTTTCCCTGCTCAGGTAAAGTTAACACAGGTGCACTGGTCAACCTTTCTTTCAACAACTGGAAAGAATGCTGACACTTGTCATTCCAGACAAAAGGAACTTCCTTCCTGGTCAACTTGGTTAGGGGTAAGGCTATAGAACTGAAGTCTTTAATATACTTTCTATAATAACCTACCAGGCCTAAGAAACTGCGAATCTCAGTCGGTGTCTTGGGTTGTTCCCACCCTAATACAGATTCCACTTTCTGTGGATCAACATGAATACCTGAAGCAGATATAACGTGTCCAAGAAAAGACACTTCTGACAACCAAAACTCACACTTTCTAAACTTAGCATATAGCTTGTGCTGTCTCAACAATGTTAAGGCTTGACGAAGGTGTAGTTCATGTTGTCGACCATCTCTACTATATATCAGGATGTCGTCTATGAAGACTACTACAAACTGATCAAGGAATGGCCGGAAGATTCTATTCATCAGCTCCATGAATGTAGTTGGTGCATTAGTTAGTCCAAACGACATAACTAAAAACTCATAATGACCATACCTTGTCCTAAAGGCTGACTTAGGTATGTCACTCTCCTTGATACGTAATTGATGATATCCTGACATTAAATCTATCTTAGAGAATACTGTTGCACCACACAACTGGTCAAATAGATCATCTATCCTTGGCAAAGGATATTTGTTCTTAATTGTCACCTTGTTGAGCTGTCTATAGTCTATGCATAATCTCATAGACCCATCTTTCTTTTTAACAAAAAGAACCGGAGCACCCCACGGAGAAGTACTTGGTCGAATCAAACCTTTCTCAAGCAACTCCTGTCACTTTTTCTTAAGTTCTGCCATCTCAGCTGGCGCCATCCTATAAGGTGTTTGAGCTATAGCTTGCGTACCCGAGATTAGATTAATCTCAAAATCAATCTCTCGGGGTGGAGGAGCATCTGGAAGTTCTTCAGGAAACACATCCTCAAACTCCCTAACAACCGGAACTCCAGAAAGATTAGGAATTTCTACTCTGGTATCTACCACATGTGCCAAGAATGTGAAGCATTCTTATCTCATCAACTTTTCTACTACCATAGCTGACACTAGATAGGTTGGAAGAATCTTTCTGTCCCCCCTGAAAGACCCATGTCTCACCATTGTCTGTAAACATAGCTTGCTTGGAACCACAATCCAAGACAACCTTATACTTTTCTAGGGTGTCCATCCCAAGAATTATGTCAAACCCATGCATCTCAAGTGGTATAAGATCCACCTGAATGTTGTGTTCTGAAAAGGAAAGAACACAGGGAGAACATACCTCCCGCAACACCGCAGATCTGACTAACAGAGTTTCTAATAACATATTATCCGTTCTACGACTGACAGTCATATTGTAGTCATGAATCACTTATCGAGTGATAAAGGAATACGTAGCACCCAGATCAATCAAAACAGATACAAAGTAGGATGAAGACATATCAGAATGAAATAATTCCATCTGACCTGTCACGACTCGTGGGTTGACCACTGCCTCTGGATGATTCATAGCATAGAATCTCGTCGTTGGTGGTTGCCGGTCGTACGTCCTGTTATCGGGTGCAGATGAACCATCTTGGGACGCCTATCCACGTCCTCGTGTACCACTGCTAAACTATCGCCTCTGAGAGCCTTGTTGACTCTGCCTCGGTGATTGGGTTACATTCCTGTCTCCAAATGGACAATCCCTCATCAGATGTCCTGGCTTCCCACACTGGAAGCAACTTAGGTTTTCCCATCTCGGCCTAGATGGTCGTGTTACTGACATTGATGCTGAACTTTGGGCTTTACTTGGCAGTAGACTACGACCTCTACCCTTATTGGACGTCCACTGTGTCTGAGCACTAAACCTCTGTGGTGCTATTGGTGCAAAAAACCTTAGTTTCTTAAAACTTTCGGACCTCTGTCCTTGGAACTGTGTATGCATTTTCCTACTGTTGGTTTCACGTTTCTCCGTCACGGACCTTTCTATCTGCCTAACTGACTCCACAAAGGTGGCAAACCTCTCTCTATTCTCTAGAGCAGATGCAGGTGTGGTTAAATTAGCATTCAAACCCTTCTCAAAATGTCGAATTCTCTCCTCATCTGTAGTGGCCATGTGTGGACAAAACCGTAGAAGCTCCATAAACTTAGCTTCATACTCGCTAATGTTCATTGGTCCTTGCCTTATCCGTTCAAACTGAGAGATTTTCTCATCCAAGTAAGTCTTGGGAAAGTATCTACTAACAAACTCTCATCATAACTCTCTCCATTCGACCTCAACACCTGGTCGTTTCTCTTCCTCAATGGCCCACCACTGGTCAACACTCCCTTTCAACAGGTATACATCATGCTTGACTTTCTCAATTTCTGGAATGTTGAGGATTCTAAAGGCTTTCTCCAACTCAGTAAGCCATGAATCTGCGTCTACTGGGTCAGCTGTACCGGCATACTCGGTGTATCCTACCCGGCGTAACCATTCAAAGGTCTTACCAGATCCATGCCCCTCATTGGAAGTTGGTGCCCTAGGTGCTGGTACTGGCATCCGATCTGCCATATGTGTCACTGTATTCATGAACTGTCCAAACAGAGAATGAAAAGCTAGGTTTTCTATCGAAGCTTGGTTAAGCTGGGGATTCTCACGTACTAGCTCCTCTCTAGCCTGATCCCTTGCACCTCTTCCTGGTGCAGCAACACTGCTTTCAGCAGCATGTTCTTCGTGTGATCCAACCATCTTTAAGCTTTACTTCTTCTCGTATATGAGCAGAAGTCACTATCAGATAAACTGGAAGACACTAGAACAGACTTAACGACCTTAATCCTGTGTCTCTGTAGACTCAACGAACCTTACGCTCTGATACCAAAACTTTGTGACGATCCGACCACAAATCAAATCATCACCAGTAATTAATTGTGGAATAACCATAATCAGCGGAATAACAAAAATCATTAAAAATTAAAACCATTTGCAAAGAGATCCATTTCTAGAAAACTCTTAAGAAGAGAACCAAAGTATTGCATGCATTATGGTTCACATTGTACACACCATGTACCATCTCATCTCGAGGAAAATATACAACAGTTGCTTTACCAAACTATACATGAGCAACGTAAAGCCTCGAGGCATACAAGCCAAAATCTCAGATCGATCATAAAACCACTAAGTACTAACTTCAAGGACCTGAGAGTACAAAGACGACACATAGGACTCATATCTACATGACACGACAGACAGTAACTCAGCCTGAGATGTTACTGCTGCTCCTGATGTTGTTGTCCTCCCTTTGTTGTATAGTTCCTACCTCCTCATTCGCATCCACCTAAAAAATTTTGGATCCCACGGGGGTGAGACAATTGTAATTGTCCCAGCGAGAGATATAACTCTCACTCGACCATATTATTATCACAGTTAAACAGTATAAAATTGAGCAGAGTATTCTTTTACATTAATTAACAAGATTCAATCACTATTTAAGCAGAGTAGAGCAATATCATCTTCTGAAGCATTGCAGCTATATATGATAAAGCAATAAATCATCTATTCATTTTTATAATGACTAAGAAGAACATGTATAACATTTATTCATTTAGATGTATAAAAGAAATGTAACATCAGCCAATGATTTCCATATTCAAATCTTAAGCAAATATGCTACACGGCTGATTACATTTTACAATCACACTTATGCCCTGAGGAGATGAGGTATACCGCTCATACTCCAACCGACCATTGCGAAGTCGAAATCGGTAGCATACAAGGTCAATGGAAGAGCCGACTTCCAATACCTCTACCGTCTCGGTCAGTGCGAGACCGCAAGAAGGACCATGTCAACTGCTTACATAGCTTTCCAGGGTATACTGGCAACTTCGCTATAGAGCTACATCGGCGGCTGTACTCCTTTGGCGATTGAGAGATCTCGTGTTTATCTACCATCAATCCCGACATTAAACATCATCGGGAGATTCATGATACATCCATCCCGGCACATATAATGAAGGATTGAGAGATCTCGTGTTTATCTCATGTCAATCCAACATTAGGGCATACAGATATTTTCGCCCATCACCCCCGCATATTAAAAAATATGCGATCTCTAGGAGATCCCGTGGGAAAACCTGTTTCACCATCACCAGCTGCTGACGATGATGGATCTATGGTCAGGGCTCTACATGATAAGATTCCACTTTATTAATTAAGTACATTACCATATTCTTTTAGCATCAGTCAAGTTTTCAAACATTTATTATGACAAATGCTACAAAGAAAGATGTAATACATGTATCAAGTACTTTTCAAATATTTAAAACACATATAACATTTAGGATCTCAATCCCTTATTTCATTACTGGGAATTCTCATCCCTTGACATTATCATCATCATGATTACCAAATATGGGTATTCAAACCCTTAGTTCATCACAGAACACAATTACCACTTACTAGGTAGCTAATACCCCAGGGTCATCTGACCAAGGTATACATGATACTTGTTACACAAGCATCTCACATGGCTCACAAGGCCCATTAAACATCTTTATCAATTAAACATCATAGCTCATACATGGCCATGCTCATCATCTCATGATACCTGCATGGTTAGTATACATGATAGCAACCATCTTAATTACATATCAACACCATGTAAAACAACGGTAACACTACTATTCCCTTATTAGGGTTAGGGTTTCCCATTCTTTATTGATTAGGGTTTCAAGATCACATTATCAAGGATCAAACCCTAATTCATACTTTACACATATTAGAAACATTAATAAATGCACATTACATGTTTGGTTCACAAGTATGAGTTTCTCTCTCATCCTCTCTAGGATGTTGATCACTTCATACTTTATTAAGTTGGCTCAACCTTTCCTTCAAGGTACATTAGCCTACTTAATCATTAATCATTAAACTCCATACTACTCAATGTATGACTTTATATAAAACACTCCATGTGTTTCTCCATCAAGTATATTGCAATTTAAGGTACTTCCACACCATATCGTTTTAGAGGTGTATGTATGCTAGCTTAGCCCATATCAGGTTGAAGGTGTGTGGTTGAGTGCTTGACCTCTTCAAACCTTCATGGCCACGACCTGCCCTTCACCATGGGTTAAGTGACAGGCTAGACAACTGTTTGAACCACTATCAACCCAAAGTACAAACCAATGCACACCACTATCGATTTCCAAGTAAACTAGAACTACTTTTCCATATCGAGTTGAAGGTGTGTGCTTGTGTGCTTTTACACGATACTGATGATGTCATCATTATCAACCTCAAGATCCTTGTTCTTACTGTTCTAAGTCATGGACCACAGTCCCATGAAGCTTTTATAACTCAAAGGTTAAGCAATTATTCAAGATAACATGAATTGCAAGTAGTTCAACAAGTATGGCAAAATTGAAGGTGCATAATAACATAATTGGGTTCAAGTTATATAACCCGCCTTAAGAACAACTTCAAAGCTCCAAGCTCCAAAGCTCCACGTTCCTAAGGTTGAAGATGAACTTCACCACTCCTCTATATGAAAAGAATCACCATGGATAAGCAATTGGTGAAGAAGAAAAGAAAAGAAGATCAAAACCCTAAATTCATGCTTCAATCCAATGTTGAAGATGATCATTGCCTCACCTTAGGGTTAAGTTTTGAGCTCCTTCTTGCTCCTTAACACCTTTTCACGATACACTAGTGTCCTTGCATGATATGCCAACCCTCTTGCATGATATGGCACTCACTTGCATGATATGCCACTCAACTCTTTACCCTATTTGCCGACATTACCTTATATGGCCAATTTCACCTACTTGGCCGATATGCTTTTGCTATGGGCAATATCCAAGGGCCTATGCACGATACCCTTGCTTTCCTGCATGATACAAGGTCTCTATGCACGATACCTTAGGATAGGAGGGTGGTAAGGGTCGAAAAATTTCACTTAAGGGTGAAACTAGGGGTATATATACTTGTTGTTCATGAAAGAAGGTAAAAATGAGGTGTCAACATTTTGAGCTAGTAGGCGCCACGTGTCCATGCATGGGTGACACGTGTACATGCATGCATAAACATTTATCTTGACATGCAAAACAGTTTAGGATCATTTGGAAAAAAAGATCCGGCCATTACATATCCTTTTGAATAAAATATATTAATTAATTCATCACTTTATGCACAACCCGTCACAACTTTGCTAAGGAAGTTGTAACCCATCACAACTCACCTCTTTGAGGTGCTTTGCACGATATTGACTTTTCCAAGAGTTCAAAAACGATATGAAGCTCCTCCTATGGCTCCTTGGCCGATATACTTTCATATATAAGCTTTTCAACTTGATACAACTCAAGTTAGAGCTTCATATTCAACCCCTTTTCTTGGTCATTTCATCACCAAGATTACCATCATTCACAAATAATTCAAACATGGTGTCTCCTTCTTTCTATCTCCTCTACATGATTCTAAGAGGGAGTAGGGACACTCTATAGATGGTAATTTGCATATTAACCCCACATTTTGGGTAAATTACAATTTGTACCAAAATTGGTGCACAATGCACTAACATTATTCAAACAAGCTACAACTTGGAATTTAGGCTTTCCACAAGCCATCCTTTAACATAATTATCTCTCTTATGATGTTAGAACACATGAGGTACATTCAACATGTGACATTTTTCAATATAGCTCCTCATCTTGGGTAAATTGCACTTTATGCCCAAACTATCATATAATGCACAAACAGTTTGCAAATAAGCTCAAACTTGAAATTCAAACTCTACAAGAGTCTTAATTACCTTTCAAAAGATTAAAACAAATTTGTAAACAATTTACTTAAGCAAAACTTCTAGTGTTAGGCCATAACTGTGGTCAGGGATGTTACAATTATCAACCCCTAACAAGGATTTTGTCCCCGAAATCTCAAGAGAAAAGAGAAGGGTACTTCCTCCTCATCTCTTCCTCTAGCTCCCATGTGGCTTCTTCAATGCCACGGTGATTCCATAGAACTTTCACAAGAACTATGTCTTTCTTTTTCAACTTCTTGATTCTTCTATCAAGAATCATCATTGGACCTTCCACATAGGATATATCCTCGTTTAATTCTACCTCTACAGGTTGCAACACCAACTCAGTATCAGGATGACATTTTCTCAACATAGACATGTGGAACACTGGATGTATTTTATATAGCTCAGGTGGCAACTCCAACCTATAAGCTACCTTTCCCGTCCGTGCTATCACTGGATAAGGTCCCATAAATCTAGGAGCTAATTTACCCTTTTTCCCAAATATGAGAACACCTTTCCAAGGAGAGACTTTGAGATACACCCTATCTCCAACTTGAAATTCTAAGGGTCTACGATGCTTATCAGCATAAGACTTCTGTCTATCCTGGGCGGCTTTCAATTGTTGTTGTATTACTTTAATCTTCTCAGTTGTCTGTTGCATTAACTCAGGACCCAGAAGTTGGTATTCCCCTGTTTCATACCAGCATAACAGAGATCTACACCGTCTACCATATAAGGCTTCATATGGTGCCATATCAATACTATTATGGTAACTGTTGTTGTAGGCAAACTCTATTAAGCTCAAGTGTATGTCCCAACTTCCTACAAACTGAAGAACACATGCTCTAAGCAAATCTTCCAAAGTCTATATAGTTCTTTCGGATTGCCCATCTGTCTGAGGGTGGAAAGCTGTGCTAAACTTCAACTGAGTACCTAAGGCTTTATGTAGTCGTTCCCAAAAACGACTTGTAAACTGGGGACCTCTATCAGATATAATTGTACCTGGAACCCCGTGTAATCGCACTATCTCATCTATATAGATCTGTGCAAGTTTCTCAGCAGTATAAGTTGTTTTGACAGGAAGAAAATGTGCTGACTTAGTCAACCTATCAACTATCACCCAAATGGAATCATGACTCTTAGTTGTTCTAGGTAAACCAACCACAAAGTCAATGGTCACGTGATCCCATTTCCACTGTGGTATAGGTAAAGGTTGCATTGTTCCTGCGGGCTTCTGATGTTCAGCTTTAACCTGCTGACACACTGGACACCGCATAACAAACTCATCTACATCTTTCTTCAAATCAGGCCACCAATACATATCTTTTAAGTTATGACACATTTTGGTACTCCCTGGATGCATTGCATACATGGACGAATGAGCTTCCTCCATGACTAACTTCCTCAAGTCATTGGCATTAGGTACTACCATCCTACCATGATAACAGACTACCTCATCCTTTGACTCATGAAACCCATCCCGTTTCTCACTGCCATACTCTGACCTGATCTGCTGAATCACAGTATCAGCCTATTGTGCCTCTTTGATCTGTTGTTTCAGAGTAGGATTTACTTGCATCTCATCTAACAATCCAGCTAACAAAGATACTTTAAGATGTACATTGTTTTGCCTCAATGAGACAAGCATGTCTTGTTTAAAGCACACTAAAGAGTTCAACTGTGCTTTATCTATGGTTGGTGATGATGATTTTCTACTTAGTGCATCTGCCACTACATTAGCTTTTCCTGGATGATAATCAATTGTACAATCGTAGTCCTTGATTAACTCCATCCAGCGACGTTGTCTCATATTCAACTCGTGTTGTGAGAAGATATACTTTAAGTTCTTATGGTCTGTGAAAATCTGGAATGTTTCTCCATAGAGATAATGTCTCCAGATCTTCAACGCGTGAACCACTGCAGCTAATTCTAGATCATGTGTCAGATAATTTTCCTCATGTTTCTTAAGTTGTCGGGAAGAAAAAGAAACTACATGATCACTCTGCATCAACACACATCCTAGACCATTCTTGGAGTCATCACAGAAAATAATGTATCCCTTTCCCTGCTCAGGTAAAGTTAACACAGGTGCACTGGTCAACCTTTCTTTCAACAACTAGAAAGAATGCTGACGCTTGTCATTGCAGACAAAAGGAACTTCCTTCCTGGTCGACTTGGTTAGGGGTAAGGCTATACAACTGAAGTCTCTAATAAACTTTCTGTAATAACTTACCAGGCCTAAGAAACTGCAAATCTCAGTCGGTGTCTTGGGTTGTTCCCACCCTAATACAGATTCCACTTTCTGTGGATCAACACGAATACCTGAAGCAGATATAACGTGTCCAAGAAAAGACACTTCTGACAACCAAAACTCGCACTTTCTAAACTTAGCATATAGCTTGTGCTGTCTCAACAATGTTAAGGCTTGACGAAGGTGTAGTTCATGTTGTCGACCATCTCTATTGTATATCAGGATGTCGTCTATGAAGACTACTGCAAACTGATCAAGGAATGGCCGGAAGATTCTATTCATCAGCTCCATGAATGCAGTTGGTGCATTAGTTAGTCCAAATGACATAACTACAAACTCATAATGACCATACCTTGTCCTAAAGGTTGACTTAGGTATGTCACTCTCCTTGATACATAATTGATGATATCCTGACATTAAATCTATCTTAGAGAATACTGTTGCACCACACAACTGGTCAAATAGATCATCTATCCTTGGCAAAGGATATTTGTTCTTAATTGTCACCTTGTTGAGCTGTCTATAGTCTATGCATAATCTCATAGACCCATCTTTCTTTTTAACAAAAAGAACCGGAGCACCCCACAGAGAAGTACTTGGTCGAATCAAACCTTTCTCAAGCAACTCCTGTAACTATTTCTTAAGTTCTTCCATCTCAGCTGGCGCCATCCTATAAGGTGTTTGAGCAATAGGTTGCGTACCCAAGATTAGATTAATTTCAAAATCAATCTCTCGGGGTGGAGGAACATCTGGAAGTTCTTCAGGAAACACATCCTCAAACTCCCTAACAACTGAAACTCTAGAAAGATTAGGACTCTCTACTCTGGTAGCTACCACATGTGCCAAAAATGCGAAGCATCCTTATCTCATCAACTTTTCTGCTACCATAGATGACACTAGACAGGTTGGAAGAATCTTTTTGTCCCCCTGAAAGACCCATGTCTCACCATTGTCTGTAAACATAGCTTGCTTGGAACCACAATCCAAGACAACCTTATACTTTTCTAGGGTGTCCATCCCAAGAATTATGTCAAACCCATGCATCTCAAGTGGTATAAGATCCACCTGAATGTTGTGTTCTGAAAAGGAAAGAACACAGGGAGAACATACCTCCCACAACACCGCAGATCCGACTAATGGAGTTTCTAATAACATATTATCCGTTCTACGACTGACAGTCATATTGTAGTCATGAATCACTTCTCGAGTGATAAAGGAATATGTAGCACCCAGATCAATCAAAACAAATACAAAGTAGGATGAAGACATATCAGAATGAAATAATTCCATCTGACCTGTCACGACTCGTGGGTTGACCACTGCTTCTGGCTGATTCATAGCATAGAATCTCGTCGTTGGTAGTTGCCAGTCGTACGTCCTGTTATCGGGTGCAGATGAACCAGCTTGGGACGCCTATCCACGTCCTCATGTGCCACTGCTAAATTGTCGCCTTTGAGAGCCTTGTTGACTCTACCTCGGTGATTGGGTTACATTCCTGTCTCCAAATGGGCAATCCCTCATCAGATGTCCTGGCTTCCCACACTGGAAGCAGCTTAGGTTTTCCCATCTCGGCCTAGATGGTCCTGTTACTGACATTGATGCTGAACTTTGGGCTCTACTTGGCAGTAGACTACGACCTCTACCCTTATTGGACGTCCACTGTGTCTGAGCACTAAACCTCTGTGGTGCTATTGGTACAGAAAACCTTAGTTTCTTAAAACTTTCGGACCTCTGTCCTTGGAACTGTGTATGCATTTTCCTACTGTTGGTTTCACGTTTCTCCGTCACGGACCTTTCTATCCGCCTAACTGACTCCACAAAGGTGGCAAACCTCTCTCTATTCTCTAGAGCAGATGCATGTGTGGTTAAATCATCGTTTAAACCATTCTCAAAACGTCGAATTCTCTCCTCATCTGTAGTGGCCATGTGTGGACAAAACCGTAGAAGCTCCATAAATTTAGCTTCATACTCGCTAATGTTCATTGGTCCTTGCCTAATCTAGTTCAAACTGAGAGATTTTCTCATCCAAGTAAGTCTTGGGAAAGTATCTACAAACAAACTCTCATCAGAACTCTCTCCATTCGACCTCAACACCTTGTCGTTTCTCTTCCTCAATGGCCCACCACTGGCCAACACTCCCTTTCAACAGGTATACATCATGCTTAACTTTCTCCGTTTCTGGAATGTTGAGGATTCTAAAGGCTTTCTCCAACTCAGTAAGCCATGAATCTGCATCTGCTGGGTCAGCTGTACTGGCATACTCAGTGGCGCCTACCCGGTGTAACCATTCAAAGGTCTTACCAGATCCATGCCCCTCATTGGAAGTTGGTGCCCTAGGTGCTGGTACTGGCATCCGATCTGCCATATGTGTCACTGTATTCATGAACTATCCAAACAGAGCATGAAAAGCTGGGTTTTCTATCGAAGCTTGGTTAAGCTGGGGATTCTCACGTACTAGCTCCTCTCTAGCCTGATCCCTTGCACCTCTTCCTGGTGCAGCAACACTGCTTTCAGCATCATGTTCTTCATGTGATCCAGCCGTCTTTAAGCTTTACTTCTTCTCCTATATGAGCAGAAGTCACTATCAGATAAACTGGAAGACACTAGAACAGACTCAACGACCTTAATCCTATGTCTCTGTAGACTCAGCGAACCTTACACTCTGATACCAAAACTTTGTGACGATCCGACCACAAATCAAATCATCACCAGTAATTAATTGTGGAATAACCATAATCAGCGGAATAACAAAAATCATTAAAAATTAAAACCATTTGCAAAGAGATCCATTTCTAGAAAACTCTTAAGAAGAGAACCAAAGTACTGCATGCATTATGGTTCACATTGTACACGCCATGTACCATCTCATCTCGAGGAATATATACAACAATTGCTTTACTAAACTATACATGAGCAACGTAAAGCCTCGAGGCATACAAGCCAAAATCTCAGATCGATCATAAAACCACTAAGTACTGACTCCAAGGACCTGAGAGTACATAGATGACACATAGGACTCATATCTACATGACACGACAGACAGTAACTCAACCTGAGATGTTACTGCTGCTCCTGATGTTGCTATCCTCCCTCTACTGTATAGTTCCTACCTCCTCGTTCGCATCCACCTAAAATTTTTTGGATCCCACGGGGGTGAGACAATTGTAATTGTCCCACCGAGAGATATAACTCTCACCCGACCATATTATTATCACAGTTAAATAGTATAAAACTGAGCAGAGTATTCTTGTACATTAATTAACAAGATTCAATCACTATTTAAGCAGAGTAGAGCAATATCATCTTCTGAAGCATTGCATCTATATATGATAAAGCAGTAAATCATCTATTCATTTTTATAATGACTAAGAAGAACATGTATAACATTTATTCATTTAGATGTATAAAAGAAATGTAACATCATCCAATGATTTCCGTATTCAAATCTTAAGCAAATATGCTTCACGGGTGATTACATTTTACAATCACACTTATGCCCTGAGGAGATGAGGTATACCGCTCATACTCCAACCGACCATTGTGAAGTCAAAATCGGTAGCATACAAGGTCAATGGAAGAGCCGACTTCCAAGACCTCTACCGTCTCGGTCAGTGTGAGACCGCAAGCAAGACCATGTCAACTGCTTACATAGCTTTCCAGGGTATACTGGCAACTTCGCTATAGAGCTACAACGGCGGCTGTACTCATTCGGCGATTGAGAGATCTCGTGTTTATCTACCATCAATCCCGACATTAAACATCATCGGGAGATTCGTGATACATCCATCCCGGCACATATAATGAAGGATTGAGAGATCTCATGTTTATCTCACGTCAATCCAACATTAGTGCATACGAATATTTTCGCCCATCACCCCCGCATATTAAAAAATATGCGATCTCCAGGAGATCCCGTGGGAAAACCTGTTTCACCATCACCAGCTGCTGACAATGATGGATCTATGGTCAGGGCTCTACATGATAAGATTCCACTTTATTAATTAAGTACATTACCATATTCTTTTAGCATCAGTCAAGTTTTCAAACATTTATTATGACAAATGCTACAAAGAAAGATGTAATACATGTATCAAGTACTTTTCAAATCTTTAAAACACATATAACATTTAGGATCTCAATCCCTTATTTCATTACTGGGAATTCTCATCCCTTGACATTATCATCATCATGATTACCAAATCTGGGTATTCAAACCCTTAGTTCATCACAGAACACAGTTACCACTTACTAGGTAGCTAATACCCCTGGGTCATCTGACCATGGTATACATGATACTTGTTACACAAGCATCTCACATGGCTCACAAGGCCCATTAAACATCTTTATCAAATAAACATCATAGCTCATACATGGCTATGCGCATCATCTCATGATACCTGCATGGTTAGTATACATGATAGCAACCATCTTAATTACATATCAACACCATGCAAAACAAGGGTAACACCACTATTCCCTTATTAGGGTTAGGGTTTCCCATTCTTTATTGATTAGGGTTTCAAGATCACATTATCAAGGATCAAACCGTAGTTCATACTTTACACATATTAGAAACATTAATAAATGCACATTACATGTTTGGTTCACAAGTATGAGTTTCTCTCTCATCCTCTCTAGGATGTTGATCACTTCATACTTTATTAAGTTGGCTCAACCTTTCCTTCAAGGTACATTAGCCTACTTAATCATTAAACTCCATACTACTCAATGTATGACTTGATATAAAACACTCCATGTGTTTCTCCATCAAGTATATTGCAATTTAAGGTACTTCCACACCATATCATTTTAGAGGTGTATGTATGCTAGCTTAGCCCATATCGGGTTGAAGGTGTGTGGTTGAGTGCTTGACCTCTTCAAACCTTCATGGCCACGACCTGCCCTTCACCATGGGTTAAGCGACAGGCTAGACAACTGTTTGAACCACTATCAACCCAAAGTACAAACCAATGCACACCACTATCGATTTCCAAGTAAACTAGAGCTACTTTTCCATATCGAGTTGAAGGTGTGTGCTTGTGTGCTTTTACACGATACTGATGATGTCATTATTATCAACCTCAAGATCCTTGTTCTTACTATTCTAAGTCATGGACCACAGTCCCATGAAGCTTTTATAACTCAAAGGTTCAACAATTATTCAAGAGAACATGAATTGCAAGTAGTTCAACAAGTATGGCAAAATTGAAGGTGCATAATAACGTAATTGGGTTCAAGTTATATAACCCGCCTTAAGAACAACTTCAAAGCTCCAAGCTCCAAAGCTCAACGTTCCTAAGGTTGAAGATGAACTTCACCACTTCTCTATATGCAAAGAATCACCATGGATAAGCAATTGGTGAAGAAGAAAAGAAAAGAAGATAAAAACCCTAAATTCATGCTTCAATCCAATGTTGAAGATGATCATTGCCTCACCTTAGGGTTAAGTTTTGAGCTCCTTCTTGCTCCTTAACACCTTTTCACGATACACTAGTGTCCTTGCACGATATTCCAACCCTCTTGTATGATATGGCACTCAGTTGCACGATATGCCACTCAACTCTTTACCCTATTGGCCGATATTACCTTATATGGCCAATTTCACCTACTTGGCCGATATGCTTTTGCTATGGGAAATATCCAAGGGCCTATGCAAGATACCCTTGCTTTCCTGCACGATAAAAGGTCTCTATGCACGATACCTTAGGATAGGAGGGTGGTAAGGGTCGAAAAAGTTCACTTAAGGGTGAAACTAGGGGTATATATACTTGTTGTTCATGAAAGAAGGTAAAAATGAGGTGTCAACATTTTGAGCTAGTAGGTGCCACGTGTCCATGCATGGGTGACGCATGTACATGCATGCATAAACATTTATCTTGACATGAAAAATAGTTGAGGATCATTTGGAGATAAATATTCGGCCATTACATATCCTTTTGAATAAAATATATTAATTAATTCATCACTTTATGCACAACCCGTCACAACTTTGCTAAGGAAGTTGTAACCCGTCACAACTCATCTCCTTGAGGTGATTTGCACGATATGGACTTTTCAAAGAGTTCACAAAATGATACGAGGCTCTTCCTATGGCTCCTTGTCTGATAGACTTTCATATATAAGCTTTTCAACTTGATACAACTCAAGTTAGAGCTTCATATTCAACCCCTTTTCTTGGTCATTTCATCACCAAGATTACCATCATTCACAAATGATTCAAACATGATGTATCCTTGTTTCTATCTCCTCTACATGATTCTAGGAGGGAGTAGGGACACTCTAGAGGTGGTAAGTTTCATATTAACCCCACATTTTGGGTAAATTACAATTTGTACCAAAATTGGTGCACAATGCACTAACATTATTCAAACAAGCTGCAACTTGGAGTTTAGGCTTTCCACAAGCCATCCTTTAACATAATTCTCTCTCTTATGATGTTATAACACATGAGGTACATTCAACATGTGACATTTTGCAATATAGCCCCTCATCTTGGGTAAATTGCACTTTATGCCCAAACTATCATACAATGCACAAATAGTTTGCAAATAAGCTCAAACGTGAAATTCAAACTCTACAAGAGTCTTAATTACCTTTCAAAAGATTAAAACAAATTTGTAAACAACTTACTTAAGCAAAACTTCTAGGGTTAGGCCATAACCCAGGTCAGGGATGTTACACTTTTGGTGGCCACTTAAGCCAACGATGACCCCTGCATTAGGTGTGGTATTGCCTTGTGGCCATGGTGGTTGGGTGCAATGTATGAGAGGGAGCAGGGTGGCCAGGGTTACAACCCATTCTTACTTGTCCAACATATTTGGTATAAGGATAACATCAAATGATGAGTAATTAGCTATAATTCCATTCCTATAAAAACTTTGGTATTCCCAAAATGACTCTAGTTACTTAGCTTTTCATAATGTACATGTATTTGAAGATATAGCTGCTCAACTAGCAAATTTCGGGACTTGCAGGCACCAAATTGAAGAATACGTCAATTTCCCTGATTTTCAAGACCAAGACTGGGAAACTCTAACTCCATCAACCAGTCTGGCCTGACAAAACCGGCCCAGGTTCCCCAAAATCGGTCCCGGGTTTGGACATGTACTCAACAAGTTTCCTCGACATTCCATCAACCTTGTTCGTCGAAGGATGACTGGTGAAATTCATTCAATGAGCAGTCAACCGATGGTCACCTCTGATGCCAACGTTCCTTCTTGAAAAACTACTAGAGGGGGGTGAATAGGGTTTAATGATATTTTAACAATAATTTAACCAAAGCAAGCAACTACAAAAATATTGGACAAGGGGACAAGGATTTAGAGTGGTTCCAACCTTAGCAAATACTAAGGCAGTCAATCCACTACCCGGTTGCTTACCCAACCAGGATTTTGAAAGTATTTAATTTTATTACCTCACAAGGATGTTACATAAAATTACAAAACTTTCACCAAACCCTTCAGACAACCTTCACCTAGAAGTAGTCTCACCAACCTCGAAGCAGCCTTCCTTGAAGTAACCTCAATCTCCCCCTTGAAGTAGCCTTCCTCTTGAAGTAGCTTCCCATTGAGACAACCTTCTTGAAGTAGTCCAAAGTCCACCTTCTCCACCAAGAAGACCCTTCTCCACCTGAGAAGTCAAACCCTCTCCAATCCGCAACCTCCAACCCTAGGAGTAGCAAGGAGAGTACAAAGGATAAAAAGGAATAAGAAGGAAAAATAGAAATTACAATACCACTTGTAGCACAAGGCTTGATTTCCTATATCAAGCGTTTTGATCTCCTAACCAATGTATATGGAAGTATAGGTGCATTGGGTAGGAGATGCTAGCCTATAGGACACGAATTTGGAGCAAAGGAAATGAATAGCCAATGTTGGAGTTGCTCAATTGCTCACAAGAATGAATAGCCAATTGCAAGTATTTTGCTCAAGTGTAGCACAAGTGTATTTTGGGTGTCCTATGGCTTGTCCTATTTATAGGAATGGCCTATAGATGCTTAAGGACGTTCTAGACACTTTTTAGGGGTTCTTAGTGCTCAACTAGCCGTTAGGTATCCATTAGTTGCTTTAACAACGACTAGTTAATTAATTCTGAAAAATGCATACAGAGACATTCTCGGTCGAAGATTTGTCGATCGAGAGTCCTAGTCGGTCGAGGACTTGTCGACCGAGGGACTATCTGTAGAAACGTTCTGATCCAACTCCCAACTACTTTGTCTGCTGTGTCTAACGGCTATTTGGGTCATTCTCGGTCGAAGAGTTTGTCGACCGAGAGTGTCTCGGTCGAGGAGTTTGTCGACCGAGAATGACCATGTTTCAATGTTTTGAATTAAGTACTAAGTGTGTGTATGAGTGTGCAGTTTTGACACTATTGTAGGGGATGACCTATATAAGTGTTGTGATTGTCTAGGGAAGATCTAAATGCTTGATTTACATAATATCTAAGTACTTGTACATTGTATACTTGTACAAGTTTTTACATTTGATTACAATCATGAATTAAAGCAATTTGAGCATATAGATCTTCCAAGTTGTTTGTCATCCACCTAATTCCTGCAACACTCAAGTAGCACATTAGATCCACAAGAATGAAATGTTTGTCATCATCGAAACAAAGGGATTATAATAATGTCCAATTTAGCCAACAATCTCTCCCTTTTTGAAGATGACAAACATTTCCCAAATATAAAATAAGGAAATATAAATCATGAGTTTCATACCTGAAGTTTACCTTTTGTAGCCATTCTTGTTTTGCAAGTGGGTGCTGGCCGAGATATTATGAAACTCATTTTATTTTGATTTTATATTATTTCTCCCCCTTTGTCATTTCAAAAAGATGACCAAGATAATCATTTAGTATGACTTTTTATTTCTCCCCCTTAATTTTATGCTATGCTCCCCTTTAAAGAGATATTCAATTTAAAAGCAAGGGATTGATACAACCAATTATTGTTAAATTTAGCCAAAATTTATTTCTCAATCATTTGCAAAGGATGTTAAGCCTTGAAATGATATGAGTTCCTTTTAAGTTCATGGCATTCGTGTATTGATTTCTCATCCATTTTACAAGGGATGTTAAGCCCTGAAAAATGATATGAGAATCCTTTAAGCTCATGAATATATTTAATAGTTTCTCAACCATTTTACAAGGGATGTTAAGCCCTGAAATGATATGAGATTGTTTTAATCTTATAGTAGAATGTATCTCTAATCAAATATATGGGATGTTAAGCCCTAATTTGTTTAGAGAATTTCATTAAGAACAAGATATATGTCATATTCATGAATATTGTAGATTTCTTTGTTTTCATTACCAAAATTACTTTTAAGTATACTAAGGTCATAACAAGCTTCAAATTATGTTTACAAAGTTTTGTAAGATTCTTAATCTTATAATCAAAATAGTTTTTGTGTGAGCTCCCCCTTAATCTTATAGTCAAGATAATTTAAGGATTCTAAGGTCACAATCAATATTAGATCATAATAAGTTAACCTTTTATGAGAGTTATGCACTAAAATTATATTTTCAATATGATAAACACATTTTGAATCAAGATACTAAGATTAAGTGCAGTAAAATGATGTATAAATAAGCATTTTGTCAAGCTTATTTTAGGTCAACCTTGACTTCGACCATAGCGCCCCTTGGTCAAACTTGATTTCAACCAAGAGGCAATTTCTGCATATTTCCAATTTGAACACTTATATGTGAAGTATAATTTCTGCAGATTTTTAATTTTAAATGCATTTGTGCCATGAATTTTTACTGTTTATGCAAGATGGCATCTTCATATGAGATGAATCATAATGATAAAAAAAAATATCCATTCATGGTTTGTATATACGGATCAAAGATTTATTTTAGACAAACCAATGAAACATAATGATCATGGCACAATGATTATGATAGAACAGTAGAAGCATATCCACAATACAAGATAGAAGCATGTAATTTCATGAAATACAATGATTATGACCATTTAAATTTTAATACACATGGTTCCTTCATAGATAGACCAAGAAATACTTAGGATAAACCATGTGGACTATGATAAAATAGTAATTTCCTTGATTATACCAACATGGTTCATAATTTTCAGTTTTAAACCATGTAAAGGATAAACCAAAATAATCTCATTCATGATTCATGGATTTTCAAGTGTAAGACAAACCTTGTGAATAAACATGCTTAATAAACTTTTTCAATCAATGAATAAGGTTTGTTTAAAATCATTCTTCATATAACACTTTTGCAATATGTTTAAGGATTTCATATTTATAATGTTATACCTTAATTCATGATGCAAAAAGATCAATATGTCTTGTTTCAAAGATGGTCTCCAAGATTTATTCTTGATTTGCATATTAAATCAATCATTAATAACAAATTGATAGCAAACTAGATTAATTGAAAATAGGTTCAGCAGAACTTGATTCGGTCGAACTGTTTGCCGACTGAATTTATCTCAGCCGACGTTTTTCTCGACCGAGAATGCTGTTGTTTGTACATGTTTTATCAGATTTGTTGCAAACTTGAAAACAGTAACCTGCTCGGTCGACTATTTCTCGACCGACAATGTTCTCGGTCAAACAGTTTCTCGACCGAGAATGTTTCTGTACTATTTCAGAACTGTTTTCAGTAATTGTTTCCAAGTAAAACAAGAATAAGAAAGTTCAAACTCGATTGTGTTGAGATATGACATTTGTATATCAAGAATCAGTTTAGGTCAAATCTCAACTAGTCAAATTTAAACTTCTAAGTTTTAGGAACCCAAGCTAGATCATCATTCCTTTTCTTGTATGGGCATGAAAAAGAGTAGTGTCCAAGACACAAGCAATAATGACAACTAATAGTGTCAATCTCATTTCTCTTTTTAGGAGTTGAGTTGTTCTTGGGTACATACATGGATTGATTCTCTAGTACTTTTGTCCTTCTCCAACTAGGTTTTTGATAGGATTTCCCCTTAGTCTTATAACCTAGTCCTCTCCTTCCAATTTGACGATAAGAATCATTTAAGATATTATCAAGAATATTATTGTTACTCAAGCTACTCACTTTTTGTTGTAACTTCATAATCTCATCCATTTTCTTCTTGATGTCTAATTTTGCTTGATCTAGATTAGATAATAAAGAATCTCTTTCTTTCACAATAATATCATAATCTAGATGTGTACACAAAATAGATTGTCTCTGAAGATCATTTACTTGAGTTTGCAAGTTTAACTTTTCTAGGGAAAGAAGATTGCAATTTGCTTCTACAGATTTAAGCTTAATATCATAATCTTCAATACCCTTTTTGAGATCTTCATTTTCAGATGTGAGAGCAAGAAGTTTAGCATTTAACTCATCATTTACTTTATTTGATTTCTTAAATTTCTTCTTGCACTCAATATATTTCTCATGTGTATCTTGAAGACTAGCAATTAGATCTTCTTTTAGTAGATCAAAAAGACTTACCTCTTCTTCTTCTTCTTCATTTGTTGTAGCAATAAGACATTCTACTTCTTCTTTTCCATCATCACTATCATCACTTGAATCATCCCATGCAGCTTTATATGCTCTTTCTTTCTTTTTGTGAGATGATTTCTTTCCTTTCTTGAATTTTGGACAATCACCTTTCATGTGTCCCTTTTTGCCATATTCAAAGCACCTGGAAGAAGAAACACTAGAAGTTTTGTTAGTTTTAAAACTTTTATACTGCTTACCGTTTACAATGAGAGTTTCTTCTTCACTATCATCTTCACTTGTGTCATGACTAATCTTGGTTGATGCTTTGAATGTAATGTCCTTCTTTTTCCCTTGTTGAAGTTCACATTCTCATCTTTCTTCCTCTTCTAAAGTTGCCTCATGTGCTTCTAGGTTGCCAATGAGTTGTTCCATCCTTAGCCGGGTGAGATCATTTGCTTCTTCAATAGCAGTTACCTTGGGCTTGTATTTGGGAGGAAGAGACCTAAGGATTTTTGATACTTGATCTTCTTCAGCAATTACTTTGCCTAAAGCATTCAAACCATTTACAATAGAAGAAAGTTTTGCATACATTTCACTAATAGACTCATTTTGATCCATACGAAACTGTTCAAATTTTTGCTTAAGCATTCCGATTTTAGAGTTCTTAACTTGAACAGTACCTTCATAAGTTATGGAGAGTCTATGCCATATTTCATATGCCGTTTCACAATTTGATTTTCTATTGAATTCACCAACGGAAATTGAACAATAAAGTATACTTACAGCTTTTGCATTCATTTGGGCTTATCTTACCGTATTAGCATCCCAATTTGCATACTCTGTTTGAGGGAATTCATATGGATTTGATACCATTATCCATAGATCCCAGCTAATTCCTTGGAAGTAGAATTGCATCCTCCTTTTCCAGTAGGTGTAGTTAGTGCCATCAAAAGGTGGAGGTCTAGACACGAGTGTCCCTTCTAGGTTGAGGTTGTTAAGTACCCCGTCACCCATTCTTCAAGACTTTGTTAGAGTTCCTTGAAGCCCTGCTCTGATACCAATTGAAAAACCACTAGAGGGGGGTGAATAGGGTTTTATGATATTTTAAAAATAATTTAACCAAAGAAAGCAACCACAAAAATATTGGACAAGGGGACAAGGATTTAGAGTGGTTCCAACCTTAGCAAATACTAAGGAAGTCAATCCACTACCCGGTTGCTTACCCAACCAGGATTTTGAAAGTATTTAATTTTATTACCTCACAAGGATGTTACATAAAATTACAACACTTTCACCAAACCCTTCAGACAACCTTCACCTAGAAGTAGTCTCACCAACCTCGAAGCAGCCTTCCTTGAAGTAACCTCAAGCTCCCCCTTGAAGTAGCCTTCCTCTTGAAGTAGCTTCCCGTTGAGACAGCCTTCTTGAAGTAGTCCAAAGTCCACCTTCTCCACCGAGAAGACCCTTCTCCACCTGATAAGTCAAACCCTCTCCAATCCGTAGCCTTCAACCCTAGGAGTAGCAAGGAGAGTACAAAGGATAAAAAGGAACAAGAAGGAAAAATAGAAATTACAATACCACTTGTAGCACAAGGCTTGATTTCCTATATCAAGCGTTTTGATCTCCTAACCAATGTATATGGAAGTGTAGGTGCAGTGGGTAGGAGATGCTAGCCTATAGGATACGAATTTGGAGCAAAGGAAATGAATAGCTAATGTTGGAGTTACTCAATTTCTCACAAGAATGAATAGCCAATTGCAAGTATTTTGCTCAAGTGTAGCACAAGTGTATTTTGGGTGTCCTATGGCTTGTCCTATTTATAGGAATGGCCTATAGATGCTTAATGACGTTCTAGACACTTTCTAGGGGGTTCTTAGTGCTCAACTAGCCGTTAGGTATCCATTAGTTGCTTTAACAATGGCTAGTTAATTAATTATGAAAAGTGCAGACAAAGACATTCTCGGTCGAAGATTTGTCGACCGAGAGTCCTAGTCGGTCGATGACTTGTCAACTGAGGAACTATCTGTAGAAACATTCTGATCCAACTCCCAACTACTTTGTATGCTGTGTCTAACGGCTATTTGGGTCATTCTCGGTCAAAGAGTTTGTCGACCAAGAGTGTCTCGGTCGAGGAGTTTGTCGACCGAGAATGACCCTGTTTCAATGTTTTGAATTAAGTACTAAGTGTGTGTATGAGTGTGCAGTTGTGACACTATTATAGGGGATGACCTATCTAAGTGTTGTGATTGTCTAGGGAAGATCTAAATGCTTGATTTACATAATATCTAAGTACTTGTACATTGTATACTTGTACAAGTTTTTACATTTGATTACAATCATGAATTAAAGCAATTTGAGCATATAGATCTTCCAAGTTGTTTGTCATCCACCTAATTCCTACGACACTCAAGTAGCACGTTAGATCCACAAGAATGAAATGTTTTTCATCATCGAAACAAAGGGATTATAATAATGTCCAATTTAGCCAACACTTCTAATGCGGTGCATCATTGACCACCCACCGATGGTGTAAAACCAGGATGGGTTCATTTTAATTTGCCTCGTGTTCACATCCATCCATCCATCACCGACCTTTTTCATTGAAAGGCAATTGAAGGTCTGCCTTTATTGCACCCTTTGATGATGCCAACTGATGCTTGCCCTAATGGAGAACTCTGATAATTTCACCTTTGATGGAGACCAACGCCCGACCAACTACCACAAAATAGACCCAGTTTCTCCCTCATTTATCAATACACCACCTACCACTATAAATACCCCTCCTTGGCTACCAGGCAAAGGATTCTACATTTTTTGTCCCCAAACCTTCATCTTAGAGATCCAAGGCCTGAGAGGGATAAGGACTCACCCTACATCCATTCCCATCGGTTTATGCCCACTTTCCATCAATTTACACCATCTTCCAATCATTTCCATTTCCACTCATTTCTATCAACCTCTATCTCCATCCATCCACACAAGTTGTTGTTTGGGACAGAAACAAGGAGAAAGAAGGTCAAGGAGTCCAGAAGATCAAAGGGGGTGACGTAAAGGATGAGACTCAACCCATATAGAGGCCAAGGAGTGAGATCCACATCTCCTCCATGATCTAATCTCTCCATCTTCCTCTTTTCTTCTATTAATCCCCTTTGTTATATACAAACTATATTTCCATCTTTATTCAGTGCCAACTATGCTTGTTTATAGCTAGTTGGGCTCCTTCTATGCTATGTAGCCATTTTGGGCATATTTATGTACTTTGAACTTTAAGCATGTAGTTAATATTCAACTCTAGCAAGTTTCCATTCTAGCTTCTCTTATTAGTTATCAATGTTGGATTGATTGATCCCTTTCCTACTTGAATTTTTGTTTTTGCTAACCTTAAAATATTAGTGGTAAGAATGGATGGATAAAGTATTTTGGATCAACATTTGAGAAGATGAGGTCCAAGGGAGGATCTGCCCAGAATCCAAAGTGTGAGACATATGACCATGCGTAGAGAAACTAACCCGGGTTTATCCAAAGTAGGATGGTTTCACTATGTCTAGATTCTTGGCACATCTTATGCCACTCCCAATGCTCCCTACTATTTTGTAACGAAGAGGTATTCCATGCTAGTTAGGAGTCTTTCTTCACAATCCTTGAAAGAGGTATTAGGTTGTTGATGGGGTGTTAGTCACTCTTTGTGAAAGTGTGTGGGACGACCCCCATAAGAGTAACTTCCATGGTACATAGTGGGTTGGGATGTTAGTTGATTGGCAGGGTGTTTGAGGGTTCACTACATCAAGAATGAGGTGCATGGACTGCCTAACATGTGGTTACACAGTCTGAAACTCCTTCTCCTGATTAATAGGATTTGACAAAATCTATTTCTTTATTTTAATTTATTTAGTTTTGTTTGTCTTGTTTAGTCTCACTCTACAATTTCCTTTGCTTAGCTATGTGAGAATTGAATCTTAGGTGACTAGACATCCCACGTCCTTGTGTTTGACCCTATTTACTACAATAGACTCTGTATTGAGTTGAGGACTTCTCTTGGAGTCGGGTATAAATTTAAAATCTGATTCATTATAACAAGGCAATTGTGTTCTCAATTTTGACCGACATTTGAGGATTGATTAACTTTTAGCGCCATTGTCAGGAATGTGAAATTGCCAACCCTAAAAGGGAAGTAGAAAGCAAACCTTAAAAGGGTAGTGAAAGAATAAATCTGAAGAGGGAAGCCAGAATGAAAATGGTAAGGAATTCCTAAAAGAAACCAAACAAAAATGGAAACTTGAGGAAATGAAACAAGCAACTCAAATTATCTAGGAATCCCCATAGGATTAGTCGCTAGACTGTTGTGACAAAGTGGATTTTAGCATAATGATAAAGTAATTAGTCTTTTACCCTCTTTATGTTCACTTCTGGCCCCAATTTATTTTTCTTAGTTACATAATCAATTTTGAGACTCAAATACGAAATATGGTGATCAATGTAGTTTTTATACACATTATCACACCTCAAACTAGAATCAATCATAACTTTGTACAAATAATTAAATTGCCCCATCAAACTTCTTAATTTGGCTCTCAAACTTTTTATAGATATTCTCCACATTTTTGCGAAGCTATGATCCAAATTTCATGTCATTTGGACATTTCTACTATTTTCTATGAATTTTGGAAGTTATGTGCTCAAAATCCCCTTCTATTTGCCTTTTTATTGACAAACTCCATGTCAACGATCCACTTGCAAAGGAAGGGATGATTCCCAACCCTTAGATCCGAGCCACACAGATCCAAGCTGGATCAGACGGCTTCTGGCTTGTCTTCTACCTCCCGCAATCAGCGAGGAGGAGTAAATGAAGACCGAGAGCGAGATCTTCCGCCCATGACCTCCATTCAAGTTTTGAAGCTAGCCAAATTGCTCCTCTCATGAATTCGAATTGATCCAACCCAATTTTAACCACCATTCAGACTTTGTCCAGCCACCAAAATGATCCATTTGCCTAGCCATCTCGCTCTGACGACCATGGCTAAGAGCAAGATTTGTTTACCCTAAAATCTACCCCCCCGATGCTATAAAACGAACCCCCCAAGGTCCACGACAAAAACATCTTGCCCAGAGCTCAGCCTCACACACTCAAACAACCTCGATACCCCCGTTTCCTCCCCCGACCACCTGCTGCTCCAAGCAGTGCCACCGCACAACCCTTTGGGTGTCCCTTCTCCTCGCCACCTCTCACCAACCCGACACCCGCCACCACTCTGCGGGGTCGCAAAGAATATGAACGACTACTTAGCAGCGTCCTCCTGCTCATCCTACCCCCAATCCCGATTTGCACTTATGAGCCCTCCTACCATGTTTTGTGACTCGCGTGGAGCTCTGCGCAAGGGGGAGGGCGACCCAGAAAGCAAACCAATTGGTCCAAGCTAAACCAACATAACCACAAGTGAACCGGTGAATCCTATCTGAACCGGCCTATTGAAGGATCAAACCAGACCCTGAACCAAGGGAGATACCTCGTCAACGTGGCTCAATCTGGGCCATCCATTGTGCATCTAAAGGGCGTCCTTTTTCCATATTTAAGGTATTTATCTCGCTCTCTGGAAATTATTCAATTAAATGCCCATATCTCAGTTTAATCATAGAAAATGTATCCGAACTCCAAAAATGATGAACAAATAGTCAATCTTGATCAAAAAAATCCAATGAACCGATTAAAAAAACTTTTGAAACCTGATTCCAAACAATTCTCATTGATATGTTTAGATCTTGATCTATTGCTTATGTAATTGGTCTAAATGACTCTATTTGTTGTTAATCTTGACTTAACAATGAAAACCCTAATTCTTGACTCTAATGTTCATATTGAAACTCTAAAATAATAACTGACACATTAATGATCTAGATTTATATTTATTGACTTGATTTAATCTTGAATATGATGATGACATCTTAATAATATGATTGATCTAAATATTGTGGCATATCTTGATCTATTGACCTAAAAGTTGATCCTTGATTTACTCATAATACTAATCAGAACTTGATCTAATCTTGAACCCCAATGATGTTAGAACTTGATAATGATCTAAAGACTTGACTTTTGACTTGCATATTGACCAAGATAATTAGGGTTAACACATGCACCTAGAAAACCTAGGTAGGTCATTCACACTCGAAAATACTTGACACTTGAATAATTGTTGGACTTTTGGGAAATATTGTTAATGACCTAACCCTAAGGTTGATCTAGGAAAATGTAACCCTAATATCGAATATTGAAACATGATATCCAAATATCTTGATCTTGACCCTTGATCCAAACATTGTGTTTTAGGATCTAACTCGAAGGGTCGACCTATTACTAGATGATCTGTACTCGAAATCCTCAGTGAAAGGTATGCTATTATATAACTCCTCCTTGATTGTATTGAAGATACTTTTATGTATCTCTTGACTGTATACTTGGCTACTTACTTGGATGAGCTATTGTTCCCTATGGCTAGTCTTCCATTTTTCTATACTATATTTTAAAAAACATGAAAACATAAATTGCATGCCCTTATGACTGCCCCTATATTGATAATGATGATGATGTTGATAATGTTGATAATGTTGATATTGGGTGCAAGCAACCCCCCTCATTGAGAGGTGGGACTTGTACATTGGCTTCCTATGTTCTTATGGTGAAAAGGAGCCTATTGACCTTCCCCATCATGTTGGGGTAATAGAGTCACACAAAATATATAAGCATGCTTCTCGAATTACAGCATAGTGGGAACTCATAATAAAAGTCAAATTGCTTGAAAAAATTGTCGAATAAATGTTGGTTTTGCAAATTGCTTGCTATTCTTTTGAATATAAGTCCTGCCAAGTATACTCTTCTATTATAAACCGTTTTACTTGATTTTGATAGCGTACCGTGCAATTACATGATTGTGTCTTGATTTTCTTGATTTTAGGCAATACAAATGGAATACTGAATAAGATCGCTTCCGCACTCTGCATACTCTGATGACAAAGATAAATCAGATATATCTTCATATTGGGTTAGTTGTTCTTTATATATCCAATTTTTGAGTTATTATTTCTTATTGTATATGCCAGTGTGATAGATCCTATTGGGCCACTCAGGGACAAGCACTTCAATCCTCTTACTACTGTCTAGGTAGTAGGATTGGGATTGGGGTAATAATGGTTCTGTGACAGTTGGTATCAGATCTTACACACTCCCATATACTTTAAGTAAATAATTTCTCAAGTCTCTTACACCCAAGATACCCTAAAGTCCATAATGGTGAAAATTGAGGTGTCTAGGTTCGGGGTCCTGGCATAATTTCTCCTATCCATCTTCACGATTGCTGAGATCCCCCGCTCTACCTGGCCTCAATTGATCCAGAACTGGACCTAAAGGTTCTCTTGTGAAACACTAGAGAGTCTTCTAGCATCTCATCTCTTCTTTAAGGACTACCCAAGCCACCCATGTAGATGAAGATTAGGCAGTCTTCTCATCTCCTCATGTAGTCCTTTCTTGTGACTTTTTACCACATGATGTCTTGATTATGGGTAGCTTATGCATGGGAAAAATGAATATTGCTAAATCATGAAAGTTAATACCATGATCTGACCTGAAATTGAAAACTCAATTTTGATCAATTAATTTTGAAACCAAATACTCATGTATGATCCCTAATATCATGAACACTCAAATTAGCTAAAACTTGACTATATGCTTCCTATGTTGAGGTAAATCTTGATTTCGTGAAGTAAGGATGACTTATACCTTATACCTTATTTTTAATAAGGTCCCTGTTTGACGAAGCCCATGTTGCCCTATTGTTGATTAAACCTCAAATATAGTTAAGCAAACTCGTATCCTATTTTATACATATCTTGATCATGTTATCAAGTAACGAAGCCTAAGACTCACAAAATCATGATGTAAGACTATGATGCAAAAAGTCATTTCCCTATTGACTATTGATGTCTTTTGCAATCTCAATTTTGATATGATGATGATGGGCAGAGGCCTTGCACTATTATGCTCTAATTCCTCAAATGCCAAATTCAAATCCCCGATTTCCAAATTTTATCACTACCTTGATCATGAAAGGAAAGGATTACAAATCTTGACATTATTGACATATTATCTTGAATTTTGATATTATGACCTTGTAAAACATGCTTTGATCATTGATACTCTCCCTATTTGAATAAGCTCAGTGGATCATGACTAATGTTGGTAATGTGCTAGATTAGGGTGGTACTTGACTCATGACTCCCCTAACCTAAGTCACATCCCTATTACGACTACCTCTAAGTTTTCATCCTATTGATTATTTAGAGTTTGGAAAGGTATTCCCTTTCACCCTATTTGGATTGGTTGACCTAAGCCTAATAGGTAAAACCCATGGTTATACTCGATCTTGAATATTAATTTAATAATGACCTTGAAATATGATAATTTTGACTATAGCTTGTGGTTGACTTCCTAGATAGACTTAGGTCTAGATCATTCATCAACCTTGGATACCATGCTAATGAAATCTTGATATGTTGCTCGAATATGCTTGAACATTGTTGCTTGAAATTGAATATAGATGAGTGATCTCCCTTAAGGTCTAAATAGGAATCTAAACCCTAGCTTCAAAATTCTGGACCTATGACATTTTATGTCCAAAAATCTCAACTCTTGATACTGATATATAATATTTTGACTCACGATTATCAAATCTCAATACTGATACAAATCCTATGATCATACTATTTGGACATTGAGATATATGACTGATGACTCTCATAATCCCAAATTTTTTGAAATGATGACAATTTTGACCCTCTCAATTTATGACTTAGGGTTTAGCTCTCATTAGGACTAGGATGGGACCTTCCCATTGATTTTTAGCTCGAAATAATGATATTGAAAGTATGATGTTGTCTCAAAATGTTGAAATATGAAATCTCAAATCATGGGTGTATAACCCCACCTAGGCCAATGTAGAAGCTAGGACCCTGAGATTTTGGGATTGAAAGTCACCTTGTACCCTTGACTCAAGGACTCTATTTGTTTGATGTAATATATGATCTCTTCAAATTTGTGATCAATAGGATGCTCTCCATATTTGTGACTCATATGATGACTTTGAAAAATATATGCATTGACCTTTATACTCAATTGCTCGATGATGAAATGATGTTAGTACCAAGTTGGTTATGATATGGAACATGAAATTCCAATTATGATGACTGTATTACTTGAACTTTGAGGACATGATTTTGATTATATAATTTAGGATGTTTAAATAATTGAGGATATGATCTGGATTTGGACAATTATGATTTTGAGGAAGTTTTGAATTTTGGGGACAAAATTCCTTTTTAAGGAGGGAAGGATGTGACAAAGTGGATTTTAGCATAATGATAAAGTAATTACTCTTTTGCCATCTTTATGTTCACTCATGGCCCCAATTTATTTTTCTTAGCTACATAATCAATTTCGAGACTCAAATACGAAATATGGTAATCAATGTAGTTTTTATACACATTATCACACCTCAAATTAGAATCAATCATCACTTTGTCCAAATAATCAAATTGACCCATCAAACTTCATAATTTGGCTCTCAAACTTTTTATAGATATTCTCCACATTTTTCCGAAGCTATGGTCCAAATTTCATGTCATTTGGACATTTCTACTATTTTCGATGAATTTTGGAAGTTATGTGCTCAAAATCCCCTTCTATTTGCCTTTTTATTGACAAATTCCATGTCAGCGATCCACTTGCAAAGGAAGGGGTGATTCCCAGCCCTTAGATTCGAGCCACACGGATCCAAGCCAGATCAGACAGCTTCTGGCTTGTCTTCTACCTCCCACAATCAGTGGGGAGAAGTAAATGAAGGCCGAGAGCGAGATCTCCCGCCCATGACCTCCATTCAAGTTACGAAGCAATCCAAATTGCTCCTCTCACGAATTCGAATTGATCCAGCCCTATTTTGTCCAGTCGCCAAAATGATCCCTTTGCCTAGCCATCTCACTCCGATGACCATGGCTAAGAGAAAGATTTGTTTGCCTTAAAATCTACCCCCCAATGCTATAAAAAGAACCCCCTAAGGTCCACGACAAGCACATCTTGCCCAGAGCTCGACCTCACACACTCAAACAGCCTCAACACCCCCGTTTCCTCCCCCGACCACCTACTGCTCCAAGCAGCGCCGCCGCATAGCCCTTTGGGTGTCCCTTCTCCTCGCCACCTCTCACCAACCCGACACCTGCCACCACTCTGCTGGGTCGTAAAGAATATGAACGGCTACTTAGCAGCGTCCTCCTGCTCATCCTGCCCCCAATCCCTATTTGCACCGGTGAGCCCTCCTACCATGTTTTATGACTCACGTGGAGCTCTACGCAAGGGGGAGGGCGACCTAGAAAGCAAACCAATCGGTTCAAGCTAAACCAACAGAACCACAAGTTAACCGGTGAATCCTATCTGAACCGGCCTATTGAAGGATCAAACCAAACCCTGAACCAAGAGAGCTATCTCATCTACGTGACTCAATCTAGGCCATCCATTGTGCATCTAAAGGGTGTCCTTTTTCCATATTTAAGGTATTTATCTCGCTCTCTGGAAAATATTCAATTAAATGCCCAGATCTCAGTTTAATCATAGAAAATGTATCTGAACTCCAAAAATGATGAACAAATAGTCAATCTTGATCAGAAAAATCCAATGAATTGATTAAAAATACTTTTGAAACCTGATTCCAAATGATTTTCATTGATATGTCTAAATATTAATCTATTGCTTATGTAATTGGTCTAAATGACTCTATTTGTTGTTAATCTTGACTTAACACTGAAAACCCTAATTCTTGACTAATGTTCATATTGAAACTCTAAAATAATAACTGACCCATTAATGATCTGGATTTATATTTATTGACTTGATTTAATCTTGAATATGATGATGCCATCTTAATAATATGATTGATCTAAATCTTGTGGCATATCTTGATCTATAAATGATATAACGACTTGACTTTTGACTTGCATATTGACCAAGATAATTAGGGTTAACACATGCACCTAGAATACCTAGGTAGGTCATTCACACTCGAAAATACTTGACACTTGAATAATTGTTGGACTTTTGGGAAATATTGTTGATGACCTAACCCTAAGGTTGACCTAGGAAAATGTAACCCTAATCTCAAATATTGAAACATGATATCCAAATATCTTGATCTTGACCCTTGATCCAAACATTGTGTTTTAGGATCTAACTTGAAGGGTCGACCTATTACTAGATGATCTGTACTCGAAATCCTCAGTGAAAGGTACGCTATTATATAACTCATCCTTGATTGTATTGAAGATACTTTTATGTATCTCTTGATTATATACTTGGCTACTTACTTGGATGAGCTATTGTTCCCTATGATTAGTCTTCCATTTTTCTATACTATATTTTGAAAAACATGAAAACATAAATTGCATGCCCATTATGACTGCCCGTACATTGATAATGATGACAATGTTGATAATGTTGATATTGGGTGCAAGCAACCCCCCTCATTGAGAGGTGGGACTTGTACATTGGCATCCTATGTTCCTATGGTGAAAAGGAGCCTAGTGACCTTCCCCATCACATTGGGGTAATAGAGTCACACAAAATATATAAGCATGCTTCTCGAATTACAACATAGTGGGAACTCGTAATAAAAGTCGAATTGCTTGAAAAACTTGTCGAATAAATGTTGGTTTTGCAAATTGCTTGTTATTCTTTTGAATATAAGTCCTGCCAAGTATACTCTTCTATTATAAACTGTTTTACTTGATTTTGATAGCGTACTGTGCAATTGCATGATTGTGTCTTGATTTTCTTGATTTTAGGCAATACAAATGGAATACTGAATAAGATCGCTTCCGCACTCGGCATACTCTGATGACAAAAATAAATTAGATATATATCCATATTGGGTTAGTTGTTCTTTATATATCCAATTTTTGATTTATTATTTCTTATCGTATATGCCAGTGTGATAGATCCTATTGGGCCACTCAGGGATGGGCACTTCAATCCTCTTACTACTGTCTAGGCAGTAGGATTGGGATTGGGGTAATAATAGTTCCGTGACAATTGATATAAGAGCTTACACACTCCCATATACTTTAAGTAAATAATTTCTCAAGTCTCTTACACCCAAGATGCCCAAAAGTCCATAATGGTGAAAATTGAGGTGTCTAGGCTCGGGGTCCTAGCATAATTTCTCCTATCCGTCTTCACGGTGGCTGAGATCCCCCGCTCTACCTGGCCTCAATTGATCCAGAACTAGACCTAAAGGTTCTCTTGTGAAACACTAGAGAGTCTTCTAGCATCTCATCTCTTCTTTAAGGACTACCCAAGACACCCATGTAAATGGAGATTAAGTAGTCTTCTCATCTCCTCATGTGGTCCTTTCTTGTGACTTTTTACCACATGATGTCTCGATTATGGGTAGCTTATGCATGGGAAAAATGAATATTGCTAAATCATGAAAGTTGATACCATGATCTGACCTGAAATTGAAAACTCGATTTTGATCAATTAATTTTGAAACCAAATACTCATGTATGATCCCTAATATCATGAACACTCAAATTAGCTAAAACTTGACTATATGCTTCCTATGTTGAGGTAAATCTTGATTTGATGAAGTAAGGATGACTTATACCTTATACCTTATTTTTAATAAGTTCCTTATTTGATGAAGCCTGTGTTTCCCTATTGTTGATTAAACCTCAAATATAGTTAAGCAAACTCATATCCTATTTTATACATAACTTGACAATGTTATCAAGTGACGAAGCCTACGACTCACAAAATCATGATGTAAGACTATGATGCAAAAAGTTGTTTTCCTATTGACTATTGATGTCTTTTGCAATCTCAATTTTGATATGATGATGATGGGCAAAGGCCTTGCACTATTATGCTCTAATTCCTCAAATGCCAAATTCAAACCCCCAATTTCCAAATTTTATCACTACCTTGATCATGAAAGGAAAGGATTACAAATCTTGACATTATTGACCTATTATCTTGAATTTTGATGTTATGACCTTGTAAAACATGCTTTGATCATTGATAATCTCCCTATTTGAATAAGCTTAGTGGATCATGACGAATGTTGGTAATGGTCTAGATTAGGGTGGTACTTGACTCATGACTCCCCTAACCTAAGTCACATCCCTATTACGACTACCTCTAAGTTTTCATCCTATTGATTATTTAGAGTTTGGAAAGGTATTCCCTTTCACCATATTTGGATTGGTTGACCTAAGCCTAATAGGTAAAACCCATGGTTGATACTCAATCTTGAATATTGATTTAATAATGACCTTGAAATATGATAATTTTGACTATAGCTTGTGGTTGACTTCCTAGATAGACTTAGGTCTAGATCATTCATCAACCTTGGATACCATGCTAATGAAATCTTGATATGTTGCTCGAATATGCTCGAATATTGTTGCTCGAAATTGAATATAGATGAGTGATCTCCCCTAAGGTCTAAATATGAATCTAAACCCTAGCTTCAAAATTCTGGACCTATGACATTTGATGTCCAAAAATCTCAACTCTTGATATTGATATATAATATTTTGACTCACGATTATAAAATCTCAATAATGATACAAATCCTATGATCACACTATTTAGACATTGAGATATATGACTAGTGACTCTCATAATCCCAAAATTTTTGAAATGATGACAATTTTGACCCTCTTGATTTATGACTTAGGGTTTAGCTCTCATTAGGACTAGGATGGGACCTTCCCATTGATGTTTAGCTCGAAATGGTGATATTGAAAGTATGATGTTGTCTCAAAATGTTGAAATATGAAATCTCAAATCATGGGTGTATAACCCCACCTAGGACAATGTAGAAGCTAGGACCCTGAGATTTTGGGATTGAAAGTCACCTTGTACACTTGACTCAGGGACTCTATTTGTTTGACCTAATATTGATCTCTTCAAATTTGTGATCAATAGGATGCTCTCCATATTTGTGACTCATATGATGACTTTGAAAAATATATGCATTGACCTTGATACTCAATTGATCGATGATGAAATGATGTTAGTACCAAGTTGGTTATGATATGGAACATGGAATTCCAATTATGATGACTGTATTACTTGAACTTTGAGGACAGGATTTTGATTATATAATTGAGGATGTTTAAAAAATTGAGGATATGATCTGGATTTAGACAATTTTGATTTTGAGGAAGTTTTGAATTTTGGGGACAAAATTCCTTTTTAAGGAGTGAAGGATGTGACAAAGTGGATTTTAGCATAATGATAAAGTAATTACTCTTTCGCCCTCTTTATCTTCACTCATGACCCCAATTTATTTTTCTTAGCTACATAATTAATTTCGAGACTCAAATACAAAATATGGTGATCAATGTAGTTTTTATACACATTATCACACCTCAAATTAGAATCAATCATCACTTTGTCCAAATAATCAAATTGACCCATCAAACTTCATAATTTGTCTCTCGAACTTTTTATAGATATTCTCCACATTTTTCTGAAGCTATGGTCCAAATTTCATGTCATTTGGACATTTCTACTATTTTCTATGAATTTGGGAAGTTATGTGCTCAAAATCCCCATTCTATTTGCCTTTTTATTGACAAATTCCATGTCAGCGATCCACTTGCAAAGGAAGGGGTGATTCCCAACCCTTAGATCCGAGCCACATAGATCCAAGCCGGATCTGATGGCTTCTGGCTTGTCTTCTACCTCCTGCAATTAGCTGGGAGGAGTAAATGAAGGCAGAGAGCGAGATCTCCCGCCCATGACCTCCATTCAAGTTTCAAAGCGAGCCAAATTGCTCCTCTCACGAATTTGAATTGATCCAGCCCTATTTTGACCACCATTCAGGCTTTGTCCAACCGCTAAAATGATCCCTTTGCCTAGCCATCTCACTCCTACGACCATGGCTAAGAGCAAGATTTGTTTGCCCTAAAATCTCCCCCCCGATGCTATAAAAAGAACCCCCCAAGGTCCACGACAAGCACATCTTGCCCAGAGCTCGGCCTCACGCACTCAAACAGCCTCGACACCCCTATTTCCTCCCCCGACCACCGGTTGCTCCAAGCAGCACTGCCGCACAGCCCTTTGGGTGTCCCTTCTCCTCGCCACCTCTCGCCAACCCGACGCCCGCCACCACTCCACGGGGTCACAAAGAATACGAACGGCTACTTAGCAGCGTCCTCCTGCTCATCCTGCCCCCAATCCCTATTTGCACCGACGAGCCCTCCTGCCATGTTTTGTGACTCACGTGGAGCTCTGTGCAAGGGGGAGGGCAACCCAAAAAGCAAACCAACCGGTCTAAGCTAAACCAACAGAACCACAAGTGAACCGGTGAATCCTATCTGAACCGATCTATTGAAGGATCAAACCAGACCCTGAACCAAGAGAGATACCTCATCTATGTGGCTCAATCTGGGCCATCCATTGTGCATATAAAGGGCATCATTTTTCCATATTTAAGGTATTTATCTCGCTCTCTGGAAAATATTTAATTAAATGCCCAAATCTCAGCTTAATCATAGAAAATGTATTCGAACTCCAAAAATGATGAACAAATAGTCAATCTTGATCAGAAAAATCCAATGAATCGATTAAAAATACTTTTGAAACATGATTCCAAACGATTCTAATTGATATGTATAAATCTTGATCTATTGCTTATGTAATTGGTCTAAATGACTCTATTTGTTGTTAATCTTGACTTAACACTGAAAACCCTAATTCTTGACTCTAATGTTCATATTGAAACTCTAAAATAATAATTGACCCATTAATGATCTAGATTTATATTTGTTGACTTAATTTAATCTTGAATATGATGATGACATCTTAATAATATGATTGATCTAAATCTTGTGGCATATATTTATCTATTGACCTAAAAGTTGATCCCTGATTTACTCATAATACTAATCAGAACTTGATCTAATCTTGAACCCCAATGATGTTATAACTTGATAATGATCTAAAGACTTGACTTTTGACTTGCATATTGACCAAGATAATTATGGTTAACACATGCACCTAGAAAACCTAGGTAGGTCATTTACACTCAAAAATACTTGACACTTGAATAATAGTTGGACTTTTGGGAAATATTGTTGATGACCTAACCCTAAGGTTGACCTAGGAAAATGTAACCCTAATCTCGAATATTGAAACATGATATCCAAAAATCTTGATCTTGACCCTTGATCCAAACATTGTGTTTTAGGATCTAACTCGAAGGGTCGACCTATTACTAGATGATCTGCACTCGAAATCCTTGGTGAAAGGTACACTATTATATAACTCCTCCTTGATTGTATTGAAGATACTTTTATGTATCTCTTGACTGTATACTTGGCTACTTACTTGGATGAGCTATTGTTCCCTATGATTAGTCTTCCGTTTTTCTATACTATATTTTGAAAAACATGAAAACATAAATTGCATGCCCATTATGACTGCCCGTATATTGATAATGATGATGATGTTGATAATGTTGATAATGTTGATATTGGGTGCAAGCAACCCCCTCATTGAGAGGTGGGACTTGTACATTGGCTTCCTATGTTCCTATGGTGAAAAGGAGCCTAGTGACCTTCCCCATCGTGTTGGGGTAATAGAGTCACACAAAATATATAAGCATGCTTCTCGAATTACAACATAGTGGGAACTCATAATAAAAGTCGAATTGCTTGAAAAACTTGTCGAATAAATGTTGGTTTTGCAAATTGCTTGTTATTCTTTTGAATATAAGCCCCTCTAAGTATACTCTTCTATTATAAATTGTTTTACTTGATTTTGATAGCGTACCATGCAATTGCATGATTGTGTCTTGATTTTCTTGATTTTAGGAAATACAAATGGAATACTGAATAAGATCGCTTCTGCACTTTGCATACTCTGATGACAAAAATAAATCAGATATATCTCCATATTGGGTTAGTTGTTCTTTATATATCCAGTTTTTGAGTTATTATTTCTTATTGTATATGCCAGTGTGATAGATTCTATTGGGCCACTCAGGGACGGGTGCTTCAATCCTTTTACTACTGTCTAGGTAGTAGGATTGGGATTGGGGTAATAACGGTTCCGTGACAACTGTTTTACTCACAAGAAAAATACTACAAGAGGCAAAAATCAGTGGTCATTGTGAAACTCTACAAAATAAAAAAGACAAGGATCAGAGTCACCATCTCAATTGATATGAAAAACAAGGAAACCAATGGACTAGTGTTTGAATATATAAAAATTTAAAAGCCTAAAAATGACTTCATATGAAGATGGATAAAGAACAAAAAGCATCATCAATATACCTGATTTAGTAATCCTATTCAAATGGAAGATGTTCAAAACTCCCACATCACCCAAAATTTGGTGTTTCTATGTGTAAATCTTGAGTTTGTAAAAAAGTGATGATGTAGTTTTGTTAATGAAAACAAAAATCAATAGAGAACATGTTTTGGGTTTGTGAATCTTCAGAGACTATATATGATGCCAATGTAGTGCCACTTGAGTGGTAAAGTTGATGTTGTATGACCGAGAGGTCACAAATATAAAACCCCCTAGCAACAGGATGAATAAATTTCCATTTTTTTAAAGAGAGTATAGATGACCTTCACTATAAGATTCAAAATTTTTTAAATGAAATATGTTTAGGATCACTTGGAATTTAAATAAACTCACCCCAATTACTGGATGCATTAATAGAAATAAGAAATAAACAGGAAAAGATAAAGGGGCTTTAAATTCAAAAATATAATCATGGAGTAGATGCCTTGACTAGGAAGTTTTCCTCATATTTTTATGACTTTAATATAAGAGGAAAGTAGGTATGACATCTCTTTTTCTCTCTCCTTCATAAAAGTTTCTCAAAATGGACATAAAATAAATGTGATATAAATTTCTATGAGCAAATTATTGTTTATCTTGACTTTGGACTCCAAGTCTCACAAAGGAAGTAATTTTGACTTATTTAATTAATTAAATGCATTAAAATTTGAGTTTAATGATTTATATGGAAATTATGGATAAAACTTATGCAAAACTTAAATATAGCCGTACAAGAATAATATAGACCCTTAGATTAGGCATTGGTTCAAATTTGAAGTCAATAGGACTTTGTTTGATCCCTATAATGAATTTAGAAAATTTTGATATAGCTTTTAGCAAAATTGAAATGATTTGATAATAAAACCTAAAGTCTCGCTTTAATACTCTTGTCACACAATTAGTATTGCTTTCCTTTTTCTCACCCAAATCAGATGGCCCTGATGAAGTCTAATAAATTGCGAACTCATCCAACAATCAATGATTATCTCCCATGCTCGAGTTCAGGGCTTTCAGGACCCTACAGTCCTGACTTCCCCTCCCCTCATGATCTCTCTCTCTGCAACATCTCATCACAAACCATTTTCCTCACAATCCTCACATTTTCCCAATCTCCCCCATGCTAGATATGATAGCTCTTCATGCCCTAGAGCCCTCAATCGTGGAGACTGTCCCTATTTCTCTGAAACTCGGACTCCTCCAAACCTCCAACACTTCATAAGGATCAGCTACATAAGAAACCACATGAAAACAATAATGGATCCTCCAAGAATGCTTTGTCACCTTCTTTTCACCCTCTTGTGCCATGAAACCCCACGCCGATCTCCAACTCTCCCTCTGCCATAGCGGCGTCTTGAGATGAGAGCACGGGGCATCTGGGACCCTTCTTACTTATCGACGGGACTCAGGGTGACTTGTTGAAGCTTTCTTCATCTTTGTTTCATGCAAATTGGAGGTAATTAGAAATCCCCTCTTTTTCACCTTGTTTCAGATTTCGTAGCCTTTTCCTGTGTGTGGTTGCTTTCTTCATCATTTTGACCACAAACAACTTTGGTTTGCTTTCACGAATCCACATGTACCCTCATTTTGCTTAGCATTTTGGTCTTGGGGGTTCCAACCTCCACCCACTCCCTGCCATGGCAGAATTTGTTTTTGGGACTCTGGACCAAGGAAGAACCTGTGTAAGGGCTTGTTCACTTTGTGGCAAGGTAAGGGACTCACCCCCGATGTTGGTTTCTTGAAAACGACCAAGTTTCTTGATACTTTGATCATTTATTCTCTCCCCCAGAGCCATGTCTGCACCTCTGCCTTAAGGGAGGAAGATGTCAGTCTATCTTATGACTATAGTGCCCTAGACATTTAATTAGATAATTAATGTTGCAAGGAAAATTAAGGGATTTCACCCCTCCCTTCATCCTTTGACCATGGATCTGCAGTGGTGACCACATCAGATGGGCCGGGATTCCAGTGGATAAAAGGGCCGCCTGAGTGGCTTTTCCTTATTTTCTAATTGGCATTTTTTATAGAATTCATAGTAAATCGATGCTTTGTCAGAAAAATCTGAATAAATGGCCATTAGAAAAGGTTTTTCGAGAGGAATCTGATTTTAAAATTTTCAAGACATGATTTGCCTTTATTTTCTGATGTTTTCATAAGGGAATCTAAAACCCTAATTTGGAGTAATATAATCATTAATCTAATAATATTGAATTGAGTTTTTCTAAATGGAATGACCTAATCAGTAACCCTAATCCTAATTAAGTGCAATTACACCATGTTTTCCTAAGGACCAATTTAGAGTCAAATTGCTAATTAAAGCAATAATGAATAAGAATCATGTTATTTTCAATAGACTTAGGATTTGACTCAAGATCATAGAGTTCAAGTTAGGATTTTCTTTGCTCCATGTAAGCGGGTCATGCCACTATACATGAGTACCTTGGTTGAATTGTATGATATTTATGGTTTCTGAATTATGCTTTCAATTTCAAGTTTAATGCTCAAATCATGTTCATCATATAATTTTCTTGATGATTGCTATATCCTATGTCTTATGGTTATCATGATCATCAAGATTAGAGATTATGATTAATGATCAAATATAATGGATTTAAAGTTCATGTTTCAAGAGGGAGAAATCTCATCATGTTAAGATTCAAGTTCAAGATTTAATTCATGTTTATGGCAATGTTAATGTCAAGATAATTGGAATTGAAATAGTTTTAGTATGCTTCTCAAATCATGGACCTCAAGGTGTCGTTATGGGCATTTGTGCCAATTATGGGATTTTATAGCCAAATCATGGGCATTCACGCCGTTATCGACTTTCCTAGCATTATGGGCTTTCCTAGCAATCATGTGCTCTTAAATGGGCATCATATAGAGATGCATGTATAACTGTCCAATTCTTCATGTTATAAGAATCATGTAATCAAGAATGCTCAAGTTTAATTCATGTCAATGTTTTTCTCTCAAGTCAAGTATATATGCCTATTTTTAGTTCTTTTAAATGTGTAGTGTCACTTACTGATTTGTGTCTTTATTTTTGCATGGTTTGTGGGAATATATGTCCCTAGATCAAGGAGCAAAGGTATTTGAAGTGAGTGCTTCAAGGTAGAAGATCCCACGACATAGCTTGGTGGGGTGCCATCTACACCTTATAAGATCCTATATCAAGTTTCAAAGAAGATTTATGTAACATACTGGACCTTGGACCCTACCCTAGAACTGTGATATTTTGGGTTTGACCAAACACGGTTAAGGTTAGAGTGATCCTAATAATCTAATGCGTGAATAATGTAATATAATACGTCAAATAATTCATTTGGTGATAATAAGATGATAAATAACTTAATTGGATGCATAATGATGTTAATTGGCCTACAATGGGCCAGATGACAAAACCCATGTAAGAAATTCTTAAAATTGGAAATAAACTCCAAATTCATAATCTATACATAAAAATAAGTTTACGTGTCAATTTTCATTTAATCTGGACTACCTTGAAATAATATGGTAAGTTAAGAGAGAGAAATTTCCTAAAAGGTGTAATTAATAAATAAATATAATAAATGACTCCAAAAGAGGAAAATAATCTTATATTCGTGATCTACATAATAAATATAGCCTTTGGGTACATTTTTATCCAATTTGGAGAAAGTTTGCTTAAAAGATTAAATCAGGAGAGAGAAAGTGTATAAAACCTTCAAAATATTAAATAAATATTTAAACAACTCCAATATGTAAAATTGATGGCAACACATTAAATATGACTTGTGTGTCAAGTTTCATAAAATTCGGATAATCCTAAAGCCATTAATGAAAGAGGAAAGAGAAAATATGATTTGATTTGTTTAACCCATTAAAAGTTTCTAAAAGGAAAAACTAAGTGCATAATCGGAATCTACATTCCTTAATTGGCCTCTGTGCAAAATTCCACTTAATTTGGTTAATGTTTGAACCCCCAAATCAAGAGAGAGAGAATAAGGAAATAATGTATTCACACTTTGATTTAATCAGATTTGATTTTTGATTTAATCTGTCACGCGGGCTTTTAATCGAACTGATCTTCACGCGTTGATCTTGACCGTTAGATTTCTAGATCGAACGACAGCTGTACCTTCTTCTTCCCCATTTCCTTTCTCATTTCCAGGTGTTTGGGTTCCGATTTTCCTTATGCGATTCTTTCTCCTCCTCTATTTCCTTCCTTCCTTTTCCTCTGCTTCCCTTTCCACCATCTTCCTGGCATCCTTCCGATTCCTTTAAATATATATAAGCTAGGGCGGGGGGCATTGTAGCCCCACTTCATAGGGTGCCGCTCGGCCTCCCCTATTCTCTCCTTCCTCTCCTTCATCCCGCCACCACAGGGCTTCAGACCCCTCATAAAACCCTCCATGACCTTCGTCGTGCCTCACCGTACTGGAAGCCGACATTGGTCCGCCTTTTCTCTCTGCTGCGAGCAGTTCCCTGACTCCAGTCACCCTCGATGGAGAGCCCTGACCGGGGCCACACCTCCTGGATTATCTGGGGATCAAAGTGGTCTAGGAGAGATCCTCATGGGTACCCGAAGCTTCCTGGATAGTCAATTCGATCCCATCACTTGCAGGTTGCTTTTCCCTCTTTTGCTCTTCCTTCTTGTTTGTCTGCAACTAAGTTAAATTCATGGTCTTTTGCACTATAGCCCAGTTTGAGTTCCTTGCTGTTGAGGTTTGCTGCTGCTTTCTGTTCTCACGATCCTGTGAAAACGAAGAAGATGACCGTGGCGATTGGTCTGGTCTACCCCTCTATTTCTTTCAACTTTTTTTTTTCTGTTCAGGGGCATTTTAGTCTTTTTGACTTTTTCCTTTGCCTTGGTGTGTACCTCGCTGGTATGGGGTCCAGGCCAGTTGGCCGCATATGATAGGTCCAACTTGGCCATGTTGACTCGGCTTGACCAGGTTTTTATCGTCTAAACGTGGAATTTTCTGATTGGTTGAAAATTTGAAAATTCATAACTAATTAATTGATGATCATAAGAATATGGAAAAATAGTCATTGGATTCAGAAAATTAAGATCTATCTTTTGGTGTTGGTTTTATTACTTGAATATAATGTTTTGAAGAGGTGATTTTAATGGATCTAATTAGTAAGTTAAAAACTTGTATAATTCATAACTAAATATATAAAAGTCAGAAAAATATAATAAAATATGTTTTGAACCCAGGAAAATATAATATAAAATATGGCATGGTTTTGGAAACCTAATTCATATATTAATAAAAAGGTGGTTTTAGGGTTTCTGAAATTATTATAAATATAACCTTAATTCCACATATATGCTTAATAGGTTCTTTGGAAGCCTAGGCTTGGACCTAGTTGGACTTTGGATCGTTTGAATCTGATGTTGAGGTATGTTTGCATCCCCGATTATTCTTCTTGAGAAATTATCCTATTTTTGTCTTACTTTTGGTCCTATGGACATTAGCCTACACATTGTCTTGTTCTTATGAAATCATGCTTCATGTGAAGTATCCTATCTTTTTATTGATCATGTGATCATAGATATTCTCTTGACTCTGTTCCTTATGCCTTGGTGCATGTTGGACTTTTGATACTATATGCCCACTATGATGTGGAAGTTTACTTGGTGATATATGCCCACTTTTGAAGTGGATTATTATATGTTGTGTTGACCATTGTGTGATGGCAACATTGTAATATCTGACTATACTTTTCTACTTGCCTCTACATTAAACATGCTATGTGATTCAGTAGCACTAGAGTAGTGTAATTGCATTGGTTTTGTTTATAGCAGATGTGATATTTCCTGCTCTTTTTGGGACGTCAAGGAACCTCGTACCCAAGGCAATATGTGTGATTCTTGGCCCATGTTTTTATATATATTTGGGAGATTGGAAATATTCCTTTCTCTATCAGGCTTCAGCTTTATGGGGGTTGGCCGCCAATTGTGTTTATATTATTCTAGGTCTATGCTTATCTCACATGCATGCAGGTTATTGATGTTGATTGTGGGGTGTGTGCCCTACTCTCTCTATGTGCCAGTATTGCACAAACTTTATTATTGTTTTGATTATGGCAAGTATCTTCTTTTTATATGTGTTGATGATTCTTATCTTTTATGCCCTCTTTGGGTAGTCCTTATCTCTTGCATGGGAAGCCTTTACATTTTATGTCCTTTATATCCTTATATTTCTCAACTTGCTTTTTAGTATGCACATACCGACCTTTGCTGATGTCTCCTATTATTTCTCTTTTGCTGGGGTATGCTTCCAACCCTATGTGGAGGACATGGATACAAGGCATGTTGACCTGGACTTAGGTTGTGAAGTTAAAGCTTAGAGACAAACTTGAGGTGGTTTAGATTTCCTCTACATGGATCCTTGTGATGTAAGTTTGTAACCCTTTGTTTTATAATTGAATATAGTCATGTTTATATACCGCTGCTATACTTTGGTCTTTTGTTACCATTATATAAAGATTTGAAAATTTTACCCCCACTCCAACATACCTTCTGAGTGTGTTTGGACTGGAGGTTTTATTGTTCAAATTTTTAGTAAAGGAGGTGTTTTCGCTTATTTACAATTTATGCCCTAGATTTGTCCTACCTTTCATGTATTAGATTTTAGTTCAAGGATGAGATAGTTTATGTTATTAGTTTTCTCTTCCAAAGAAGAATGTATGAATCTATATTTCCAATCAATGCATGGTGTTTCACTTATCTTTTTGCCATTGGATATCATGTCTTGTAATGTTCCTCCAAGCCAAGTGACTTATGTTATGGACAACATAGGGTTTGCTTCCATTGACATATATGTATTTTGGAGGAGCATTACATTCACATTCCCATCATCATCCCTAAATATTCTACTTGGTTAAATATGAGATCCCAATTGCCTTAGGATCTCCCATAGTGGAGACCCATCCTAGAAAATTGGGATGAAGGGTGGGAAATAGAGAGATATAGTTGAGGAAAGATCAACTATGAGCAAGAAGTACCTTGTTCAAGAAAAATAAGCAATAAATGTAGCAAAAACCTAGATTATGTGGCAATTGATATAGATATGCAGTGTTGATTGATGAGAAAACTACTGTATTTGATATATATTTATTTTAATTGATCATGATGGTTCTTATTGAATCAATAGTTGTAGAATAAGAAATTTAAAATAGTAGTTCGATTAGATAGATAGTTAAAGCAAGATAGTTAGAAAATCATTTCAATTAAATAGATAACCACTTTAAGTGACAATAACAACAGTTTCAGGGATGTTATGTATAAGAAATTCAGATCATACATAACAATGAATAAAACTGGTCGCCTCATTTCCTCTTTACTGTCTCAACTACTTTTTAGTGTATGAGAGTCAATTGGTCTAGAAGAAGTATATTTTAGTCAACATATCAACTGAACTAAAATAGAGGGTAGTTTTATCTCTAGATTTAGTAGATTCCAAGGGGGTGATATCAAATGGTGGATATGGGGGGTATTTATAATATGGGGTTAGGGTTTGGGAGTCCATGGTATAAAAAAGAAAATTCTAGAGAAAACCCAAAAGGTCACTATGTTCCACATGATCATTTTGTAACAACCTTAATTTCTCTCTCTCTATCTCTCTCATCCACTTATGTACATTGAGACTCATAATAATTCTCAAACATTTTCATTAACCTCCTCAATTGGATGACTTTGAGTCAGATTATGCTCAATTGATGAATTGGATTTGTTTAAATGCCATGTTGATATTGCTTGACAGAAGTTGAATGCATAGCTAGACTTTTGAACATGATTTTCTATTATTGAGTTCCATAAACATTATAATCTTGGATCCAAATTTTTTAGGAACTAGAGGAAATTTCAGACACAGGTGAAAAGCTCATGTGAATCAGAGTTTTTTTTAAAGTTATGAATTTTGCAAGTTTCCTAAAGAAACACAATATTTTTTGAACTAACTAAAATGAATCAACAATCCATGAGAGCTCCTCTCAACAAATGAGAGGAGTCGATTTGGAGGTCATGGACTTGCCATGTCAACAATTCCCTTTGGATACGCTCGAACAATCACATACTAAGGATCTTATGTCCACTGATTGTAGTACAATCCAATGGTTGAGGGGTTGTCTTTCCCACCTACTCCTAAGGAGAGGAGCAGGTGACTGGAGATGGATTTCCACCTCCCATACACCCATGTTCATGAGTAGTTGAGCCTCTCATTCACATCGTTTCTTCTTCTTTGTTTTCCTTCTCTTTTGCACTCTTTTCATCACCTCTTTTCACAAATGCCACCCTTCATCCTCATATTGTACCATTGGTGTCTCTGCGGCGAGGCTTTGGGGGCTCCTTTCCTTGGGTCCAACCAAGGCCTCCTTCACCTTCACGGTGTCAGAAAGTATTTAGGAAGCATCCTTGAGGGACCTTTGGTGGTCGCCTTCCTGAGGCTCGCGCATAGTGCCCCTCAACGGGATGGAGCTCGCTCTCGTCTCAGGCATGATTGAGAAGACGAAGTAGCAATTGTTGGATCACCCAACAATGACTCGAATCAATCCACTCATTCTCCCTCTCTCCTAATAATTGACTACTGATTGGTCGATGAGTATGCATGTATCATGCCTCATTGGTTCTCATGTGGCCCAGTGCCAACCAAACATAGTGTGCCACATCAGTGTTGCTTATAGGTTAAGGACCCTCTCTCTCTTCCAAAAAATGTCCACATCTTGCAAAAATTGTTAAAATCACTCCTTTGGCCAAAATGGACATATTATGTATGATTTTTTATCTATAGAGCAATACCTATCAAATGAACCTAATTACAAGGTCTAATTCCACTACGTAACTCTTGTTATGATGAAAATGTCACCTTTTTTTATCTCTTTTCACACGATTAATAGTGGTTAATGTGCAAACGTAATCTTTTATAACCGTATTGGTTCTTGTGGTTTTAGATCAGTAACTTCTAATGAATAATAAGCCAAGTTCCAACCTTGATCTCACATGTGAACTCTAATATGATCTAATGGCACTAGATTACCTGTGTGGACTTTGATACTAAGATAACTAATTTGATACTCAAACTTGATCTTTTGTGCCTCAATTCATTATATATGCTTCAAATCAATAACCTTTCTTAGATTTTTAACCAAGAATCAAATTTGATCACCCTATGGTGCCTAAATGTGATGTTATGACTTGTGTAACTTGAATTGTGACCTTTTGTGTACTTCGGCAATAGATCTAAACCCTATTCCGATGTTGATCTAATGCTACTCAAATATGTTATGTGATCTTAGTAGCTTTATATGTGTACACCTAAATGTTGTATGGACCATTCTTGTTCCCTAGTGTGACTTATTGACCCAACCTTGACATGAAATATGATCTATGTTACATGTTGATATTTAGAGATCTAACCTTATGCAAACCTCACGTCAATGATCATCCATGTTACATTATGCATTCAAACTAATAACTTTATGATGTTTGTGACACGTAATCCAAGTGGATCTTATCTATGCTATAATGATCACTGTACTACATGAATATGACTCTAAGTGACTTAAAATGGCAAGGTTGATGCTTATGTGGACCTTGTTTCTCAAATCACAAGATTTCTTCATTTAAGATCTTGAAATATGAATGTTATATCTCTCATTTGGTAGTGATGTGTCACGCTAGGATCTAAATGAATTCATGTTGTATGATGTAACATGATATGATCATGCACCTAGTTAGAGACATTAAAAATAATATTGAAGGTATTGAAACCTAGACTTAGGTGACACACCTAAGAATGATTAATGAGAGTTGATCTTGTTGATATTCGAACTATACTTATTTATAATTGTAGGATCACCATGGTGACTTAATTGCCAAGATCGAACCAAGATTGCTCAATGAGATCTTCTAAATATAGTTGTTAATCTTGTGCTCTAATCAAGTATGCTTCATACCCCAACACATAATAATAGATGTCCATTGAACAAACCTTATGCACTATATGTAATCTAGGGGTAAGGATACAAGGCTAGGTGTCCTACTTGAGTTTCAAGAAAAGGCAGACCATATTGATAATATTATTAATTCTTGACATTTAGTGTTGTAATCCACCACGTTGAAATAGATGTTATTAGTAGCATTGGCTTTAGTGACCCTCACAGACCCTTTCTTTGGGAACCTGGTCAATGGCCATGATATTGTTTATATAATAGAAATGAACTTAAAATATACTTGTATGTTAATAAGAAAGTCTTCAATGTCGTGCCTTCTTCCTTATTATTATATTAGGTTCTGCCAATCAATGTGTGTTATGTCAAACTTGCATTCCTATGTCTTTTATAGTGTACTCAACGCAATTGTATTGTTGAATACCCATTTTAGATTTTAGGTGGTGGGTACATAATAAACATTACAACGATCGTTGCTTCTACTTTTTTATAATAATTTGTTGCTCTTACTTTGTTGGAATCTAGTGACACATAAATAGAATTCATATGGGTTGATACATGGGACTAAGATCTTAAAGTCAGGTAATAGTTAGTTTCTTTCGATATTCCATGTCATTTGATACCTTGGTTCTTCTATGTTTTTGATTGTGGTTTTATGTTTGCACATTTTATGTGATATATTCCATTCCCGAGATGGCTTCTAGGGTCCTCTTGCCTTTGACTGTCTAGCCATTACGAGTGAGGATTTGGTTAATAAATGGTCCCATGACACCATCCACTAGTAGAACGTAGGATTCCATCACGTGGCACCCAAACAAAATGCAAGATCCTATCAAGTGCACCCAAATAAGAAAAAAGATATACTTGAATCTGAGTTCATGGATTTTCTGGAAGGTTCTGGAGATAACTCAAGCAAAAAGGGTTGGGATCATGGGATCGATGAACAAAATTTGTGCTAAAAGGAAGATAAGATATAACTTCCAACTCTTCCTTTTTATCAAAATATATGGATTTATATTTAGATAACGATAATTTAATACTCATGGGATTTAAAATTGAATATTATATTTATAATAAGTCTACTAGGTAATTTAGTGAAATATGCTTGTAAAAAGCTCAATTAAATGGCATGGACTTAAGTCCATAGAAAGGTAATTTCTATACGTGAACCCCTAGTCTGTGGTAAATGGGTGAAATCAATGGACAAATCGGCGGAAAATTTTGAAAAATTGTAGAATAAATGGATGAACTCCATCATTATTGAGAGAGTAGATATGATCTCAACTATTAGATGAATGAACAAAAATGCAGTGTCAATAAAATGACTACTCACTCTCATGTAATAGGAGGTAGAGCTTTAAGTACCCTACACTAAATTCATAAAGGTATACCATAGTTGGGGTCGTCAAGAACCCTAGTCATCAATTCTCATACAACATTATCAATAGTTAGATAAATAATAAGGAAATTTGGAATATTGTTCATCAAATATTCTAATTCACATTATACATATTAGTTTTATGGATACATTCTGACCCACCATGCAACATCCCTAAAACAATTAATGGAGTGATTGGTTCCAAAAATAGGCATACCAATCCATGCATTCAAAGTGAAAACATCCAAGTAGTTTAGACATATGATAATGCAAAATAATTTGAATCTAAAAATGTGCACAAATACAACTATTTATAAACATGAAGATCATGGACAAAATATGAAGGTGATAGTGTTTCTCTCACAACAAAGTGATAAAAATGTGATACAACTTTTCTTTTGAGACATTGGAACCATCAACGAGGAGTGAACCGACTCCAATAATGTAAACCCCCACCCCCTCAACTACCAACGCATTGGGGGAGCATGTAAACTTACATAGAGGTCATCATGTGTGACAGGACCAAGGATCACTCAGGCTGCACAATCGAGGATTTGAACTCAGGTCCCTACTCTTGGGAGCATGTCCCTTCACCAATGAGATACAACCTCAGTGGTAAATGAGATAAAACTGAAGTACAAAGAAGTCAAAAAAGGAGAAAAAAATAAGAGTGTAGATCCTAACATTGAGGTGTTACTCTACAGAGAATGTCCACCTACTTCACTTATTTTTTTTCTTCCACTTTTTCTTTTTCATGCTTCTTGACCTCCTTAACTTTATTCGCTCTTTACTTCTCAGTCTTAGACACTCAATAGAAACAAAAAGTGAAAGGAAGATGTTTTGGGATGGAATAAGACCCCCTTTTGAAGTTGCAATCATCCTACTTTGTATTATTTTGACCAACAACCGTATGGAATGATGTACCTAGAGGATGGCATGTCATGCCTCCCATATTTATTTAATTGATAACTATCAATCATGAAGGAAAAAGGGGTTGTCTTAGTCTTACTACACTATGCATGACACGTCTAGGGTCAAACACAAACACGTCATGGCACATGTCTATTTCTTTGCAAAAATCAATCTAGTGACTTCCTAACATGGTGCATGACGTGCCTAACGATATACATGACGTACATCATGGTATTTAGGTTCAACAAAGCTTTTTAAGGTTGATACAAAGTAATTTGAGATGCACACAATGTGCCCCCATAGATTTTGGTAGTTTTATCCATATTAGAAATATTTATAATGTATTTAGCTCTATCTCTATATAAAATAGTAAGAATTATTCCATAATAAGAAATGCATGAATTATAAGAAATACACACTAGAACATGACAAAACATGAAAAAATAATATGATCAGTGCATAAAATAAATCACGATAACATAGTATCAAATCCACTTTTTAATGTCAATGGATGAACCAGTAATTTGTTTGAAACTTCTACTCAAAGAAAAGTGTAAATACTTTTTAAAGGCATGTTGAGCTGCTAAATGACAAAAAGTAGGGCATAAATGGAATGATTGGTTCTATCTTTAGGTCTTCACCTACATACAACTATTCTTTAGAGTCATAAATGAGAATAGTAAGGTAGGGTTAATGCTTACTGATATCTCTATCCTCATTAAAGTAGTGGGTAACAGGTGGGTAATTATTAGTCATCTAGAAATCATGTTCCTACTCTTACTCGTACCCATGGTAGATAAGTAGGTTCAGTTGTAAAATGGGTAAACTAACTTAAAGGTAGATATATATCAATTTCGACTTACATTTCATATATTATCCCCTACATAAACACCCTACACTTCTATAACAAAATTTATGTAGTAAGTTATGTCTCCAGTGTATTTAACCCAACATTTATCTTTATTTTTTATTTTTATAGTATATTATTCATGATTAAGGAGCCCTTTTTGTCTCTAGTATATGATATACAAACTTTGATATATTATTAGTATTCTATCAAATAGGTTCTTGGAATCAAATAATAGTACATATTACGCAAGTAGTGATGATGTTTGTTAATATTTTTAAAAAGAATTTAGAGATGTGTTAGAACCACATGCTTCTCATTTAAATTTGCAGTAAAGACTAAATGGATAATGTGGGTAGGACAACCTCCCTTTATCATACCCTCTTAAATATAGATAAAATGAGCAAGGGATAAATAATAAAAAATATGTTTACCTTTACTGTATAAAATGCAATGGTGAGTATAGGAGTAGTACTTTATCCTACTTATTTTCTTCTTCTTCTGAGGCTCTGATTGATTTGATATAAGTCATTAGTTTCATGAAGTTTTTTTTAAGAACTCTAATCCACTTTTAGAACTTAAGTTATATTCATTTCTATGTGATGGGCTTGCTGTAAGTATGAATGTAAAATTTCTTACAAGATACTATGAGTATGTAGTGTGCAATATAGTAATAAATCATATGTTTTTCAACCACAAAAACCTCACATTCATAACTATATAGATTTTTTTTTTCATTTTTAAAAAGTATTATGGTGTGATATGTTTATGGTCTTACTAAAGACATCATGGTGAAAAATCACATAATAATATTTCCAGTTCACTTTCATATGTACAAACTATTGTAATGATATCTACTTTTAGCTGGTTATAAATAGTATTGTTAGTTCACTATTTTTTACTATGTACAAAATTAAATTATAATATATTCTTTACACGAGTATGTTGTAAACTTTAAATATTCACTTCATGTTATTTAAACATTTCTTTATAACAGTGTGGTGCATTTATTTCTTCATAGTGTGCATGTGGTTCAATTTTGAAAATCACAATGTATATGGTGCGAACATTGATATACCATCATATATTTATGGTGTAATTTTTTTGATGTGATTTTACAATAAGTATTGTTAGTTAGTCCAGAAATTCTTTTTCACTCTTTTTAAGGAGGAACTCAGGAACTTCTATAACTCTCCAAAAGTAATTAGAAATCTAATTCCCCACCTACTTAAAATAAGCATAAAAATTATCTAAGAAACTTAAGTTCATAAATTTTCCAAACAAGTTGCAACAAATGAATCGATACGTAAAATAATACTTTTGGGTTTCCAAAATCAGAGCTTGTACCAATTTTTTTAGTTGTAACTTTATTGAGTATATGACAACTATGTAGGTATTCCAACATGTTAGCTACAGATAGGAAACATGGTATGGATGAATGAAGGTTGGAAGACACTCTATAAAGCATGATTTTCATGTGTCTCTACCGAGATGTGTGAACCTATGCTTCATTTTTTTCTTAATATTTTGAAGAGATGCGCCGTATCAAATAAGTGGTTGTATGATACGGGGATAACCACTCCCCACACCCTCTCTCTCCTTCTCTCACCTAGCCAGATAAGTTTTAGTTTTTTGGATATCCACTTCCTAATGTCCTTAGAAAGCTGGTCAACCAAACATGGATTAATCCTTTAAAAATGGAGGTAAAATTCACTAAATTTCATATTTATGGATGGTCGATCAGGTGCAAACATTTACTTTAGTTTAGTTTTCACATGATATTTATTCCACTACTCTCCACTTCACCATTCTAGAAAGCGTCCAAAGCTATCATAATGTTAAAATCTACAGTTGGTGTTTTAGGTAGAATCTCTTAAGTTGATATCTACTTTGTTTTCAAGTTTCTGATTATGGGAAAGTAAAATATGTTGTGACACCCTGCCACATAAAAAGAGATTACTAAAAAAAAACACACACGAACAAATAATAATTAACCACATAGCTAGAAAACAAGGTACATTAAATCCGATTAATACATTACCATCATATCCATAAAACATTACATAAAGTTCTAACAACCTGTATCACATACATAATGTACCAGGTATTTATAAATCTGAACAGTATTATCAACCACAACCTATATATAAAGAGATATTTCCTACATAAAATACCATATACAAAACATAGGTACACTGTCAAACCACATATCAAGATACATATCATCTACAAAATATCCCTTGTCCGAACTTGAGAGTATATGGACGACTCTAGGACTCTACAAAATACTACTAATGACTATCCGACCTTCTGCCTCTACTACTCTCCAAGCTCCTCCTCCTCAACACTACAATCCTAACCATGTTGTTGACGACCACCTAAAGGATGTGGTGACCCACAAGGTGAGACTCATGTCCCAACAAGAGATATATCTCTCAATTAATGGTTCTTGATTACAACAAATATCATTATTAGACATGATGAATAGATTCATCTAAATAAATAGATTAAGCCGATTAAACAGTTTAATCGGATTAAAAAGGTTAAGTCAGTTAAGTAAGTAAAATAGGTAAAACATGACTAGCACAACATATAGGAAAATAGGTAAAACTACCACTTTTTAAACAGTTGATTTCTCTTATTGCATTATATAACAACTAAACATTATAAGAAACAAGGTAAGGGCTAACATCCAATACGGAGCATGTTTAACCCTACACATGTATACTACATAGCTAGATTACATCTTTTATTAAGTTATGAGGAGTTGAAGTATATCACTCAACTCCAACTAACCACTACTAAGTCAAAATTAGTGCCATACAAGATTTGTAGGAGAGATGAAATCCTAAGATCTCATCCACCCTCGACTAGTATGAGTCTGCCATAATGACACCTAAGGTCAAGGTGCAAAACTACCTAGTTTGCCCTTGGTATATAGGTTGTGACACTAGTGAACAACCTAGTACGTCCTTAAAAGGTCACGATACTAGTAAAACCATGGTATACAAAACCTAAACATCCGAGGTACAAACACATATGTCCTCAGTCACATCATATATAAAAAACATGAGATACGACCACAACTGTTCTCCTGCCAAGCTATGAACGCAACCATCCTTCTAGACATGCATATACTCAATAGTATATGTCTCTAGGATTCTACTAAAGGAGAACTCATTTCACAATCTAGCAAGTCTTGACACTAGGAAAGGATATATGGCACATGACACTACATGAGTAGGGTTTCACTTGATTAGTTAAGTTCATTCAGGTAATTCAAGGCTGAATCAATCAAGTCACGTACAAACCCTAAAAGGATTTATACAAAAATAGGGGTATATTACAACCTCAGAAGATATAAAACGTATGAAGTATAAAGTTTGTCACATCACCACATGGTACTATTTCATTGCCATACACGTAGCCATACTTATCATCATACTATCACATGATTTCAAATCCTTATCACATTATATAGAGGATGAGACCTCACATAGAGAACAAAGGCATGTCCAAGTTCATAAGACCATTCACATTATCCCCTACAAGAACATCATTATCTTTACATGCCTCATCAAGGCTCATCATTCCATCACCATACATGTGACACATAAGCTAATACAAAATTATATTCAAGAGCCATGATTTTCATAAGATAGCAAATTTGGTTTAGAACAACATAGAGAAGAAAGTAATTACTTAACATGCTGGTCACACAAGAAGCCATGTGTCATCATCACTTACTTGCATCAGGGTTAGGTTCATTGATAATAGTTGGATTAACATTGCCAAGAAACACTTTACTTAAAACCTTAAGTTGTTTATTTGAGGGAAAATGTAAGACTATTAGGTCATGTGTAACCAAGCAACAACGAATTAGGGTTACTAAATAGTCCTTAAAGGTAAACCCTAATTCCTACCATCTCCATCAATCATAAAATCACTTAGGTCAAACATCACCATCATAAGATCAACAAGACATGATGACTATGAATCTAGGAATTCTCATCGACCACTAAAGGTCAGAGGTGTCATCAACCGTTAAAGGTCAAGGAAGGCCATTGACCATTGTAGATTTGAGAGGTTGGTGACCACATAAGATTAGAAAGGTTAGCAACCGATGGCATCCAAAAACATTGGCGATCTATGGAAACCACAATACTTGATGACCACTAAGAATCCAACATCTCATCGACTGCTAGAGGTCTAAGGCTTAGCGACCACAAGATATCAAAGTTTCATCAACCGCATAAGATACAAAACTCAGCGACCACATAGGTGAAATCTTGGCGACCAAAAAGGATGAACATCTCATCGACTACATGAAACCAAACAGGTTGGTCAACATGGAAAATAGATCATTAGATTATGAGCAAGGTAGAATTCAGTTTAAGGTACACAAGGAAAGACATCATTTACACTCAAGGAAAACCCTAGAAATCCAAGAAAAAAATCAACGTATTCCACATGCATGCAAGCACCAAAACTTCCATCATCAAATAAGATTCGTGTAGAAAGATTTAAGGTTCATCCAAGAAGAGTTATCTACTCAAGATTACCATGTAAAAGCAAGTCCTAGGTAGAAGATATTGTCTTTCTACTTGTAACAACACTTTAGGGCAATATTAGGTGCATGCAAGGTAGAAGTAAGCAATAATAATGGAGAAAGTTATATGACTCACCTTAGAGTTGATGTAGAAAACTCCAAACAACAAAGTAGCTTGAAGAAGAGGGGTAAAAGCCCCTAGCTTGAGCACTCCCCTCGGTCAAGCTAGCTTCATCTCCAAGAAAGAAAGAAACCCTAGGTCAAGAAAGCAAGAAAGAGAGCAAACCCTAGGTATAAAGGCAAAAAAGAGAAGTTCTTCAAGCTCTAACTCAAGCACTACCATGGAACACCATGGGTTCAACCAATAAGAGAAAGAAAAGGGTAGGCCAGCAAGGAAAACATAGGTAAAGAGGAAGATATCACTTACCAAGACCACACAGGAGAACAAGGATGTACTGAACGATAAGAAGAAGGGTAGATCCAAAGTCTAGCTCAACATGCAAGGGAGATCGACCCACCTTGTTCAACCTTGAGCTCATCTTTCACCACCAAGGAAGAGGGCATGAGCTCCAAGAGAAATTAAAGAAGAAGAGAGAGAGGACACTAGGTGTTTAAAGAACTTATTTGCATGCAAAGAGAAGGGTTTATATAACTCAGGTTTGGAGAGAGAGAAAGGGGTTTAGGTGTCATGCTAAATATACCATGTGTCCAATAGATCTCGTCCATACAAACACCTCACTCATGCATGCAAATAGGAAAACAAAACCAAGAAAAGCCATCAACCACACTTGTCTAGGAAAAGCAAACGATTGATGAGAATACATAGTGACCAAAGAAGATCAAAACATCGCGACCACAGATAAACTCATCGAACCTGAACACATGAAAAAATTGGCAACCAAAGAGAGATACCAAATGTCATAGACCTCCAACCCTAGGTGGCTCACAAGAATCTTCATCGACCTTGAAAACCAAGGACCCAAAAAACTTGGCGATCGCCAAACTAGGGTTCAACACCTAAGGTCAAACATCCACTTAGGGCATCCATGCAAACCCTAATCTCACACATGAGGTGTCACCACTCAAACCAAGGCGTGACAAGGTGCCCCAAAGCTCAACCAAAGCCAAAATGATGTGAAAACGTGTGAGCCACAAAAATCATGTGGCAAACTGTAAGAAAAAACCTACATATGGGTAAATTACAATTAAGTCCAAAATAAGCACATATATGCATATCTAACTCAAATAGTGTCCAAACTGGACCAAATTTGAAACCTAAGATTATCACATGATATAAAAGCACATAATAAGGTTAGATTAAGGTTTTAAGAATCTAATTATGATAAGCAAGCATGTTCAACCAATAAGGCAAGGTCTGCAGTCTTACAACCATAAACCCCTAACAAGGATTTTGCCCCTGAATCCTACATGAACAAAGATGTGTACTTCCTACGCATTTAATCCTCTAACTCCCATGTGGCTTCCTGCACACCACAGTGATGCCACAAAACCTTAACTAGAACAATATCCTTCTTCTTCAACTTCTTCTCCCTCCTATCCAGGATCAACACATGACCCTCAACATATGATACATCCTCATCCAACTCAAACTCCACTTGCTGGAACATCAGCTCAGTTTGCTTAACATGGAAACATGAAAGACATCATGCAGACTATGCAACTCTGGTGGTAACTCCAACCTATATGCCACCTTCCCAACACATACCAAAATAGGGTATGGTCCCACATACCTAGGAAGCAACTTACCCTTCTTCTTTCAAAGGATAAACCTTAAGGTACACTCGGTCTCCAACTTGGAACTCAAGCGGACTACAATAATTATCAACATACGAGTTCTGTATATCCTAAGCTACTTTCAACTGCTGTTGTATCACTTTGATCTTCTCCGTATTGTTCTGTACTAGCTCATGACCTAAAAGCTGATACTCACCTGTCTCATACCAATAAAGTGGTGATTGACAACTTCTTCCATACAACGCTTTGTAAGATGCCATGTCTATACTCCTATAATAATTATTGTTGTAGGCAAACTCTATCAAACTCAGATGCACATCCCAGCTCCCAAGAAACTACAAGACATAAGCTCTCAACATATCCTCCAGAATTTGAATGGTCCTCTCAAACTGACCATCTATCTGAGGATGAAAGGTTGTGCTAAACCTTAATTGTGTCCCCATAGTTGCATGCTGACATTCCCAAAAATGACTCATGAATTGTGGACCTCTGTCATATACTATGGTCATTGGAATACCATGCAAACAGACGATCTCATCAACATATATTTGTGCCAATTTCTTCATTTTATACGTCATGTTGATGGGCAAGAAGTGAGCTGACTTAGTCAACCTATCAACTATCACCCAAATGGAATCATGACCTTTGACTGTCCAATGAAGACCAACCACAAAGTCCATGGTAATATGATCTCATTTCCATTAAGGTATCAACAAAGGTTGTAAGGTTCCTGTAGGCTTCTGATGCTCACCCTTGACCTATTGACAGACTAGACACTTGACAACAAACTCTACCACATCACGCTTCAGACCAGGCCACCAATATAAATCCTTCATATTATGGTACATCTTGGTCTGCCATGGTGCATCATGTACATTGAGGAACAAGCTTCCTCAAGAACCATCTTCCTCAAATCATCAACATCTGGAACCATTGTCTTATTGTGAAAACATACCATCCCATCCTTTGTCTCATGGAAACCATCATACTTCTTGCTGCCAAACTCTACCCCAATATTTTGTATCACAATATCATCTTGTTGTGCTTCTTTGGTCTGCTACATCAACGTAGGCTTCACTTGCAACTATGCTAATAATCCTACCAACAAGGAAACCTCCAACTGTATGTTCATCTGCCACAATGACACCAACATGTCCCACTTATGGAACACCAAAGCATGTATTTGTTCCTTATCTACAGAAGATGACGAAGATGAATTTCTGCTCGATGCATCAAACACCACGTTCACTTTCCCTATATGGTAGTCATTTATGCAATCATAGTCTTTGATCAACTCCATCCATTTCCCCTACGACATGTTCAACTATTGCTTTGAGAAGATATACTACAAGTTCTTATGGTTGGTGAGGATCTGACACTTCTCTTCATACATGTAGCGTCTCCAAATCTTTAAGGCATGGACTATGACTGCAAGCTCCAAATCATTGTCCGGGTAGTTCTCCTTGTATTTATTAAGATGTCATGAAGAAAAAGAAATTACATGCTTATCCTGCATCAGCGCACATCCCAAGTCATTCTTCAAAGCATAACAAAAGATGATGTAACCCTTCCCTTGCTATGAAAAAACCAACACAGATGCTCTGGTCATCTTCTCCTTCAATAACTGGAAAGAACACTAACACTTATCATATCAGATAAAAGGAACACCTTTCCTTGTCAACTTTGTTAGGGGTAACACTGCAACACTGAAGCTCTTTATGAATTGCATGTAGTAACCTCACAAGTCTAGGAAACTTCAAACTTTTGTTGTTGTCTTAGGATGCTCCCACTCCATCAATGACTATACCTTCTCAAGTTCCACACAAACACCTTTAGAAGATATCTTGGACCCAAAAAAGACACCTCAGTCAACCAGAATTCACACTTACTAAACTTGGCGTACAACTTGTTCTACCTCAACAACATCAAAGTCTGGAAAAGGTGATGCTCATGTTTTTTCCTATCTCTGGAGTATATCAAGATATAATCTATGAACACTACCACAAACTGATCTAGATACAGTTTGAACACTTTGTTCATCAGATCCATAAAAGTTACCAGCGCGTTGGTTAACCCAAACAACATAACCACAAACTTTTAGTGACCATACCTAGTTCTAAAAGTTGTCTTAGGTAATCCTCTTTAATCCTCAAATGGTGATATGTTGACCTTAGATCTATCTTGAAGAACACTGTGGTGTTTACTCAAGTCAATTAGGTCAATGTTGACTCACGTCTAAATTGACTAAACCCATGTTTTGATGATGACTAACCATTCCACATATTTTTGCCTAATGTCCCTACTTGAGTGATTTTAGATTAGGTATAGACACACTCCAAATGCCCTAACTTGCGCATATCAAATTGGAGAAAAGACAAGTCAAAGTCAATACAAGTGTACATTTTTATAATATGATGTAAACCCATTAGAATCATGTTGTAAATCACTTGTAATGATTGTATGACTTATAATTAAGCTTAGAAAAAATTAGGAGCACTTAGATCGAATGTTTAAGCACTCAAAAGTCATTTTCCAAAATTCATATCAGGATGTTCATCGGTCGAGTTCTGTGAGTTGCAAACTCGATCGATCCTGATTGGATCTTAAAAATGACTTTTGATCGGTCGAGTTTACACTTCACAAAACTCAACCTATGGAGTACCTGACCAATTTGATTTTCATTGGTCGGTCGAGTTTCCCCAGGACAAACTCGACCGATGGTCTGAATATCAGCTTTGTCTTTTACTCTATCGGTCGAGTTACCTTTATAGAAACTCGACCAATTGCACTGTACGGAAAAGTGCAGAAAAGTGCTTCTAGCCGTTGTGGAGTTGCAACAAGTGAAAATATATCTATTGCAAGCCACAAAATGGCTAGTTTTTGTTCTCAAGTGTTCCCAAAGTCTAAGAGGCATCCCCAGCTATAAATAGGACCCCTTGGGCTTCATTCCAAGGTTGAGCATTCAATGCAAAACTCTATGTGAGGTTCCTATTCTATAGTTGAGTGCTTCCTACAGCCTCCTCTCTCTCTTTAAGCTTAATCACTTGCTACATTCGTTAGAATGAGTAGGAAATATGTAAGAGAGCTAGTCCTACATGTATATCTTGTGAGGCTCTCACTTCCACTACCTCCCCATCTCTCATTTCAATCATGAAGATGAAGGTTCTCTCTCTTGGATAAGAGAGGTGAAGAAGAAAAAAGGAAGGCGTCCCTTGGTGAAGATCAAGGCTGAAGACTTGGAGCTAGAGTGGGTAAGCCCTTGGTGAAGGCAGAAGACTCCTTGCTCAAGTGGATAAGTCCTTGGTGGAAGCTTCTCTGAGTGAAGGTGAAGTCAAAGGCGGAAGATCCAAGAAGAGTGGGTGATCCCTGCAAGGCTGAAGACTTGTGCAAGAGTAGGTAAGTCCTTGGAAGAAGGCAGAAGACTCCTTGCAAAGTGGGTAAGTCCTTGGTAAGGTTGAAGACTCTTTGTATTGGATAGGTAAGTCCTTTGGTGGTCATGCATTGTATCTCTTATAATGAATATAATGAAGATGCAAGGTTAAGAAATCCTAGAGGTTGACCTCTCTAGGTAGTGGACTAACTCACTTCTAGTTTGAAGTGTGGAACCACTCTAAATAGCTTGTCAATTGGTGTATGTTCAATCTCTCTCTCCCTTGCTATGAATGTTTTAGTTGCACACAAATTTCCTATTTAGCAACCTTATCTTGTGATATATCTTGAATGTCTAATGAATTTTGTTTAAGTGCATTCAGCTCTATTTACCCCCCCCTCTAGAGCATCTAATCACCCATCTAGGATCCAACAAATGGTATCAGAGTGGGTCTTCTCCAAGCATACTTCAACAAGTAGGAGAAGATGGGTGACTACCAAGGAGGGAGATACTTGATCAGCCTACCAATATTTGATGGGAGCAATTTCCTCTATTGGAAAAGAAGGCTTCAATTCTACATGCAAGGATCAAGTATTAAGATGTGGCAAATGGTGAACAGCCCATACAAGCTACCAAAGACAAAGATTGAAGAATGGGATGATGCTACCTTGAAGAAAGCAACCTTGAATGCTAGAGCCATGCACATCCTCTATGCCTCCATGACCTCCACCGAGTTCAACCATATATCTTCTTGTGAAATGACCTATGAGGTATGGAGAAAGCTATGCATCACTTATGAGGGGACATATCAAGTGAAGGAAAGCAAAGTCTACATGCTTAAAGGGATGCTTGAGAACTTCAAGATGGGAAAGGAGGAGAGGATAGACAACATGTACTCAAGGCTCAACACCATTGTGAATGGTTGATGCGATGATTTTGAGTCGCATTTATAGACCTGTTTGATATGTGTTTTATGCTTTTATTAGTCATTTTTATGGTTAATGTGGCATAATTCATCCACTTTGGTCTTTGCTATTATTTTATGTCAAATCCCCTTTATTTCATCGTTTTGAGCATTAATTGTCAAATTATTATTATTTGTGTGAATTTACGTGGTCTCGTGTTTGAATTTCAGAGAAAACAAGTATTTGCTTCCGTCGATACCATCGACGGAAGTCGATACCATCGACCGGACCGCAGGTTGCCAGCTGCGAGTATCAGCAAAGAGTCGATACTATCGATAGGGATGTCGATGGTATCGAGCTACCATCAGGTTGCTGGCGAGAAAGCAGTCGATAGTATCGACACTAAGTCGATACCATCGACGCACATAGGCTACAACGATGCAAAACGACAAAACCGTCGCTACAGAGCTGTCGATACCATCGACCCGCGTCGATGGTATCGAGATGATGTCGGGCGCGTCAAAGGAAGGGTTTGCAGCCGGTCGCTACTACAGCGGGTTGATACCATCGACTCGCGTCGATGGTATCGACACCGTAGGATATGAGTTGGCTTCCTAATGATCTCAATCGGACGACTACAGTTAATTAGTGACCTAATGATCGAGATATAGCTAATGATGGCCGCCCAGATGGGGGGATCATCTCATTAGCCATTGCACAAGTACCGAGGGGCGGTAGAGAGGAGAACGGAGGCTAGAAGCTCATACTTGTTGATCCGGAGGCCGAAGGAGACAGATTCCACCACCGAGAGGCGGTAGAGCACACATTCTACACCGAGGATCAATCGGTTCTTCTCCTTCAGGGGTTTTCCCTTTCATTCCATGTTTTTACATGTTTTCCCATATTTCTACCATGTACTTGTTTGAGATGAACATGCGGGGCTAATCCCGTTCATCTTTAGGACCGGGAGTAGCCCGGAGATTCATTGTATGACAATTTTATAATAGTAATTCATATTTTATCTCTTAAATCCGTGGTATAGTTTTGTTTTCTCCATATATTGTTATGCTTGATCACCATAATAATAACCTAATGCCCTTAATCACTTTGAAAGAAGGATTAACAGCTGAAAAGAGATGAAATCTACATTAATCGATAAATCCCTTGACCAAGGTGGTGTAAAATTAATGGTGGATACTGAGAGATCGTTCATAATGCACCTAGTTTAGGGTATAGGTTACTATGACGGTGGAACCGACCTAGACCTAGGTAGTGAATTGCACCAAGACAGTGGGCAATTCTATTTTTAGGCCACTACCCGGATAGAGAGATAAAATTGAGGTTTTATATAAAATCTAATACAATGAAAACTCACGGTAAAACCGCAATCCTAAAGATACCCTTTTGAATTGATTAAACCAACATTTAATCGATTTCTTCTTTTGTTTTGTTTTTATTTCTCTTTTATTTTTAACAACTCTCAACTTGTTAATCGGCTTAGCTGATCGCGAGTAGTTAGTAGGAGTCCCCAACGATTGCACGTATCCCTGAGTTTGACTCGGGCCTCATAAAGGTCTATATTACTTCGACGCGTTCACTTGCGTTTATACGCACAGTAAAATTGCGTCAAGTTTTTGGTGCCGTTGCCGGGGATATGGAAATTTGTTGGCACTTCGAGTGCTGTGAGCGGCCACTCTAGGCCACCTTTTATTTTTTTTATCATTCCAAAAATTCATAGTCTATTTTCTAAATATTTTCAATCGTCAAGCACCGTACTAAATATAATCTTTCTATTTTCAGGTACTGTGCATGGTGCAGACGCGTAGTGCTGACTACGCAGGTCGTGCATCAAAGGTTCCGCTACTGACGGGACCTGAAGACGAGGACAGGTACAATCAAGATCATCTAGAGGATACAGATTCTGAACCCGAGGAACAAGAAGAGATGGAGGACGAGCCATAGACAATATGGGAGAAGATCAAGGCTTCTTCCGCATCCGCGTCTAAGGGGCCTATAAAGAAGCAAGCGCTGAATATTCTGACATATAAGATTGATCCGGCTTTGATAAATTTGATGAAGTCCAATGCTTTTCATGGGCTCAAGAATGAGGACCCCATCGCGCACATAAGCCAATTTGTTGAGAACTGTGACATGGTTAAAATCGACAGGTTTCCACAGGATACACTGTATCTTAAGCTTTTTCCGAGTTCATTGGCAGGAGCTGTGTGAGAATGGCTACACAATTAAGATGATGAGTTTGTGGAGTCCTGGGACCATATGGTGGAGGTTTTCTTTGAGAGGTTCTTTCCTCCTGAGAAGACCAACGATATGATTAGGAAAATCCATAACTTTACCCAACAAGCAGGTGAGACATATTCTGAGACCTGGGAGAGGTTTCAGGTCATGCTGAGACGGTGCCCGCATCACGGGCTGGATAAAGAAACACAAGTAAAGATCTTCTATTTTTCTCTCTCTGAGCACGATAGGAGTAACCTGGATTCAGCTGGGTCAGGATTCTTTCTGAACAATACGGACACCAGATGCTAGGAGATACTAAAGAATATGGCTAGAAAACAATCATGGGGTGAAAGAGGTGCCGTGGAGTAGGTCCGAGCAGTAGGAGAATCTAAGGCAATAAAAGAACTGAATGAGAAGATGGATCTTCTCGCAAATAAGTTGTTTGCAAAGGAGGATAATGAGTCCGAGGACGAGGCTCAAGTGAAATTTATGAGGCAGCAGCCAGGTTACACGAACAACGACTATTCATGGAGAAAAGACAAGAAGTTCTCGTGGAAGGATCCAAACAATTTTCTGCAGGATCCGAATGCCAAACCCCAGCCAGCTGGGGAGGACAAGAGAACAAAGCTTCTAAATCAAGTTATAAAGCAGAACCAAGAACTCATGGCTACTTTTGGCCAACAGATAAAGCAACAAGGGGAGTTCATGAATCAGTTTGGGCAAACACTACAGAGCCATGGGGCGCAGATGAGAACCATTGAGACATCTATGGCACAGATGGCAGTAGAGATAGCCAGTTTGAAGAAACCGGCAAATCAAGGTTTTCCGGGAAATACCAATGTTCCAGGGGGAACCAGCAGGCAAAAGCAATCTTGCTCAGAAGCGGCAAGAAATTGTTAAATCCAAGGGCCGAGGAGACAAGCACACCACAAGCTGAAGTAGAAGGTGAAGCCAATGAGGAGTTGCCACCACCAGTCACAGGACAAGTTGATGACACAACCGTGGATGATACTGAAGAACAGGTTGCAGAGGAGGAACCTCAGAAAAAGACACCTTATGTGCCACCTCACCAAAGGGCACAAGCCGTTCCGGTCCCGTATCCAAATAGTGCGAAGGCAAGAAAGGCAGATGCATAATTTAAGAAATTCTCAGACAGTTTCAGGATGCTTTCAGTCAATATTCCTTTACTGGAAGCCATTGAGCAAATTCCTTCATACGGGAAGTTTCTAAAAGACATCATAATGAAGAAGAGGAGAATTCCAGATACAGAGGTTGTTGTGCTTAAGGAACAAGTGAGTGCCTTCATCATGGGCACTTTGCCGCCAAAGAGGCAAGATCTAGGGTGCTTTAATATTTCTTGTTATACTGGGAAGGTTAAATTTGGTGAAGCGTTATGTGACTCAGGGGAAAGCATCAACTTGAGGCACCTTTCTACATTCAAAAAGCTGGGATTGAAGGAGTCACGGCCAAGCAATATGACTATTCAATTGGCAGATAACTCTGTGGTAAAGCCTTATGGAATCTGTGAAGATGTGTTAGTAAAGGTGGATCAGTTTGTCTTTCCGGAAGATTTTGTAGCCATGGAGATGCAAGATGAACATGGCAACGAGATGTTACTTAGACGTCCTTTCCAAGCTACAACCGACATGATCTTAGAGATGGGAAGAGTTCGTTTGACCTTGGGTATAGCCGATGACCTCTTTGAGATGGTCATGCCTTCTAGTACTGTGTCATCTAAAGCAAAGGAACAATGCAATATGGTAAAACATCTGGATAGTAACATTTCACAATGTCTTGGGAAGCCATTTCTGGACATGGCTCATGTGATGAGCAAGGTGGACAATGGAACTTTGGATGTGGATATCATGGAGCATACCAAAGTAGTTTCTCTGTGCAAAGCTGTAGGATTCCCGAATGATGAGGAGGAGGACATTCCGCCCTCCATGGAAGATGATGTTATTGCTATTTCTGTTCTTGACGCATATCCGGAATTGCCATTGAAGGCTTGTTTGGTAAATATTACACATGATTGGATGAGGAGAAAATCACTCAAGGAGTGCGCCAAGATGCTCCAGATGCTTCCATGCTTCTATGCGAGGCATTATGAAGATCTAGGTGAACTTCCCCCGCCACTTCAATCATCTTTGATAAGTCCGCCAGATCTAGAATTAAAGCCACTGCCACCGCATCTCAAATATGTCTTCCTAGCTGAGGAGGACAAGTTACCAGTGATCATATCTGCTTATTTGAGTGCGGAAGAGGAAGACCAACTGTTGATAGTGCTGAAGAACCACCGGGGAGCTTTTGGGTGGTCCGTTTCAGATATTAAGGGGATTTCTCCTACTCTATGTCAGCACAAGATTCGGCTCGAGGAGGGAGCCAAGCCCTTGATTCAACCTCAACGGCATCTCAATCCAAGCATGATGGAGGTTGTGAAGAAGGAGGTCATTAAACTTCTTGCTGCAGGAATTATTTACGCCATATCAGACTCGACATGGGTGAGTCCCACACAGGTAGTCCCTAAGAAGGGGGGAATTACTGTTACCCAAAATATATTGAATGAACCTGTCACCACCCGATTGGTAACCGGGTGGCGAGTTTGTATTGATTACCGCCGTTTGAATGCAGCCACGCTAAAGGATCACTTTCCTTTACCTTTCATTGATCAAATCCTAGAGCATCTTGCCGGCCGTTCGCACTTCTGTTTTCTAGACGGGTACTCAGGGTACAACCAGATCTCGATTGATCCTTTGGATCAAGAGAAATCTACCTTCACTTTCCCCTATGGGACTTTCGCGTACCGCCGAATGCCTTTTGGTTTATGCAATGCACCTGTGACGTTTCAGCGTTGTATGCTCGCCATATTTTCTAACATGGTAGAGCGCTGTCTCGAGGATTTTATGGATGAATTTTCGGTGTATGGTGCATCGTTTAATGAATGTATCTATAATTTGGACAAAGTTTTACAACACTGTGAGGACACACATTTGGTCCTCAACTGGGAGAAATGTCACATGATGGTGACTGAGGGGATAGTGCTAGGACACAAGGTGTCTAGCAAAGGTTTAGAGGTAGATCCGGTCAAAATTGAAGTCATTTCCAAGTTACCCCCACCAAATTCTGTTAAAGGGGTAAGAAGTTTCCTAGGACACACCGGGTTCTATCGTCGATTTATAAAAGATTTTTCTAAAATTGCGAAACCTCTATCTGAGCTTTTAGAGAAAGACGCTGTTTTTGATTTCAATGACAAGTGTCTACATGTGTTCGACGTGTTAAAGGAAAAACTGATTTCTGCACCGGTTGTTCAAACGCCGGATTGGACGAAACCGTTCGAACTAATGTGTGACGCTTCAGACTTTGCGGTAGGAGCTGTGTTGGGGCAGCGGGTGGACAATAAACCCGCCGTGATTTTATACGTTTCGAAAACCTTGAATGATGCCCAACTAAATTATACAACTACTGAGAAACAATTACTCGCCGTTGTTTTTGCTTTTGAAAAATTCCGGCAATACTTAGTTGGATCTAAGGTAGTTGTATGGACTGACCATGCCGCAATTAAATACTTAATGGAGAAAAAAGACGCAAAGCCTAGACTCATTAGGTGTATTTTGCTCTTACAAGAATTTGACATCGAAATCAAGGATAAATCAGGGATTGAAAATGTTGTTGCTGATCATTTGTCTAGGTTAGAAAGGGTGGATGAAAAAGATTTACATATACCCATAACCGAGACGTTTCCGGATGAACAGATTTTAAAAATTAACTCTAAGGATCATTGGTTCGCTGAGATTGTAAACTATTTGGCTTGCGGGATCATCTCGGAGGATTGGTCATATCAGGAGAAGAAGAGATTCTTCCATTCTTTGCGATATTATTTTTGGGATGACCCGATTCTTCTTAAGCAATGCAGGGACGGTATCTTACGCATGTGTGTGCCTGAAGTGGAGTACGAGAGCGTTTTATGTCATTGCCACACATCACCTACGGGAGGACACCACGCCAGCTCGCGTACGACAGTAAAAGTTCTGGAAAGTGGCCTTTATTGGACAACCTTGTTCCGAGATGCCTACGAGTTTGTAAGGCAATGCGATTCCTGCCAACGAGCCGGTAATATCTCAAAGAGACAGGAAATGCCCCTGAATGTGTTTCAGGAAGTGGAGGTATTTGATTTGTGGGGCATAGATTTCATGGGACCCTTTGTGTCCTCAAACTCCAATTTATATATCTTGTTAGCAGTTGATTATGTGTCGAAGTGGGTGGAAGCAATACCCACAAGGACTAATGATTCCACTGTAGTGTGCAGATTTGTGAAAGAAAATATTTTCTGTAGGTTTGGGGTGCCCCGAATGATAATCAGTGATGGGGGTACGCATTCCAGGAATCAAAAATTCTCTACATTATTGAAGAAATATGGGTTTAAGCACAACATAGGTGCCCCATATCATCCACAAACTCAAGGCCAGGTGGAGGTCTCCAACCGTGAAATTAAGAAGATTTTAGAGCGTACGGTGGTGTCCACGAGAAAGAACTGGAGTTCCCTACTACCGGATGCTTTGTGGGCATACATGACGACATATAAAACACATATAGGCACCACGCCTTTTAGGTTGGCGTATGGCCGGGCTTGTCACCTACCGGTAGAGTTGGAGCACAAGGCGCATTGGGCGCTAAGAAGGCTAAACCTGAGTTACAATGAAGCGGGAAGGAAGAGATTGCTGGAATTGAATGAGTTGGACGAGCTACGGATGACGGCATTTGAGAACGCACAGATATACAAGGAGCGCACAAAGCTGATCCACAACCGCCACATCCAGTTGCGCACGTTCAAAAAGGGAGATAGTGTTTTGTTGTTCAATTCACGACTCAAGTTGCATCCCAGGAAGCTCAAATCCTGGTGGAGTGGACCGTTCGTGGTAGAGGAGGTCAAACCACACGACGCGATCTTAGTGCGTGATGGTGATACCACGTTTTTGGTAAATGGACAAAGGCTGAAGCTCTATTTTGGTGAGAATTACAAGAGGAAGGTGAATGAGGTCAAACTCATTTCACTTTCGGATGCATTAGGTGCCGAAAGCTGTCTAGCCTAAGACGTTAAATAAGGGCGCTTGTTGGGAGGCAACCCAACCATCGGTACTTTAGTTTAGTTTATGTACAATCGTAGGTTGATTTGTTTTGGTTCAATTTTTAGTGTAAAAAAGATACCGTGATCGGTTTGTTCTTTGTGCAGGATGAGGCAGAGTCGATACATCGACACACTAGTCGATGGTTTCGACCATGGAACAGGTTGACGACTGCAGATTTCATTCTGAGTCGATACCATCGACGGCCTCGTCGATGGTATCGACATACCTACATGCGGTCACGAAGAAAAAGTCGATAGTATCGACACAGACATCGATACCATCGAGATCCCTGAAGATATGCAGACCAATTCGTCTCAGTCAACTCGATACCATCGACGGCCTCGTCGATGGTATCGACATGGTTATAGGTTGAAATGCAAAGCAGAGGTGTTGCAACGAAGAAAAGTCGATACCATCGACCCTTGTCGATGGTATCGACCATCCACGTCACCGATCCGCGCAATCGAATCAGCGGCGATCACGACATCCACGTCATCGATTCGGGTGAAGCGTCAATACCATCGACCCATGTCAATGGTATCGACACGTCAGTGATCCGGGTTTCAAGATCCAGCCATCGACAACCGTCGATACTCGCGATGGGGGTGGATAGCATCGACTAGTATCAATACCATCGACGCGCCAACAGTGGCGCCGGCCAAGTCTATTTAAGGAGATTCAGTACGTCAGTTGACGTCACACCTTCAGAGCGATCTCCTCCCTTTACGCCGAGCACTCCCCCGAGTCGTCCAAGCCTGAAGAAAAGCATCATCGAGCAACGATCTTCACTGAGTGGAGATTCCACTCTCCAATCTGCACTAATCTCTCTTTCCAATCCCTTTCTCGTCGCAAATATGGTTCACGTCGCTGGAGCATCCTCCTCACTCGCGACTCCGATGGACATCCCGGAATTCATGCCACCACCGCCATCATCGGTCGCACGTCCCCGACTCGTCCATCCTTCCTCGGAGGTCTGAAAGATCTATGAGGAGATAATGCGGAGGAAGATAGAGCCCACCCGGTATGTGGACCGGGAGATGATCCGAGATCTTGGATTTGAGGCCAACTTGGCCTACGTTTTGCAGGGGCAAGCCCGACACACAAGTAGAAGGGCTGACGAGTTCCAATACCATGCTGATGGTCAGTCGTTCTTCAACGACTGGCCGACGTACAAAGAGTTGGTGGCAGAGTTCATGGCGTTGTTGGACGTCTGCGTCGTGCCCAACGACATAGTAGCTGCCGATCGTGAGTGGATCAAGGGCCGGGTGTCTTTCCGGCTGTACAACCACGACTACACCCTCACGCTTCACCAATTCAACAGGATCTTCAACTTGAATCATTCCCAGTACGACCACCGGCGGCCAGATAACCACACCGACTACGACGCCATCTTCTCCGAGCTGGTGACGGTGCCGCAAGGAAAGTCGGTGAGCTATCACAATGCCGCGGTAGCCGATTTCGAGCACCCTTTCATCCGGGTCTTGCACCGGATGCTCAGTTCCACAGTTTTTGCTCAGGGTGATCTGGCCCTCAGCAAGTTTCAGGGGTCGGACCTATTCTTTCTGTATAAACTTCTGAAGAAACAAGAATGCAACTGGGGTGCTTTCTTTCTGCAACGAGTATTGGACGTGAAGAGGAGTACGAGGAAAGCGCCGATTCACTTCGGCGAACTCATCACCAAGCTGGCTTCATACCTCAGATTGAATTTCCAGACCCTCACTCCTCTATCTACTAGGAGCAAGGTAAACTTGCAACACTTGCACAGGTCCAATCTCCTACTTCTCCGAGATGGCGTGGCGTTTGCATAATGCCACGTAAATCAAGCATATCAAGAATGTTCTCTTCCCGATCCCGTTTTCAACATCGAAGGTGCACAACATTTTCGGTGGCCAATCATAGCCATCGCCAACTCCGATGAAGAAGGCGGCGACAATGGAAATGATGACGTGGCTGAGGAGGAAGAGGAGGCATTTACACCTCTTCGAGCACGAGTGGCACCACGGAAGCGTCCTCGGATGCATCCGGGTGCATCTTCATCATCACAGCCTCCGCCACCACCACCGCCCTCACAGCCAAGCGAGGATGTCTATTCTATGCAGGGCATGTGTACGATGCTGCAAGACATCCGGCAGACCCAGCATAACCAAACAACCACCTATGCCGGTATTCAAGATACTACCAATCGGCTCTATGTCAATCAGCAGACGATTTTTGAGAATGAACGCCTTCTTCTCGAAAATCAGCAGAACATCCATGATAGGTTGCATAGGATGGAGGTGCAACAACAGCCGTTTTTCGATCACTACTGGAGCCAGAGTTATTTTGGGGGGTATCCACAACCTCCGCCGATGCCCCAGTATGATCCGACATTCCAGGGGAAGTACCCGTCTTGGGACCCCACGGCGTCGCAGTACCCGCCTCCACCACCACAGGAGTGATCCGGTATCACTATTCCAATCTTTAAGTTTGTTTTTGACTATGAGGCCATAGTCGAGTTCAAGCTTAGGGGGGTAGTTGGAACATCTTTATCTTTTACTATTTTTAGTTTTTAATTTTATTGTTTTAGTTCTTGTTATTTGTTTCTTGCATTTTTAGTTTTGTAGGATCCACATGCTATCTAGTGTAATCATGGATGTCATAAAGTTTGTGTCATCTCATTAATTGTGCATGGGAAAATCAAGGGAAATTTAAAATTTTTGTGTGTTTGGAAAGCTTGTCTTGTTTAACCTTGGGCACAGATCCTACGAAAATGATTGGTTTTGTCAACTTTAAAACAAAATTTCACAACTGTACTCCTAATGATTCATGAAAATGGACGGAAATGGTTGTTTGAGCCTAATATGACCAAATGGTAATGTGACTTTAATTAGAAGTAGGAGAGAGAAATCTCTTGACTACTACATAGGTCAGTAAGGAGGGACACATAATATCTTTCTAAGGTTCAGTCACCTAGTCTTGTGATCTTTCCACCTCTTCACTTTTCACAATCCACCGCAAGAATTGGAAGTATTCTATAGTTTTAACCTCTTTGATTGCATTGCACGTAGATAGGTCTTGCATTAATTCTTTTTCCATATGTTTTGCATAAAAGAAAGGAAAAAATAAGAATAGTGATACATGCACATTACCCTTAGGTGCATGCCATGTAGTTGCATTCATAATTTTCATGCATAATGTACATCATGTGTCTCAATTTTTCTTCAAGGGTGAATTAAATTGTTCCATACCTTCTAAATAGTGCAAATTTCTGAATTAGGAAGAAATATAAGCCTGGAAAAAAATGTTCATTATCAATTATGGATATAAAGGGTTGAAAAAGAAAAGAAAAAAATCTGAAAAAAAACAAACTGTATAAAAAAAGGAGAAAAGCTATGTAGAAGCAATTTGAATAAGAAGGAGAAAGGAACGTAATATCACCTGTATTTTAAGATAATTGAGTACATGATGTAGCTTAATTAGATGTCCATCTCGTTTTGAGACAGATAGTTAGTACATGCATCATTCCACCCAATTTTAGGCATTAGGGCATTTTTCATGTGCATTGGCATCTTTTAGGACATTTTTATTTTATGCATGTTGAAACTGTACAATACTTCCACTTTCTTCCATGAACCACCCATCTTCATCCACCCGTTGCTCGGATTGGTAGGCCACCGTGAATTTCTCCTCACTAATATATATCAGGAGAACTGCTTCCATGTAGATGGTAGTTAGGGCGAGCAACGTAGTATAGGAGATCACAAGATGCACCAAGTCTGAACCGGCGAGTTTTATTATGTTAACTGCCTTATGTGATAGTGTTCATCGGTTTTGAGGTCCATTTCTTTTACGGATGATTACTGTCGCCTTCAGGGTAATTACCGTTCCGTGGTTAGAGAGGGCCGGTATGTGATTGTTAGGTGGGAGTTATTTGGATGTTGGTTGTGGTGTGTTGTTCTTCAGTTGACATTAGCAATTCTATTCTAAGGATTAGTTGCTCGAGGGCGAGCAATGTTCAAGCTTAGGGGAGTTTGATGCGATGATTTTGAGTCGCATTTATAGACCTATTTGATATGCGTTTTATGCTTTTATTAGTCATTTTTATGGTTAATTTGGCATAATTCATCCACTTTGGTCTTTGCTATTATTTTATGTCAAATCCCCTTTATTTCATCATTTTGAGCATAAATTGTCAAATTATTATTATTTGTGTGAATTTATGTGGTCTCGTGTTTGAATTTCAGAGAAAACAAGTATCTGCTTCCGTCGATACCATCGACCGGACCGCAGGTTTCCAGCCGCGAGTATCAGCAAAGAGTCGATACTATCGACATGGATGTCGATGGTATCCAGCTACCATCAAGTTGCTGGCGAGAAAGCACTCGATAGTATCGACACTAAGTTGATACCATCAACGCACGGAGGCTACATCGACGCAAAACGACAAAACCGTCGTTACAGAGCTGTCGATACCATCGACCCGCGTCGATGGTATCGAGATGATGTCGGGCGCGACAAAGGAAGGGTTTGCAGCCGGTCGCTACTACAGCGGGTCGATACCATCGACTCGCGTCAATGGTATCGACATCGTAGGATATGAGTTAGTTTCCTAATGATCTCAATCGGACGGCTACGGTTAATTAGTGACCTAATGACCGAGATATAGCTAATGACGACCGCCCAGATGGAAGGATCATCTCATTAGCCATTGCACAAGTACCGAGGGGCGGTAGAGAGGAGAACGGAGGCTAGAAGCTCATACTTGTTGATCCGGAGGCCGAAGGAGACAGATTCCACCACCGAGAGGCGGTAGAGCACACATTCTACACCGAGGATCAACCGGTTCTTCTTCGTTCAGGGGTTTTCCCTTTCATTCCACGTTTTTACATGTTTTCCCCTATTTCTACCATGTACTTGTTTGAGATGAACATGCGGGGCTAATCCCCTTCGTCTTTAGGACCGGGAGTAGCCCGGGGATTCATTGTATGACAATTTTATAATAGTAATTCATATTTTATCTCTTAAATCCGTGGTATAGTTTCGTTTTCTCCATATATTATTATGCTTGATCACCAAAATAATAACCTAATGCCCTTAATCACTTTGAAAGAAGGATTAACGGCTGAAAAGAGACGAAATCTACATTAATCGATAAATCCCTTGACCAAGGTGGTGTAAAATTAATGGTGGATACTGAGAGATCGTTCATAATGCACCTAGTTTAGGGTATAGGTTACTACGACAGTGGAACCGACATAGACCTAGGTAGTGAATTGCACTACGATAGTGGGCAATTATGTTTCCAGGCCACTACCCGGATAGAGAGATAAAATTGAGGTTTTATATAAAATCTAATACAATGAAAACTCACGGTGAAACTGCAATCCTAAAGATACCCTTTTGAATTGATTAAACCAACATTTAATCGATTGCTTCTTTTGTTTTATTTTTATTTCTCTTTTATTTTTAACAACTCTCAACTTGTTAATCGGCTTAGATGATCGCGAGTAGTTAGTAGGAGTCCCCGAAGATTGCACGTATCCCTGAGTTCGACTCGGGCCTCACAAAGGTCTATATTACTTAGACGCGTTCACTTGCGTTTATACGCACAGTAAAATTGCGTCAATGGTCTTGCGGTTCTAGGTTATCCTATGTCTAGAGGAGAGATCAACTCAAAGATCCTTAAAACTCTTCCTAAGAGGTGGGAACCCAAGGTGACTTCCATTGAAGAAGCAAGGTCTCTTAAGGATATTCCTATTGAAGAGCTCATTGGAAATCTACAAGCACATGAAGCCACACTTGATAAGAGAGAAGAAGTTGCAAGATAAGAGGAGAAAGGGCTAAAGAAAATGAAGAAGGCTGAAATGAAGGCTCAAATCAAGGATATTGTTGGTCAAGCCTCTCCATCCTCTCAAGTTGAAGAAGATTCCATGTACTCCAAGGGTAGATTCTACAAAGGCAAGAATTCCTCCTCCATCCGGTGCCTCAAGTGTGGAAAGAAGGGTCACTTCAAGATAGATTGTCTACAAGGCAAGAAGACCCATCATCACAAGAAAAGAGAAGATAAGTGCCACTCAAGCTCAAGTGACTCCTCCAACTCAAGCTCAAGTGAAGATTCAAGTGGAGGATCAAGCTCAAGCTCTAGTGATGAAGGAGAATGCCATTTTCCTCTTATGGCATCAACAAGTAAAGACTCAAGTGAGGTAAATCTAAACTCTTAAGATAAAGAATCTTTGATTGCCATTATTCATGATACTTGTGCCTCTCTTAAGTCTTATAAAAGGAAAAAGAAAAAGCTTGCTAGAATTGTTGATAATTTGCATGTAGAACTAGATGATCTTAAACATGCTAATTCTTGCTTGCTTGATGACAAAAATGCTTGTCTTATCCAAGTAGACTCTCTTAATCTTGAAAATGCCAGTTTGCTTGATAAGATTAGATTTCTAGAAGCTCAACCTCTCATGCCTAGTTCTAATGAAGAGCATACTTTAATTGTTGATTCTCTCATGCATGATATTCATGTTCTTAAATCTGAAAACAAGGACAAAGATTTTGCTTTGCAAGGATTAGAATCTGAAAATTGTATTTATCTTTCTAAGATTTCTTTGCTTGAAACATAAAATGCCTCCTTGCTTGCTAAAATCAATGTGCTTGAATCTTGTTCTAGTTCTACTAGTAGAGAGAATAATGTTACTGCTCTTCATATTGATAGAGATTCTTATTTGACTAAAGCTATTTGCTTAGAAAATGATCTTTTGCATGCTAGAGATAATATAAATCATTTGTCTTCTACTATTACTTCTCTTATGCATGATAATGATGGTTTGAGATCTTCTTTGCAAAGATTCTTAGTTGGTAAAAATAATGTTAATGACATCTTACACCATACTACTAAACAAATGGGTAGACATGGTTTAGGGTATGATAGTAGTCAAAAGAACAACAAAGGTAAATGACCTCCAATATTCCATGGAGAATCCTCTAGTTCCAAGACTATGGGCACATGCAACTATTGCAATGATTTTGGTCATTATTCTACTTGTTGTCCTTTTAGGAAAGCACCCAAGAGCAATAGGACTTGGGTTGCTAAACTAACCCCTCTAGACCCAAAAACATGATTGGAGACCATTTCATCTTTCTTCTTATAGGTATTTGCAAATGGATTGACTTGAGCCATTGAATTGCAAATTGACTTCTCAATCCACATGAAAGAACAAAGGTGATATGTGTAGAGGGTTACAACAAGTGGAAAAGGAACGGTAAGAACAAAGGTAAAGGTTTTCTTGCTTATAACCATTTCTAACTTGTTTTTGTCAAGTTAGTGTGCACTATACATATGGTTTTTGAGTCAAAAGTAGTATTTTGTGTTTCTCTTCACACTCTTGCTCAAAACTGTTTCTAACGCTTTTATAGTGCATTCCTAACTTGCTTAGACATGTTTGGATATGGTTTGTATTTTTAGCATGCCTTTAAATATGTTTTTATGAAATATATGTGCCTTTTGACAGCAGCTCGGTCGGTCGAGTTTGTCTTGTTTGAAACTCGGCTGATAGGCACCACTGGGTGTTGCCAACAGCTGTCATCGGTGGAGTTGTCATTACATAAAACTCGACTGATAACACTGTGCACATAATATACATTTGGCTTATTGAATGAGAATTTTCCTCTCAACGAGATTTTCTCAACCAATAGCCTTATTCTTTGGCACTCTCATTTGGTACCTTTATATATGAATATTGCCATGTTCTAAATTGCCTATCTTGCCTACAACTCTATCTTTCAAATTGCTCTAAATTGTTAAATCTATATCTTAAAATTACTGGATTTGAGTTGTTTTGCAGGTTTTGATGATGATCTCTTTGGATCTCTTGGTTGTGTCTAAAATTGCTTCCGTTGTACTCTAACTTGCTACATCCATCTTGGTGTATCTCTTGTGTTGATACAACCTTGAGGTTCTTAGTAATGATGCATATTTGTATGTGAGTTATATCCTTTCATGCTTCTTAAACTGCATATCTCTTTGTTTGGATATATCTCTACATCTACTCATTGCTTGATTTATCTTGTGTATCTTTTAGTATCTCTTGATATGATCTAGTACCTACTAGTAGCCATAACTTGTAATATCATCTACTAGTAGTTCACACACATGTAGTTCTAGCCTTGTTTATAATCGACATCTTTGCTCATCTATATGCTATGCTTGTATCTTGTCTCATACATGCTCAAGCTTGTTCCTTGAATTACATATCTACTATCTTGAGTTGCTTGCATAACATTGTGATGCAGGGCACAAAGAGCTACATTGTATGTAGAAATTGGAGTATTTTTGGATTTTATGCAGACTTTACTCCAGTTTCAATTTTTGGTGCAAGCCTAGTGTTTTTCATGCAAAAATGGCCTTCTGAGCAAGGCTCATTGCTATGCCATGAGCCCTGTCACTTTTTGAGAAATTTCTGTCATCTTGAGGGTCAAAATTGTATTTTATTGTTTTTCTGCAGCACTTTATCTTGCACTTTGGGTTGTTCAAGTATATGCTTTAAATCGCTTTTCTTTCTATGCTTGGACAAGACCCTATATGTTCTCTTCTACTCTCCCTATATAACTTTTTGTTATCTCCTTTCCTTTAACAAGTGGTGTTTCTTATTTCTTCATACCCCCATTTTTTGAAATGATAAAGGGGGAGAAAGGTATGTCTTCTTTTAAAAGAGGAAGAAGGCACGTCTTACATGAAGAGGAGAAGTATGTCCATGTAAAGGGGAGAAGGTAAATGGGAGAAGACATATATGTGTAGAACATATATGAGTAGAAGACATAATATTCTATAAATGTTATGAAAGATAACCATGCAGGAGAAATAGCATCAATTGAGGGGGAGTATGAGAACTCCACTAGCATCAATTGAGGGGGAGCATATGAACTCAATTCTATTGAAACCCCTAGGTTTCTTCGAAGGTATGATTTTACTTAAAAGCTTTCAATATATTTATGGAATGGTTTGTCATCTTCAAAAAGGGGGAGAATGTTGACTCAAGGTCAATTAGGTCAATGTTGACTCACGTCTAAATTGACTAAACCCGTGTTTTGATGATGACTAACCATTCCACATATTTGTGTCTAATGTCCCTACTTGAGTGAGTTTAGATTAGGTATAGACACACTCCAAATGCCCTAACTTGCGCATATCAAATTGGAGAAAAGACAAGTCAAAGTCAATACAAGTGCCCATTTTTGTAATATGATGTAAATCCATTAGAATCATGTCGTAAATCACTTGTAATGATTGTATGACTTGTAATTAAGCTTAGAAAAAATTAGGAGCACTTAGATCGAATGTTTAAGCACTCAAAAGCCATTTTCCAAAATTCACATCAGGCTGTTCATCGATCGAGTTCTGTGAGTTGCAAACTCGAATGATCATGATTGGATCTTGAAAATGACTTTTGATCGGTCGAGTTTATACTTCATAGAACTCGACCGATGGAGTACCTGACCAATTCAATTTTCATTAGTCAGTCGAGTTTCCCCAGGACAAACTCGACCGATGGTCTGAATATCAGCTTTGTCTTTTACTCTATCGGTCGAGTTACCTTTATAGAAACTCGACCGATTGCACTGTACGAAAAAGTGCAGAAAAGTACTTCTAGCCGTTGTGGAGTTGTAACAAGTGAAATTATATCTATTGCAAGCCACAAAACAGCTAGTTTTCGTTCTCAAGTGTTCCCAAAGGCTAAGAGGCATCCCCAGCTATAAAGAGGACCCCTTGGGCTTCATTCCAAGGTTGAGAATTCAATGCAAAAATCTATGTGAGGTTCCTATTCTATAGTTGAGTTCTTCCTACAACCTCCCCTCTCTCTCTAAGCTTAATCACTTGCTACATTTGTTAGAGTGAGTAGGAAATCTGTAAGAGAACTCGTCCTACATGTATATCTTGTGAAGCTCTCACTTCCACCACCTCCCCATCTCTCATTTCAATCATGAAGATGAAGGTTCTCTCTCTTAGCTAAGAGAGGTGAAGAAGAACAAGGGAAGGCATCCCTTGGTGAAGATTAAGGCTGAAGACTTGGAGCTAGAGTGGGTAAGCCCTTGGTGAAGACAGAAGACTCCTTGCTCAAGTGGGTAAGTCCTTGGTGGAAGCTTCTCTGAGTGAAGGTGAAGTCAAAGGCGGAAGATCCAAGAAGAGTGGGTAATCCCTACAAGGATGAAGCTTGTGCAAGAGTAGGTAAGTCCTTGGAAGAAGGTAGAAGACTCCTTACAAAGTGGGTAAGTCCTTAGTAAGGTTGAAGACTCTTTGTATTGGATAGTTAAGTCCTTTGGTGGTCATGTATTATATCTCTTATAATGAATATAATAAAGATGTAAGGTTAAGAAATCCTAGAGGTTGACCTCTCTAGGTAGTGGACTGACTCACTTCTAGTTTGAAGTGTGGAACCACTCTAAATAGCTTATCAATTGGTGTATATTCAACCTCTCTCTCCCTTGTTATGCATGTTTTAGTTGACACAAATTTCCTATTTAGAAACCTTATCTTGTGATATATCTTGAAGGTCTAATGAATTTTGTTTAAGTGCATTCAGCTCTATTCACCCCCTCTCTAGAGCATCTAATCACCCATCTAGGATACAACATGTGGCACCTCTCAACTGGTCAAACAAATCATCTATCCTCGACAACGAGTACTTATTCTTTATAGTGACCTTGTTTAGTTGTCGATAATCTGTACACACAACCTCATGGAACCATCCTTCTTCTTCACAAACAACACATGGGCAGGGAAGTGCTCGGTCTGATGAAACCTTCTCTAGAAACTCCTGTAACTATTTCTTCAACTCCTACATCTCTGCTGGTGCCATCCTGTAGGGTGACTATGCTATGGGTTGTGTTCTAGGAACAAGATTGATCTCAAAGTCAATCTCTCTAGGAGGGGGGAAACCTGAAAACTCTTCAGGAAAGACATCCTCGAACTCACATACTACAAGCACCTCATGGATACTAGGACTCCTCACCTTGGTATCCACAACATGCGCCAAGAAAGCCTCACACACATGTCTCATCAACCTCTCTGCTGACATGGCTGACACCAAACACGCAGGAAGAATCTTCCTATCTCTTAAGAAGATCCACGAAACATATCCATCATGAAACATCACCACCTCAGAACTACAGTCCAAAACAACCTTGTACTTCTCCAAGATATCCATCACAAGGATCACATAAAACCCATGCATGTCAAGTGGCACAAGATCCACTTGAATATTGTGTCCTAAGAAGTAAAGAACACAAGATGGACAGACCTCCCGAAACTTGGTGGAACCAACCAAAGGTGTTTCTAGCCGAAGACTATCAGATCTACTACAAATAGGCAGATAACAACTACTTATCACCTCTATTGTGATAAAAGAATGTGTCACACTTGGGTCAACAAAATAGATACGAAAGAAGATGCTAATAAGTCAGAACAAAAAATTTCCATTTTACCTATCATGACCCATTGATTGACCACTCCCTCTGGATGAATCATAGCATAGAATCTATCCATTGTCATTGTTATCCACGTCCTCTACTAGATGGTCCAGAAGATCCCGCTTATGATGCCTGATTGCTTCCTCTACCACCACCACTACTGAACTGTTGATGTTGAAAACCTTACTGACTCTGCCTCAACTGCTATGTCACCTCCTCATCCTTCATAGGGCATGCCCACCTGATATGTCCTACTTGTCCACACTTGTGGTAAGTCCTCGAATCATATTGTGGCCTAGACAACCCTATCACTGACACAGACGCCACATTGGGTGCTCTAGTTGGCAGAAAACTAGGACCTCTGCTCATACTCAGGGACCACTGTGACGACACACCTAATCTTGGATTAGAAAAAGATGGTCTCTGCTGTGACCGCGGTGAAGAAAACCTTGGCTTCTTAAAGCCTCCAGACGTCTGCCCCTGAAATTTAGATGCCCTCTTTTTATCGTTGGCTTCATGCTTCTTGATAGTAGACCTCTCTATCCTCCTCACTGAATCCACAAAGGTAGATAACCTCTCTCTATTCTCCAAAGCACTAGTCATTGTAGACAAATCTGAGCTCTGACCCTTCAAAAACTTGTGAATTCTCCCCTTCTTTGTTGTCTCCATGTGAGGATAGAACCTCATAAACCCCATAAACTTCACTTAATACTCATTGATCAAGATCGATCCCTGGCGGATTGTAACGAACCAAAATCTATCCTTAGACCCAGATCATATGTCTTGGAGGATAGTCATCTTGGTTCTTTGGGTTTAGCCAAACAAGGATAAAGATATACTTAATAGTAGTTAAATGTAACCTTAATATATTAATGCAATAATAAATCACCCAAACATATATGCATGAAAACAAATATGGCCTAATGCCCTCACATTAATCTTAAGACTAATAAAATATGTCACATGAGATAATGGTTATTTTGGTATGAGGTTAAGAGAAATAATGTGCATAGAAGGATTAGGTGTCCATAATTGAGAATATCGATACATAATTCAAATACATGCAAAATTAATGAACTAAATGAGATAAAAGATAAATGCATAATATTTCATGCATAAAAATGACATATATCCTTTTGGTGGTAATATGACGGTAATAATAATGAAATAATATATTAACTAAAATAATAATGGGCCACCAATGTTAATTAAATAAAATTCATAAAAGGAAGAGTAATTGGTTAAAGATGAATTGGGGTTCATTTTACTTGGGTTTGATTTGGCTTGGAGGCCAAGTTTCATAATTTCAGAATAATAATAACCACATCTATTTTATTTAGAAAAGAAAAGGGTATTTTCCTCCAAAATATGAAGTAAAATACTTAATGACTCCAAAAGTGGAAAATAATATTAAATTCGTAACCTACACATTAAAAATAATCTTTGGGTAATTTTTCATATATTTTGGATAATCTTAAATGCTCTTATATGCTTAGGAGAGAGGAAGTGTAAATAAATTCCAAAATGTTAAATGATGTGATTAATGACTTCAAGAGATAAAATTAATGACCAATTCATGTTTTACAAGTTTAAGGTTGCTTATGGGTGAAGTTTCACATTAATTGGTGGCTTCTAGATGTCCCTAATGTGATAGGAAAGAGAAAATATGGTTTGCTTGAAAAGAATTAAATAGAATAGAAAAAGTCTCCAAAAGGAAAAAATAATGCCAAAACTGAATTCTACGTGCCTTAATTAGTCTAGATGCAAAATTTCATATTATTTGGTTTTTATTTGAACCCTCAAATGAATTAAGAAAGAATGTGTATACTTAATAACCAATCAATAACTTTGGCCTTCTAAAGTTTCTCAATTTTATTGGTCACGCTAGATTTTCCTTCCTTGCTTTGTACTCAGGTTCACTCTGCAATGTTGGATTCTCATCTTAGGGTTCTATGCCTCCACACTAAGGATGGTGCTCATTTTGTGGTTGCCCTATTTCTCCCCTTCTTTCTCTTTCCTTTCCATCTTCTAGCCGCCTGATACCATCAGACCACTACAAACTCACTCAAAAGCTTCACACCGCCACCAGAAACCAAACACTCTCACCCAAGTATCCTCGTGCAACCCTGCAGGTAACTTCCCAATGGTACACATCCTTTTAGGAAGATATTGATGTGTGGCATGGTCATCGACCCTCGCAAGGATGGGACAAGGTTCGCAACTGTCGATGGTGGATCTATGAAGATTCTTCCCCCTCCAATTTGACCCCTCTTAATGGTATCCAAAAGTCCCTATCTTTTTTCCCCTTTCTAAGTTTTCTAGCAATGTTGATCCTTTCACTACCAAAATCTTGGTTTTTTTTACCTTCTCTCACTTGGTCGAGACTTTCCAAATCCACCTTGCCAACTAGTATCTTGTTTCTCTTCCTCGCGCTGGTTTTTCGAGCACCTTGCTCTGGTTGGCCATGGTGGCAGGACTTCCTTGAGTTTCTAGATGATTCACGACCAATGGCGGGGCTTCTTGAGTCTGGAAAAGCATGAGAAATCCATGAGGATTCTCCCCTGAAACTTTGGTGCAAAGATTTAAGATATGGATCTTTGATTTTGAGTTGCAGTTTGTGTTTCCTACCCAGGATCGTCTATTTTTGTTGTGTTAGGAAGAAGATGAGCCTCCACGATTTTCCCTCTCTACCCTCTATATCATCATGGTTTAACATGCAAGATCACGATTAAGTCACATTAGATCAATTTCAAGGCAATAGAGTACATTTTCCAAACCATAGGAGCATTTAGAGCATATGATAGATTGATTTGGCATACAGTCCTACAAGAGTGATGTATATACTGATTTGAACAAGGTAGAGCATGGAATTAGCATAAAAATCATAATTCATCACGTGGATGCAAAATAGATTAACTTAGTCAGTTAAAGCACACAATAGGGACCATTTTAGGGAAAACATAGTCATAAAGGGTCAAGATTATCACTAGGGTGCAATTAGGTGGCCCAAGACGTCATGAAAAGTAAAAGTGAAGGGTAGAATACTAATTTGCATGATTATAAGGTCCAAAGTCATTAAACATACAAGGGAGCACGATTAAATATTAATTATTATTTAAAAGATCATAAACGTGGTTTATTTGCAAATTAGGGAATATACTAGCATAAAAAGTAGCATATGACAAATCCATTGCAAAGGTGGCATTTTTATGATTGAAATGATATATAATATGATGGGGTTTCATTAAGGGATCAGGGAGTTAAGGGATTAGGAAAAAGGCCACGTTAAAAGGGATTTTAGTGGGGTAATTACCTTGTTTGGGCCGAGATTATGCAACTGAGGGTCTGCCCATGAAGGGGCGCCAAGAGCTCGCGTCTACAGTCTATCCCGAGCAGTTGGGGGTGGCTGCAAGAACCTAGGGGCGATGTCGGGAGATCAGAGGTGGTGTCGAGCGGGTCCTGGCATTGTTGTGCGTCCCGGTGGCGATGCAGAGTGGTGGTGTGCCTCAGTCGTCATCCATGCGTGACGATGCCATGCTGCTCTTCTTGCGGTCATCCCCATGGCCACCCTAGGGTTTGGAAACCCTACATCAACCAACATCGTCGAGGGGATGAGTTGCAAGGCGAGGGTGGTAGGAGGTGTTGGCGAGGCAGCGCTTCTGGAATGGAGAAGAGTGCTCCCATCCATTGGGTGAGCTTGGTCGTACACGTGTGATGGCAAGCATCACCGTCCTAGGTCGTCGTTGTCATCTACTGGGGTCGCAACACTCACCGCAATGACTCGAATGTAGCTGTGAGGTGAGCTCGAGGTCGTAGGAGGTCCGTCGGGTCAGAACTGAGAGGAGGGGAAGATGAGAAGGGCGGGGTGACAGGGTCCTACTGCCCTTCCTGTGGTCGCCCCATGGCAGCGCCGGGGTTGCTGCATGACGCGACAACGACATCAAAGGGGTGCTGCAAGGTGTCGACTGCAGGGTTCATGAGCTCTATAGGGAAGGACGGAGGGAGAGAGAGAGAGCAGAACCACCCTAAAAAGACATGTCCAATGGGGGGCTAGCTGCCCATACAGCCGAGGTGAGACTATTGGGTCCGTAACCATCCATCCCCCTTAAGGTCCGACGCCACGGCGGATCCATGACAATTGGCCCTGGCTTCCACACCACGCTCAGGTGAAGTGGCTTTAACACTTGACCAAGGCCAACTTATACACCATGGGCCCTCTCCGGAGTGGATTGAAATCACTCACTCGGGCCTTAAGTGGGATGAAAGGCTCTGATACCAATTGATAGAGGCCCCAAAGGATGGAGGGAGAGAGAGAGAGCATAACCACCCTAAAAAGACATGTCCAATGGGGGGCTAGCTGCCCATACAGCCGATGTGAGACTATTGGGTCTGTAAACATCCATCCCCCTTAAGGTCCAACGCCACAGCGGATCCATGACAATTGGCCCTGGCTTCCACACCACGCTCGGGTGAAGTGGCTTTAACACTTGACCAAGGCCAACTTATACACCATGGGCCCTTTCCGAAGTGGATTGAAATCACTCATTCGGGCCTTAAGTGGGCTGAAAGGCTCTGATACCAATTGATAGAGGCCCCAAAGGATCTACCCCAAAAGACATGCCTAATGGGGGGAGTGCACTTGGAGTATATCAGTCCTCTCTAGCTGCCCATACAGCCGAGGTGGGACTATTGGGTCCGTAACACAAGAGGCTCAAGAGCCCCAACTGGGTGGAGCGACTCTTGGTCGTCATGGGCTTCTACAAACCATAGCTAGGATAGTAGCAAGGTGGGAAGTGGGGAGCAAGTGGTACAACGTTGCCACACGATGGGAAAGTGTCAATCCGTCGATTCGTGGTGGTGGAGGTGTTTAAATAGAAGGAAGGGAAAGCAAAAGTGTAAGATTAGGTTTTGGGAGTTGCCAACCTAAGGGTGGCGGCCGCCAGATGGGTGCAACCCTCCCTTCAGGGCCCTACTGCAAAGAAAAGCCGGTCAAGCAGGGGAAAGTAAGGAAGACGAGGAGAGAGGGAGAAAAGAGGAGCGGGAGTAGCATCCATGGAGGTGTCGGGTCACTGTACAACCCTTCCCGTGAGTGAAGATGTCGGGGGATGGGAAAAGAAAGGGAACTTGACGTCCTTGGGCCTACATCCTGGATGGCCCAAAACCCCACAAAAGGGAAAAAAGGCCAAAATAATTAGGTCTTAAGTTCAAATGGGCCCATCTCTCTATTGGAATTTCCAAAATAGGCAAGAAAAGGTGCATTGGAATCCTGAGATCAAACTCTACGATATGAAATTAAACTTGATCTTTATCAACATGAGTATCACCAATGTGATACATGCATACTAGATGGGCCAAAAGTGCATCAAGACATGTATATACATGAAATTTAAAGTGCAGACAAGAGCAAGATCAACATTAGAATTCATATTCAAAGTGTGAAATTCCAGGTTATCATAGTAGTGGACTCACATATTTTTATGGAGCCACTATACATCTGGTATTTTCATGTGATTACTTTTATTGCCCAATTACTTTCTTTGTATTTTCGCTGCATTATCTTTTAAGCAAGTTATAGTTAACCTTCATTTGTGTTTTAAATTGCATAAATATATTCACCCCCTCTAGATCTATCATCATATTTGCAAAAGACTACCTCTCTGGTCCAAGCAAAATGAAAATTAATTTGTGAAGAGTCAGACTTAATCAAATTTATGATATTAAACCCAGTATCAACCCACAAACGGTGGCTGCTTACACTTGGAATCCTCACTCATTAAGAACATAGCTGCATTAGCCGCATCATCCATTTTCAACATTTACCCTTTAGAGTTTCCATTAACGTTGTAGTGGATTCCATCTCTTCATCCTTCTCCAAACCATACCCATCTACCACCAACATCATTACCAACAATGCTTATATAAATCATAATTATTCTCAACATTTAGGATTTAAGACCAAGTGTTATTATATTTTCATTCATATGCTTATATCATGCATGAAGTATAATGTTTTACTACATTCATTAACCTATTAATTCCCATATTAACTTAGATGATGACACTATAATTTTTTCAACTTCTATCAAATATCCACTTGTTACTCCTTTTCTATGTCTGAAGAATACTTGGCCCAAATATGGTTTAGCTATAACCATATCTATTCTTCAGGTACATATCCTAAACATGATCCAAACCTAGAAAATAGGTTCTACAAATCTATATTAATCATTACATCATTATGCATTGACCAAAATAGGGTTAGGGTGATTAGAAACCAAAGTTAGAGTTTGCATTTGAGTTAGTCATTGTATGCTCATTATAGATCTACTAGGGTTTAAGGTGGTATATTAGGGCATACTAAACTTTGTTTTATGAATTCAAAAGAGCCATGCATACATGGATCTAATTTGTGGAATTAGGATTTCTAGAGTCAATATAGCATATTTTAGTATATTAATTTATCACATACACTAGATGCAAGAAGTAATATTATAATAGTTCATCACATAAAACACTCTTTACATGCATCATGGATCTAGATTAATAGGGAATGATGATACTAAACTTTTCTAAAATTAGCTTTATAATAAGACAATCTTTGTCGCATAAAGGATCTATGCACACTCTAACTTAACCTTAAAATTTTGTCAATACATTTATTTGTCATTTTCTAAGTGAAGATAGAAAATAGTATTTAAGAAGATATACGTAATCATGTTTATTTTGATATAGTAGATAATAAAAATTTAAATATACAGAAGTAATCATGAATGCAATAACCAAGTGTCTGTGTCATATATTGATTTTTCTTCTTACATATGTGCCTTAAATATACTTGGTATGTACCTAACCAAGTAAATTACATCACAATATGATCATGTGAATGACTTGCCACACTTACCTTAGGGTTTAGTCAGCCCACCAGAAGGCAACAACTTAACCTAGGTCCACTGTAGGGATAGGTGGGTGCCTCCATCATCTTCACCTCTCATTCCTACTCCTTAGTACTAGATGGGTCATTTTACATATCTTTTGTACATTCTCATCTTTCTCTTTTTATCATCATTTTCATATCACAATTGGGGTCTCCTCTTCCTTAATCCATGATATGAAATCACATATCTAAAAAGTTAGAGCCTCTATCCCTCATCAGGATACAAACCACTTTATATTTATTTCTTATGGTCTGAATTTAAATAGACAATAAATCCATTTCACTTTCCTAGGATTGTGACACTTGTTGCAACAAACCACAAGATTACTCAAAATCAAATGTGGGAACAAAACTAAACAAGCGGATTAAAAAAAACTAACAATTTAAAACCGTTTGTACAAGGCACCAACATCAGAAAGCCTGTGACATAAAGATCTATAACCTTCCATCTTTATCGTATATCTCATAAAACGTCATGCTTACAACATGTTCCATAAACATAACTATCACACATGATATCTATTTCACTTGCATATACATGTACATCTGTCAACTATATACAACAAAAGGACACATAAGCCAAAAACTCATATCGATAGTACAATCGCAAAACACACCGAACTATCCTCAAGACATGAGTGTATAGGGACGACTCTAGGACTCTTAACACCAAAAGACAATCAACACCTCCACCTTATCAACTACTAATCTTGCTGCTGCTCCTCCTATGCTCCACAATCTCTACCTCCTCATACACGACTACCTAAAAGATGTGGAAACCCACGGGATGAGACCAAACGTCCCAGTGAGAGATATAACTCTCCACCAACACTATTAAAGCACAAATAAGGTGACTAAAGAATAGAAATAAAGCTACACCTATGATAAGTAGATTCAATTACTAATGTAGGAAAGGCAATTAACATCCTTTAAGCAGATCAAGTTACTATAACATATCAATGAAACATTTTATAAAATAAGAAGGAATATGAAGAACATGTATATTTTCAACCAACCAAACTATACAAAATCAAGCAAAGCCTCATCCAATATTTCCATATTTGATCTTACGGAAGTACCACTACTAAGTTCGTATTTTTACCACACATGGTCAACGGAAGAATCAGATTCCATGACCTTTCTAACACCTCTCGACTAGCACGAGAGTGACACGAGAGTGACACTAAAGTGTGATATTAGTCAACTTGTACAAGTGAGATAGAGTCAAAAGATGGATTCTCTCACGCATGGCCGTCCATATATCATAAGGGAATCGGCTCACACATGGTCGTCCCAAAGAGACAGAGTGGCTTTGGTGCGATTCCCATCAAGGCTACACACTAGCCAACTAGAGGTGGCTAGATGAAACCCTAAGGGAGGAAACACATGTGGATCTTTCAAAATTTATATTAGCCCTAACCAGGTCGATCACAATACCAAATAGGTCACCCGCAAGCGCACAAGGTACTATTGTAGTATAGGTGAAGGGCAAGCATAGGGGTCAATCCGCAGGGACAGAGGGGGCACTAGAGCTATGTTAGCATTGGCTACGTTCCTAATGCGGAGTCTAGGGTTGAAGGGTTTAAAAGGGGTTTGTTTTGTGATTAATCTAAGTGAACGAGAGAGAAAGGCAGAATTGAACCTAAGTTATCTTAAACAAGAAAGTTTAACAATCTAGGTTAACCAACCAACTAAGCAAGAGCAAAGGTAAGTTACACTACACTAGAGGAGCAAGAAGAAATTTAGAAACTAAGTTAACCACTAAAGCAAGAAAATATCTAAATTAACCCTAACTATCAAAACTGAGCAATTGACTAGGTTAAGTAAGAACAACTAGACTATACTAGCATAAGCAAGCAAACAGAGCAAATTGAGTTTTAAATAAGATGATTAAGGTAGGTGGGCCGTTTGGGGATGTAAATTTAATATTAGTTGGGGGAGGTTATTGGACAAGCATGGTTCTCATCTTTCATCTAGATTACCAAATCAAACGATAAGACAAATGCTATTAGAATGTACCCTATACTACTAGTGGAAGACTAGGGTTAGGTGTAATTCTAATAGGATTAGCCAAATATAGGTGTCTAGGATAAGTGGTGTTGAGAAATTGAGGGCCAAGGGTAGAGATGGGAGTAGAGATGAGGGTATTTGACCTCATGCCACTAGCCATTCTAGCCTTTAGAAAACCCTAGGAAATCACATCAATCCCACTTATACTAGTAACTTAGGTCTCATACCAGGTATTAGGAGAGGGGGTAGGCATGTAGGAACAAATGGGACTAGCTAGGGATCCCCTATTGGGACCTAAGAGTCATACCTAAGATTGCCACATGCATCCCAATCCTCCTAGAAACATGGTATCATCAAGCACTATCAAACAAGCAATTCATAGAAAAAAGTATAAATCACAAGCATGGCAATGGGATAAGAGACAAAAGTATGGAGCAATCATCATAGATAAAAATAAGTTCATTAGAAGCCAAAATTCCCCCAACATGGTATCAAAGTCACATTTTACCCCCAAACAGCCCACCAAGAGGGGCTTAGCTACACATAATCAATGAAATGGCATAAGAATGGGGAAGAAGGGGAAGAAATTCCATGGAGCTTGTGGAAGAAGCCTCCTTCTTCACCTCCTAGATGCTTGGGGACGTCCTCTCTCCTCAAAAGGTGCAAATGGGCATGAAGATATGGGGGATTAAGGAGGAAAACCTAGAAAACTAGGTTTCTAAGGTGAAATGGAGATGGAAGTGGTGGGTGGAGAGCATAAATGCAAGGGGAATGCACTAAATGCTCAAGGAGTGGGTGGAGAGGAGTAATGGTGGCTAGGAGGAGCTAACCTAGTGTTATGGCCACCACCCATGTATATATAGGTGGTTGTGGAAGCACTAGGGTAAGTAGGGGTATTGTGGGAAAATCAGTGTAGAAAGTGGTAGGTTTTGGGTGGCAGTACGGCCGTGGTAGAGGGGAATGACTATTATGATGAAGTGTAAAATCACAGGTTGGATGGGGCAAAGTGAAGGCTGGTAGCACAACCGTGTTGGGTGGCACGACCATGGTGGGGTTTAGGTAGAACGGTCATGCTAGGTAGCATGACCGTGGTGGTGGAGTTTGAGAGGAGGTCATTCCCATTAGCACGCCCATTCCATTCTTCAACTAGCACGGTCGTGTTGGATAGAATGACCATATTGGGGACTTCATAAAATGGCCGTGATGGGTAGTACGACTGTGGTGGCTGAGTTGTTGCAGCTTATGAATTTTGAAGTTCTCTCTATAACTTTTGCATCAACCAACACGGCCATTCCATGGCACCACGGCCGTGCTGGGTCTTCATAGGCAATTTGAGCTTGAATCACCATCATCCATGGATTTCTTTGCTTGATGTCAATCCTTGGCCATTGAAGGTAGTTTGAGGGAGATTTGGGGCCTTCTTTGGGCTCCTCCATGAGTAGAGGAACCCTAGGACTCCTTTCTTCTCTCTCATTCATCCTAATCATGGTCCAAGTACCTAAAATGAATGCAAAGAACGTTTATAAGTGCAATTGGCAATGATAAGCATATTGGGGTAATTAGCTTGTAATCTAACACGTCTAGATGTGATTTAAGTACAAAATGGCACAAGATGAAGCCCTAAAATAGGTCTGAATCACTTCCCCAAACTTAAAACATACTCGTCCTCAAGTATGCTCCAACTTCATCTTTCTTTTCAGTTTTCTTTCAATAAACAAGAGTGACAAATGCATAGCAATAGAAAATTATTAATGACATGGCCTTGGAAGTGACTAAGTACATGTGTTCCATCTCTCTCCTCTCCTCTTTCACATACCAATCATGAAATAAGCATTGAACATACAAACTTCAAATATAAAGCATAGAAAACACAAGTTGTCCATATGTCCTTCATGTCATTCCGGGTAAACCGTTTCATGTTGGTGTTAATCAAAGATGACTAGGAGTATTGTTTCGCTTTCATGCATTCACTCTTATGCCTCAAACCACACTAGATGACCCACTTGGCTATAGAAAAGGGCAAAGTGAGCTAGATTTGATGTTTTCTAGCTCAATGGGTGTGAAAATAGAGAAAAGGGTTGCAGAAAGGTTTTTGGAGTGCTAGTACATAGAACACTCATCTTTTCTTTATTTGAATGCTCTTAAACAGGAGTATACTTTTATTTTATTTTTGCTTTTATTTTTCTTTTCTTTTCTTTTTCTTTTCCCTTGGTGTAGATATGGCCTATGGTGGATAGAGTGAAGCAGGGAGGTGGAGATGTGGCCACCCCAAACTTTTGGGGGTGGACACAGCTACTATGTGCACTTTGACATCTTTTCATGATGCAGAGAGGTATGAAGATGGTGAAAGAATAGCCGGATCAAAAAGGGGGTCATTAGTGTAGTCTTCAACATAAGATCTCCTACATGAAAGATAATCCAACACTTCATCAAATGACATCACACCACGTGATAGAGCAACATGACATTCACATTTCTACCAAGTGATTCCACAAGCTTTAAGCATTTGTAGCTTGCTCACTTCATGATTCAACCAAAACGTTCACAAACTTAAGAGAGGTGGTGCACATGCAAAAAGTCAACAATCAAGACTATATAGCAATAAAATCTAAGAGAACAACATGCATTTGTCATAGGATTACAAATTTCATTTCAAACAGTGGATATCAGTTCAAAACATACTTTTTGGGCAAGGACATTCAAGTTTGGAAAAAAAATTGGCCAAATGGTGCCAATTTGCCTTCAATCACATCTAAACCTACTTTAGGGAAATTTAAAACATAAAATAGAAAATCCTAGTTAAAATACACAAGAAATTACAAAAACTACATGAGAATGCAATGCATGCTATGGAGTGATGAAAAAGCAAAATTTTTGAAAATTTACGAAGAAAATGCATGAAAGTAAACTATATGTATGCATGAATGCAATCAATAGAAAATATACACTAGAAAGATCAAGTTCAAAATGAGCACGATTAGGTACAAAAACAATAGCTAAGAACGAGGGCTTACTACCCAACCACCCCAAACTTTTGAATCATGCTGTCCTCAACATGAAACAAAAGTTTAGGAGTGATAGGGTGGACGTCATGGCTATGGTGGTGGTAGTGGTCCTCCCTGTGGTGGGGGGTTCTGGTAGTAATGGCCCCAGTAGTCCGCCTGTGGAGGTGGGTATGTTTCCTGGTAACCATAAATTCCTCCCTAGAAATCCTCCCCCATTGGGGGTTCCTCTGTGTCTGTGCATGCTGGTAGTGGTACATGTGATTGATTTGATGATGCATCTGCTGCTGATCCAACCACATCTCCTGTTGCATCTTATGAATCCCCTCCAACTCTGCATGAATGGCTAACATGTCATATGCATTTGTCAGAGGCGCATGCGCATCAAAATCCTCCACTCTTGTAAAAGACTGGATTTCTGGCTTAATTCCGAGGATGGAATTTCTTTTAAGATGTGTAGGATGTGATGGAGTGGACTTTTATAATCCTAAAATATCCAATTACTTAACTGCATGCATAAGGTTGAGTTAGATTGAAGGTTCCAAGCTCTTGACAAAGTAGGTGCATTGACGTGAGGTTGATATCATGGTTAAGATCTCTCTTTTTATTCCTTTTTGAGGAATTTAATTAGATGGTTGAACAATATTATATTGGCATAAAAGTTGTATTAAAGGTACATCATAGGAAGTGCAAGATGTGGTCCTTTCTCGTGAAGTTTAGATAAATTAATAGATTATTACCACTATTGGTTTATATGTTTGAAAGGCTTGAGTCAATGATAATATTGTGATTCATGCATATAACTTGGCTTTTGGGATGTCACACACACCTTTGGAGAAATGGGAAGCCGCAATCCACTTTGGATTCATCCTTGGCCCTTAGATGCTAAGCAACAGTATTGGGCAGATCCTCCTCACAGTTACATAATCATGGATGAGGACTCCCCCACCACACATCTATCACTCAGAGGTCGTGGGTTGAGGGTAACGTTAAGTTGGCAGTTAGTTTGGCTCGATCAATTCTCCGCAAAGACCACTCATTCACACATAAAGCCACTAGCACTGACCCAAGCAGCGGCAAAACCCAAGAAGAATGGAGGAGATGGATTCCTTGCCGGGGGAGGATTGTGTGGTGACATCCATGACGGAGTGACACCAGTGGTGAGTCTAAGGGCGCCAGACCTACGAAGAGAAGAAGCAAAAGGTCTCAGCATATTGGGGAGCTCCGACGAGCAACACCAATAGCCAGACTAGGAGGAGGAGCTTTGCTGGGGAAGAGACCAACGACGGCGCCAGGAACAGACATGGCTATCTCATACAGGCCGAAGTTGAGGAGGAGATGTGAGAATGAGAGAGGGGCACTCCGCAGCAGTTTCGACGGTGAAGAGGATCCCAGCTAACTATCATACACTGAAGAAGGACAGACGACGACACCTGAGAAGTTGTAGGCGCAGACGTGCATTTGGCGCTGAGCACTCGCAGGCGTAGCGTACGAGAGATCTGAGGGTGGTAGTGTGACGGAGAATAGAGGAGTTGGTTGTGGATGATTCTGGCAAGAGAAAGGAGGACATGGCGGAGATCTCACCCATGATCCTGCCCAGCGGTGACGCTCGCTCAGGCGGCAAGGCCAAGCCCTACGGCGGCGGCCTGTGCAAGTGGCGAGCATGAGTGGCCAAGCAGAGTGGAGCTGTGTGGTGGCAGTTGCTCCCAAGAGACGAGATACCCCGATGTCAACCAACCAGGTATTGTTTGGGGCCAGAGGCGACGTGTTCTGGAGACCTAGGCGTGGAGGAGACGACACACGAAGGCGTCGGGCGGAGACCGTGCGAAGGGGAGGGGCTGAACCAGGTTCAGAACCCACGAACCAGTTGGATTAGTCTGGCTCAACCAAAGAACCGGCCCACAGAAAGCAAAGAAACGCGCCCCTGTACAGACACGTGGCACAATTCGATTGGCCTAAAGGTAAATCATCTTAGTAAATACTGAAAGCTTGTATAGTTCATAGCAATTAGCTCGAGCATCATAAAAATACAAGTAATATACCGAAATTCTCAGAAAAATGCATAGAATAATATGAAACTATCATATCAGCCTTTTTATGCTTAAATCATAGTGGTATCATGTAAGATGTGTAATGCTTAGTTCTTGAGTAATAAATATTAAATGATGATATAAAATTATGGAAAAATGTCAATAACTCTATAATCATGTTTATAATGCATATGACATCAGATATGGTCATGTTGATGCATGAAAGCATATAATTTACTTAATATGGCTAATTAGGGCTAATAACCCTAAATAAAATGTAACAAATAAATGCATGCCCAATAAATGGTGAAATTTACAGAGTATGTTCATATCACTGATCTGAAGATAAGATGTAAGTCGGATATCAGTTAGATACATAAAGTTCATGTTATGTGAAGTTGACCCGTATTACATGGTTTAAACCCCTAATCTAGGTTAATGATGTAACCTAAGGTTAATATGTGCACAAAAGGGATATGGAACCTAATGTTCAGATAATGAATCATAATATGGAAAATGACATCAGTAAAATAATTCTAAGATAAGAATGCAAGTAATGATAGGAATATCCTAATGAGATAAACCCTAAAACAGACATAACTAGGGTTATGATGATGAGAACCTGATGGTGATAAGTGGTCTTATCTTAATTAGGATTTGACCAGGATGTAGTTGACATCGGGAATGTGGTATAGATTGTGATATCTCTTTGGAAGGTACGCCATTACCTCTTACTTGGCTTATTATACAATATGCTTGTGTTATATGTGTAGAAAAATACTTGGCATATGATATTGGATGAAATGATTGTTCTGCATGATATGTTGCTTGATTTTTCGTACTTATGGTTATGGACACATAAAACATAAGATATCTGATCCATTATATGATAACACTAAATCTCTTTGGTAGAATAGTGCATTGATGAAAGCACTAAATCTCTTTGGCAGAATAGTGCATTTATGAAGTACTAAATCTCTTTGGTAGAATAGTACATGTGAGTACTAAATCTCTTTGGTAGAATAGTGCATGTGGTTGATCAACTTTACATATAATGGAAAGTTGTGGTAAAATATGTGTTCTCTTTTGTTAATGAACATCTTTGTGCAAGTATACACTTTTGTTACTGCCAAGTATATTAGTTTTATCTTATTGCAAAGATATGATGAGAGGTATATAAAAGACACGTAGGCGTACTCAGTACAATATTCTTGAATATTGTGCTGACGTGTACCTCATGTAATCTTTTGTTTAGGTTATGATTATGCTCTTGAAGATCCAGGATAGTTGAGAGTTGTATGGCAAGATGATGTACAGGTGGACATGTTGTCTTAAGATCCTATAGTTTAGTGGTAGTGCATGTATATGTTAAAGTTTGTTGTGCAATATGTAATATCAAATGTTGTAACAATTCATGTTGTAATTATATGTTGAATGGTGAACATGTGCGTATGGTTTTATTATTGTTCATGTTCATGTGCTACTGATTGTTTACTTCTGACTCCCTTGATTTTCTTCTTCTTAGCCTAGTGTGGGATGTTTAAATTGGAGTTATTGTTGAGGTGAGGATTTCAATTTGGACGTCACACATCAGATTAAGTTTTACAAAATCCGGGGATGTCACAGGTGGTATCAGAGCATGAACAATAGCAAAGCCTGACATTTGCTCATCATGCAACACAAAACTAAAGAACCTTGAACTTAGTAATATTTTAGGGTTAGATTAGTCATCTTTTAGAGACTAGATCTGACCTAGCCTCTAGGTTAGCACCTAGATGTCTGAGAACTAGGTCTAGACTGGTGCTTGTTGAGTAGAAAGTCCTTAGATGTCGTTCTTTCCTTGTAGTGCAGCGGTATGGGACATTGCACTATTTGGACATGACGTGCATCAAGGGAAGAGAAACCCTAGACATATTCCACATGTTGTCTAGAGTAGCTACACTAGTCTACACCATGTTCTCACCCTTTTCACTAGTTTTCATGACACTGTACTCTCTACTATGTGTGGGACACTTTTTTTTTCTAGATTTGGTTTTGGATTCCAATCGGATCGAACCTTGATAGTTTTCTCTGACACATATTTTATCGGAGAAAAACTAAATAATAATTTTATTATATATATGTATTACAACAAAAAATGTGTCCCCACACATGTACGAGTAGGAGGTGGTCATGTAACCTAAGTGAAAATGAATGACATCAGTCTAGAAGAGAGAGTAGTTCTAGATTAGATGTCTAGAGCCTTTTTGGAATATATGATAGATGGAATAGATGAAATAAGATTTGATGTAAGTCTTATATAGATGACATAAGATGGTTTATGATGATTTGTGTTTGTCTTTGAGGACTTAAGTTCAATTTTGAGGATGCAAGATAAGTTTTGATGATGCAAGTAACTAGGCTTTTATGAGATAAGATAAGCTAAGTTAAGACAAGATGAGAGTCGGCATGAGCATTAAGCTCTTTTACAAGGGAGGACCTCTAATGTTAGGACCAGTTTCAGGGTTAACTTCAGAGAGAGTGAGACCCATTGAGAGAAGGTAAGAGAACCTATACTCCAAGATATGAGAATTATGAGATATGTGATATGATATGTCCTAAACTAGATTACTCCTGAGTGATTGAGATGAGTAGCTTTATGCATGATTCCAGTAGTTTGTTGAACCCTAGATGTCCTTAGGAGGACCAAACCCTAGAGATATAGGGAGGCTGGATATATGTGTATATGTGAACATCAATATGAGTGCCTACCATCTGGGTGAGGGAGAGAGCCCAAGACCCTGGAGGAGGTAGCTATGTTAGTTTTTGTGAAGCCTCATGCTCGGGTTGGTGGTTTCCCACATAGGAATCTAGTGGTGTATATAAGAGAGATTTGGAAAAGATGTCTCATGGGTAGAGAACCTATGGAAAGAGTATCATGTTTTGGTTTGTGCTTATGTGGCTAGAGCTTGTAAGGCTATCTCTAGTGCCAATGAGGTATACCTGAGAACCCTAGACCGAGAGGGAAGATATAGTTTGTAATATGAGATACTCATAGAGTTGAGTTAACTTAGAGAGACTGAGCATGACACTACCCTCATGATATGGGTCAGGATAACCTTAGTTGGACTAGATGAAGTTTTGATATATGTTTGATAAGCCACTGACATAAGTTGTGTAGCACAACCATGATATAATATATGTAAATCCTATCATAATATGTGATCTAATATTGAGATTTGACATATGGACATGACATGAAGGAAATCTAGAAATGGTTTAATAGAGATCGATGCATAGATGGTTAACCATGTACATGAATAATGTTGATAATGTCATATTGTTGGTTAATCTTTTTTTTGGTCGGCAAAAAAATGTGTTACTATAATAACCAAAAACTTTGGGTACTGAAAACTACTAGAGGGGGGGGGGTGAATAGAGTTTTATAGATAATTTAACAATTATTGAATTTAAACAACCACAATAAAGATATTGGACAAGGAGACACATGATTTAGAGTGGTTCCAACTATAGAAAATACTATAGCCGTCAGTCCACTACCCGGTTGCTTACCCAACCGGGATTTGAAAAGAAATTTATTTTATTACCTCTTCAAGGAATTTACATAAAATACAATCTCTTTTCCTAAACCCTTCAAGCAGCCTTCACCTAGAAGTAATCGCCAACCTTGAAGCAGCCTTCCCTTGAAGTAGATGCACCAACTCCCGTTGCACCAGCCTTCTGAAGTAGCTTCCTCTTGCGATAGCCTTCTTGAAGTAGCTTGAAGTCCCCTTCTCCACCTGAGAAGTCAACCCTCTCCAATCCGCAGCCTCCAACCCTAGGAGTAGCAAGGAGAGTACAAAAGATAAATAGGAACAAGAAAGGAAAAAGAAATTACAACTTATCCTTTAAGCCCGAGGCTTGATATGCCTAGATCAAGCGTAAGATCTCCTAGCCAAGTATGTGAACTTGTGATTGCTGTGGATAGGAGAATCTAGCCTATAGGACACGAGATTGAGCTAAGGAGAATGTAGGCCAATGATCACAGTGCTCAAATTTGCTTGCAAAAGATTGCTCAAGTATGCTCAAGTGTATTCTCAAGTGTAACAAGTGAATTCTAGTGTCCTATGGCTTGTCCTATTTATAGGAATGGCCTAAGTATGCTTAAGGACGTTCTAGACAACTTCTAGGGGTTTCTAAGTGCTTAACTAGCCGTTAGGTACAAAGTTGTTGCTTTAACAACGGCTAATTAATTTATTCTGCAGTTGCTGTCAGAGACCATCTCGGTCGACAAATGGTCGACCGAGACACCTACTCGGTCGAACTTTTTTCGACTGACAGGCTCTCTGGAACAAGTGATTTGCAACGTCTTTCTTCAACTACCAACTAACTTGTTTGTTGTGTCTAACGGCTACTTTGGATCTTTCTCAAGGTTTCAATTTAAGCACTAATTATATGTGTGAGTGTGCAAAGGTGATCCTAATTAAATGGGATGACATGTCTAACTATGGTGTTTGGCTAGGGAAAATCTAACGCTTGATTTACATGCAAATCTAAGTACTTGTACATTATATATTTGTACAAGTTTTACAACATTGATTACATTGCATGAAAATATAAACAATTTAGCTTGTGGATTTTCCCTTGCTTCTTTGTCATCCTGCACACTCAAGTAGCTCATTAGATAAATAAGAATGAAATGTTTGTCATAATCAAAACAAAGGGATTTTTAGATGTCCATTTAGCCAACAGGTACAATGTGCCCCTTTAGGGTAAAGCCAAGATCCATGTTGCTCCTCACAGGGAGAAAACATCAGATTAGGAAACTAGAAAAGAACTACACCAGACTGTCAGAAACCAGGAGCAGGACAAGCTCTAAACATGAATAAAGGATCAAACAGAGAAGAAGGAACCCTTTTAGAGCCATTATAACACCCACCAAAAAGTCTATAATAAGCTCCTACATATCTATTAGACCCATTCATCAAGCCAAACCTTGTCATTGCTTCTTGAGTTAGCTTTCATCTGGGAACACATAGAAGACTTGATAAAGAATACATGCCCTGCCACCTCCTGTATCCTACCTGAGAAGAGACCTATGACAGATCCTCAACTCCAAACGTAAAGGTTACCAAACAACCGTCTTGTCCAGCCAAATAAGAAATCATCGGCGGCTCGCCATGGACTCCTGCAGCTAAATCATCATCGATCCATGAAACACTTTCAATCACAACACCCACAAAGTGTGTTCCATGAAAGGAGTTTGATCATCCACTATCATCCTCAGCTAAAACCAGCTAATGGTGTCCATTTAGACCCAGAAAAGGAAACCTTCTTAGTAACGAATCCTATTGACAGTAGATGGAACTAAGGAGGAAACGGACAATGTCAATCTACTCCCAAAATCCAACTACACACACTTCCAGACGTAGCAACATAGCTTGCACAGAGACGCCACATCAAACACCTTGAGGACATAAGGACCCAGGCTGAGAAACCACCGTCCCCAATTCCACAAACACCTAAAAGGTGTACCTGCACTCAATAGCAGAAGGGACCGAAGAGGTGCACAGCCTCCCCTTAAACCCACTCCCACAAGAGGCAACTAATAGCAATGAGGCACTTGTCGACCAGTTTGAGGGAGACCCAACTCACATCAGCAGAGAAGCATCACCTCTAGTCGCTAGGGTGACACTCCAGGCGCCTGTACTTCCATGAAGGATGCCTCACCATTACTCTGCCTACGCCGGTGGAGGGAGCTTGCCATCACACGGAGCAGCTAGCTGATTACCCAGTCCAGGACCTGGAGAAGGTCACAAATATGAGCCCCCAAAAAGGGACGCCGCCATCACAACATCACTCGGAGAAGGGATGAGAGGATTCCAGTGAGGTAAGGAGAAGGAGCCCCTTTCCTCAGTAGCGTGATGGAGCAGCTTCAATCAACGGATCTGGAGTAGACATCTTCTCTCCCTCCGCCATGCTTGAGCAGAAAGGAGTCAACTGAGTCGAGGTAGCCGAACCCAACCCAGATCTGGTCACCGCGTGCGCATCAGTCCTCCCTTTCACCCTGAGCAACCAAGACAGCCCCAGCAACAATGCAACTCCTTCCTCCTGAGGTCCGCTCTGACTATCTACGCCTCGCCAGATCTGGGGCCAGGGGGAGGAAAGCACCGAGGAGGCACTCCCTCCCCCCAGCGGTAGCCGCCGGGAGGGTAGAGAGAAGGGAGAGCTGCGCAACCCTTGGTTAATCTTGTGATGAAATCACTAATAAATCTTGCAATTTATTATGAGCAATGAAATAAGATCAGATGAATGAAACATGTTACACGAGGTGTTAATCTTAGTGCTTAACAAAGATGGAAAATATAGTTTGACAGCTAGCATGACGTAATGATTATAACACCCTGATATGATCTATATGGATACCACAGGTTAATTATAGATAACTCCCTTTTAAAAGGCACATGTTAATGATGAACATGTTCTAACAATGAGCTCAATAAATGTTGATGATACCTTGACATATGGGTTAAGTTTAGTTAACTCATTTAGAACATGGTAATATGATGACAGAACCCTAATTTATGGCTAAAGATAAGGAAGCAAACCTAACATATGAGATATGTAATGACATAACCTGAGTTTCTAAACCCTTGTATGAGCTTCCTTGAAGTGATGTTTCACCCTAGATGTTTTAAAACATCCCTAGTAGCTTGGATATAGTTCTGGAGCTCTTGTCTATGTTGTACATAGAATGGTGCCTACATGTGGATGAAGGCAAGAGAATGTTTTCCTTGGAAGTATGAGTATGGCTTACTTTTGAGGATGAAAGTTCTTTTAAGATGTATATGATGTAAAAGACTGGATTTCTGGCATAATTCTGAGGACATTGTTTCTTTTAAGATGTGTAGGATGTGATGGAGTGGACTTTTATAATCCTAAAATATCCAATGACTTAAGTGAATGCATAAGGTTGAGTTAGATTGAAGGTTCCAAGCTCTTGACAAAGTAGGTGCGTTGACGTGAGGTTGATATCATGGTTAAGATCTCTCTTTTTATGCCTTTTTGAGGAATTTAACTAGATGGTTGAACAATATTATATTGGCATAAAAGTTGTATTAAAGGTACATCATAGGAAGTGCAAGATGTGGTCCTTTCTCGTGAAGTTTAGATAAATCAATAGATTATTACCACTATTGGTTTATATGTTTGAAAGGCTTGAGTCAATGGTAATATTGTGATTCATGCATATGCCTTGGCTTTTGGGATGTCACACGCACCTTTGGAGAAATGGGAAGCCGCAATCCACTTTGGATTCATCCTTGGCCCTTGGATGCTAAGCAACAGTATTGGACGGATCCTCCTCACAGTTACATAATCGTGGATGAGGACTCCCCCACCACGCATCTATCGCTCGGAGGTCGTGGGTTGAGGGTAGCATTAAGTTGGCAGTTAGTTTGGCTCGATCAGTTCTCCGCAAAGACCACTCGTTCACACATAAAGCCACTAGCACTGACCCAAGCAGTGACAAAACCCAGGAAGCGTGGAGGAGATGGATTCCTTGCCGGGGGAGGATTGTGTGGTGAAATCCATGACGGAGTGACACCAGTGGTGAGTCTAAGGGCGCTGGACCTACGAAGATAAGAACCAAAAGGTCTCAGCATACTGGGGAGCTCCGACGAGCAAAACCAATAGCCAGACTAGGAGGAGGAGCTTTGCTGGGGAAGAGACCAATGACGGCTCCAGGAACAGAATGGCCATCTCACACAGGCTGACATCGAGGAGATGTGAGAATGAGAGAGGGGCGCTCCACAACAGTGTCGACGGTGAAGAGGATCCCGACTAGCTATCATACACTGAAGAAGGATAGACAACGACACCTGAGAAGTTGTAGGCGCAGGCGCGCATCTGGCGCTGAGCACTCGCAGACGTAGCGTACGGGAGATCTAAGGCCAGCAGCGTGACGGAGAATAGAGGAGTTGGTCATGGATGATTCTGGTGAGAGAAATGAGGACATGGCGGAGATCTCACCCATGATCCTGCCCAATGGTGATGCTCGCTCAGGCGGCAAGGCCAAGCCCTGCGGCGGCGGCCTGTGCAAGTGGCGAGTATGAGCAGCCAAGCAGAGTGGAGTTGTGTGGTGGCGGTTGCTCCCAAGAGATGAGATACCCCAGTGTCAACCAACCAGATATCATTTGGGGCCAGAGGCGACGTGTTCTGGAGACCCAGGCGTGGAGGAGACGACGCACGGAGGCGTCAGGCAGAGACTGTGCGAAGGGGAGGGGCTGAACCAAGTTCAGAACCCACAAACCAGTTGGATCAGTCCGACTCAACCAAAGAACCGACCCACAGAAAGCAAAGAAACGCACCCCTGTACAGATACGTTGCGCAATTCGATTGGCCTAAAGGTAAATCATCTTAGTAAATACTAAAATCTTGTATAATTCATAGCAATTAGCTCGAGCATCATAAAAATACAAGTAATATACTAAACTTCTCAGAAAAATGCGTAGAATAATATGAAACCATCATATCAGCCTTTTTATGCTTAAATCATAGTGGTATCATGTAAGATGTGTAATGCTTAGTTCTTGAGTAATAAATATTAAATGATGATATAAAATTATGGAAAAATGTCAGTAACTCTATAATCATGTTTATAATGCATATGACATCAGATATGGTCATGTTGATGCATGAAAGCATATAATTTACTTAATATGGCTAATTAGGGCTAATAACCCTAAATAAAATGTAACAAGTAAATGCATGCCCAATAAATGGTGAAATTTACAGAGTATGTTCATATCACTGATTTGAAGATAAGATGCAAGTCAGATATCAGTTAGATGCATAAAGTTCATGTTATGTGAAGTTGACCCGTATTACATGGTTTAAACCCCTAATCTAAGTTAATGATGTAACCTAAGGTTAATATGTGTACAAAAGGGATATGGAACCTAATGTTCAGATAATGAATCATAATTTGGAAAATGACATCAGTAAAATAATTCTAAGATAAGAATGCAAGTAATGATGGGAATATCCTAATGTGATAAACCCTAAAACGGACATAACTAGGGTTATGATGATGAGAACCTGATGGTGATATGTGGTATTGTCTTAATCAGGATTTGACCAAGATGTAGTTGACATCGGGAATGTGGTATAGATTGTGATATCTCTTTGGAAGGTATGCCATTACCTCTTACTTGGCTTATTATACAATATGCTTGTGTTATATGTGTAGAAAAATACTTGGCATATGATATTGGATGAAATGATTGTTCTGCATGATATGTTGCTTGATTTTTCGTACTTATGGTTATGGACACATGAAACATAAGATATCTGATCCATTATATGATAGCACTAAATCTCTTTGGTAGACTAGTGCATTGATGAAAGCACTAAATCTCTTTGGCAGAATAGTGCATTTATGAAGTACTAAATCTCTTTGGAAGAATAGTACATGTGAGCACTAAATCTCTTTGGTAGAATAGTGCATGTGGTTGATCAACTTTACATATAATGGAAAGTCGTGGTAAAATATGTGTTCTCTTTTGTTAATGAACATCTTTATGCAAGTATACAATTTTCTTATATTCTTCTATTACTGCCAAGTATATTAGTTCTATCTTATTGCCAAGATATGATGAGAGCTATATAAAAGACACGTAGGCGTACTCAGTATAATATTCTTGAATATTGTGCTGACGTGTACCGCATGTAATCTTTTGTTTAGGCTGTGGTTATGCTCTTGAAGATCCAGGATAGTTGAGAGTTGTGTGGCGAGCTGATGTATAGGTGGACCTGTTGTCTTAAGATCCTGTAGTTTAGTGGTAGTGCATGTATATGTTAAAGTTTGTTGTTCAATATGTAATATCAAATGTTGTAACAATTCATATTGTAATTATATGTTGAATGGTGAACATGTGTGTATGGTTTTATTATTGTTCATGTGTTGTGCTACTGATTGTTTACTTCTGACTCCCTTGATTTTCTTCTTCTTAGCCTAGTATGGGATGTTTAAATTGCAGTTCTTGCTGAGGTGAGGATTTCAATTTGGACATCACACATCATATTAAGTTTTAGAAAATCCGGGGACGTCACAACTCTAGATCTAGTGCGGTGTGGCTACTCAAGTGAACACTACTGCTCTAGCACATTTGTTTCTCCCTCTTCTTTAGGTAAGACTGCATTTGGTGCTCTGAACCCCTCTCTAGGATGATCTTCCTCATACTGTGATAACAACCCTAAAAAGTCATCTGGAGGTCCCACATCCATGAGAAGGGGGCTGGTGTGGTATGGGAGTTCCAGGGTGATACCAGGGTACCCAAGGTTCAAAACATAGAAGATTTTGTTATCTCCGAGGGATATCATTTGGGACCTAGCAAGATAGTTTAAATCCACATATTTACTTCCATCTACCTTGGTACGTCCATCTAGAGCACATCCCACTGCCCTTGCCAAAGTGGTGACAATTCATCCCATGATGAATGGATGTTTACTCTTGGAAGGGATTGTCTTCAAGTGATCAATCACCGTGACACCTATGTTTACAGATCCCCTACTTGCAACTGTGGCCATAACAAATAAGTCTTTCTGAGAACAACATCCTTGATTGTCATAGCGGCCAAACAAGGTGTTTGCTAGGACCTTTTGCAAGTATCTCATGAAGGGGTTGTAGATCTTGCTCGTCTTAGATTTCCCTACAACAAAGGTATATTGACCCGTGATTTCCTTTCCCATCCTAGAGTAATCTTCTCTACCACTCTTATCAAATCTTCCCTCGTCAAAGCTCTTTGCTATTTCTGAATTGGTGGCAAATATTGCATTGATCTGAGAAGCTTTAAGTACATGCGTTGAGTAGTTCAACTTGAACCTAATAGCATCCTCTCCTTAGTACTATACATTCTCTAAGGTTGCAAAGAACTCATGAGTAAGCTCTAAATATGTTTCTTCAACCTCAGTTAAAATCTTGTACAGTCCACAATGTCATAGTTGATCCTCAAACATGAAGTTGATCCCTAGGGCTTGCATTGTAGGCATACATGCATATCTAGTGGGAATCACCATCCTTGTCATGCACTCGGGGTGGAGAGGTCTCATTGCATCCCTTCTTGCTGTTCCCCTACCATATGTGATTCCTTCTGGTTGCTTTCCCTCCCATGTCAATTTGTCCTCCTCTAGCTTGGACAAGAAATGCACCAGCTCATCCTCCATTTCCTCACACTCGATGTCTTCTACCTCTTCTTCTTCATAGGTGTGTGACCCTGAACTTGTGTTCAAGTTCAAGGGCACTCTCTCATGGCTTCCACTAGGTCGGGCTGATGATGTGGAATGCCTCGCTCGAGCTGGTCGTGGTGGCAAGCACGAGGAAGGTGCATCATTAGACTTCTTGGTTCTCCTCTCACGAGTTGGTGCATTAACTTCAATTGAATCTACAATGTTCTCCAACCCTTCTTCTTCTTCTTCCTCCTCTTCCCCGAGGTCATTGTAGCTTGGATCTGAGGCCTGATCACTGGAGGAAGAGTGGAGTCGGGAGGTGCTCATCGACGCTGATTGTCCAAAGGATCTTGAAATGGAGTTGGACAGTGAGGAGGCGCTTCCAGACTGCTATGAACCGGGAACCCATTTGGATCGACTTTTGCCACCGGTGAGGATGTTTGTAGTTTTCTCCACTCCCCTCTTGATGGCCTTGTCCATGCTCTTCATTCTTGCAAGGTTCTTTGGTGGAAAACCGAGCTAGAATAGAAAAAATGAAGTTTTGGGCTGTAGGGGCAGAATTTGCTCGGAGGTGGAGAAATCGGTGGTAATGGACAGTGGAAATCAAAGCTAGAGGTTAGGGAAGGTGATTGGGGGCCAAGGGAAGCTCAAATCTAGAGTTTGGGAGCAAGAGGAGGTGATTTAGGGGTGGTGGGAGCTCACCCTAATCGCCTAGGAATGCGGAATGAACATTCTCAGATGAAAGAATGAATTCGGAGTCATGCTGGGTCGAGCGGAATCAGGCAACTAAAGTGCTTTTTCTGGGCCAACACGGTCATTCGGGCCAGCACAGTCGTGCTTCCAGCAGCCAAATCTTGAAATTTGTCTGTTGTTTTTAACTTAACCAGCACGACCGTTCTGGCTGGGTGCCAGCACGACCGATTTGGTCAACACGACCGTGCTGCCAGTGACTAAAAATTTCACCCTCTTTGTTGATTTTAACTTAGCCAGCACGATCGTTCTTCTCCAACACGGCCGTTCTGGCCTCTGTCAGTTCAAATTCTCTAGATATCATCAAATCTTTTAGAAACTCCTCATCCAATCCACTTGAATGATCTTCCTTAGTGTTATATCCACCACTTTGATTGAACATGCCTTAATTCTCAACTTGATCCTATTTCACTTGTCGTTTCATCAAAACTAAAGACAAAAACTATCAAGTAAAAGTGTTCGTGTGTGTGTTTTGTGTAAAAGAAAACTAAAGTATCAAAAGAGCAAGGTTTGAGAATCTCAAACCATGTGGGTTGCCTCCCACTAGCACTAAATTTTATGCCTTTAGCTCAGCCTATTGATTCTTGACTTCTTTCATTTCCTTGGGATTCTCAAAGCATCCTTGTAGTATATCTCTTTCTTATCCACGTTCAAACACATCTCTTCATCAAATTATTGTTCTTCTACAAGCATCACAATGTCAAAACTTTGGTTAGCCTTGTCCAGACCTAATTCCACAATCGACTTCAGTCTTTAGCCATTCACGGTGAACTCTTTTGCTCCTTCTTTCCCACAAATCACAACAGCCCCAGATGGATACACTTTCTTGATGAGATAAGGTCCCTCCCATCTAGACCGGAGTTTTTTTGGGAAAGAACTTCATCCTTGAATTGTACAACCATACCCACTTTTCGGGCTCAAACTCATTCTTTTTGATCATCTTATCATGAAGAAACTTAGTCCTCTCCTTGTAGCTCTTGGACATGTCATACGCTTCATGGCGCATTTCCTCCAACTCATTCAGTTGAAACTTCCTTTTCATTCCGACATTCTCTCCATCAAGATCCATAGTTTTCAAAGCCCATAGTGCCTTGTGTTGCATTTCAACTGGCACATGACAGCTTTTTACACAGATAAGCTTGAATGGTGTAGTGCCAATCAGGGCTTTGTATGCAGTCCTATATGCCCATAAAGCTTCATAGAGACGAAGTGACCAATCCTTGTGGCCTGGTCTCACCATTTTCTCTAGAATGAGCTTTATCTCCCAATTAGATAACTCAACTTGACCACTAGTTTGAGGGTGGTAAGGAGTGGCTATACGATGGTTCACCCTGTTCTTCTTGAGCAATCCTTTAAAAGTGCGGTGAATGAAATGACTTCCGCTGTCACTAATCATAGCTCTTAGAATACCAAAATGGGTAAAAATGTTAGATTTGATGAAGTCACACACCACCTTGTGATCATTTGTCCTGGTTGCAATAGCCTCAATCCCCTTTGACATGTAGTCCACAACAACCAAAATGTAGACATACCCAAAGAAGGGAGGAAAAGGACCCATGAAGTCAATTCCCCATACATCAAACACCTCCACCACAAGAATAGGTCATAGAGGCATCATGTCCGTCTTGGAGATAGTGCCCACTTTTTGGCACTTCAAGCAACTCTTGTAAAATTTATGGGAATCTTTGAACAAGGTTGTCCAATAATACCCACATTGGAGAACCTTTGCAGCCGTACGTTTTTCTCCAAAATGACCTCCACATATTCTGGAATGGCACATGGATAGGATTTCTAACTATTCTATCTCCGGAATACATCTCCTAATGAGCTGATCGGGACAATATTTGAAGAGGTGAGGGTCATCTCAAGCATAGTTTTTGACCATAGCAAATAACCTTTTGCTTTCCTCCATTGTCCATGTGCTAGGTATCCTTCCACTAGAAAAGAAATTAGCTATGTGTTTATACCATGGATTTTGAGTGGATGAGAGTAGGAAGAGCTGTTCATGTGTCATCATTTCCTTGATTTGATTTGTATCATCAAAGGGCTCATAAATTCGAGAGAGATGGTCGGAAACACCATTTCCCACTCCCTTCTTGTCTACAATCTCCACATCTAACTCTTGAAGCAACAAAATCCATCTGATAAGCCTTGGCTTTGAATCTTTCTTTTCCATGAGGTACTTTAGTGCAGCGTGGTCCATGTATATCACTACTTTGTTCTGCAAAAGATATGATCGGAACTTGTCAAGAGCGAAGATAACTGCAAGAAGCTCCTTCTCAGTGGTTGTGTAGTTTCGTTGGGCTTCATCTAGAGTTTTGCTTGTGTAGTAGATAGCATGTGGAATATGGCCAACTCTTTGGCCCAGCAAGCCCCCACTGCCATGTCAGATGCATCAGTCATAATCTCGAATGGCAAAGAGAAATATGGGGGCCGCATGATATGAGCAGAAACTAGTTTTTCCTTCAAGTGGTTGAAGGCTTCAACACACTTATCATCAAAATGAAATTCAACATCTTTCTCAAACAAGTAGCATAGAGGTCTCGAGATCTTGCTAAAGTCTTTTATGAATCGACGGTAGAAACATGCATGTCCCAAGAAAGACCGAACATGTCTTACGGTGGAAGGAATGATGAGTGTAGAAATGAGGCCCACCTTGGCCTTGTCAACTTCAATTCCATCCTTTGAAACCCGGTGTCCCAAAACTATGCCTTCGGGTACCATGAAGTGACTCTTTTCCCAAGATAGCACTAGGTGAACCTTCACGCATATCTCAAGAATAGCAGCCAAATGTAGCAAGCACTCATCAAATGTCTTACCAAATACTGAGAAGTCATCCATAAACACTTCAAGTGACGAATCAAGCATGTCAGCAAAGATCGAAGTCACACATCTCTGAAATGTAGAAGGGGCATTACACAACCCAAATGGCATTCTCTGGTAGGCAAATGTACCACTTGGGCAAGTGAATGTCATCTTCTCCTGATTTGTAGGATGCACAATAATCTGAAAGTATCTGGAATACCCATCAAGAAAATAGTAGAAACTCTACCCCGTTAGCCTATCTAGAATCTGGTCAAGAAATGGGAGAGGGTAGTGGTCTTTTTTAGTCTTTTCATTTAGCTTCTGATAGTCAACGCACATTCTCCACTTTGACTATTCTCTAATCGACATAAGCTCACCATCCACATTTTCTGCCACAGTGATCCCATCCTTTTTGGGTACAACCTGGATGAGGCTCACCCACGTGCTGTCAGAAATAGGGTAGATTATCCCTACATCAAGCAATTTCACAACCTCTTGGGTCACAACCTCTTTCAGCTTTGGATTCAATCTCCTTTGCATTTTCCTAGTCAGCCTTGCATCATCCTCTAGATAGATCATGTGTACACAAATGGAGGGGTCAATCCCCCTCAAGTCAGCTATAGACCATCCAATGGCTTGGATGTTCTTCTTCAAGACTTTCATCAATGCCTCTTCTTGATCTGGTGAGAGAATGGAAGAAATGATCACCGAGAGGGTGTCATTTGAACCTATAAAAGCATACTTCAATCCTTCTAGAAGTGACTTCATCTAAAAAATGGGAGGTTCTTCAAGGGAGTTCTTTAATGGTGCAGAAATAGAAGGAAGGTTTTCACTTGCAGCCACCAAGGCTAGCTCATTCTCTTCATCCACTTCATCTTCATCATTAGGGAACTCAACTAGTGGATCTAGACCTCTACCTTGAGTGACAATTTGAATCCACATAGGTAGACATTCCTCCACAATTTCGTCCAGGCACTCAATGAGGTAGCAATAATCTTAACTGGCCCCTATTACCTCGGCTATGGTTGAAGATTTAAAGATGTTCAACTGGATCTTCATGTGCATGAATGTCACATACATAGTACTGGTCCTCACATGAATTACTACATCAGATATGGCTAAGAATGGCCTTCCTAAGATGATAGTCACCCTCCTTGTGTCTTTTTCTATGTCTAAGACAATGAAGTCGGAAGGGAAGAAAGAAGAAGTTTCATCATCAAGCCTCACAAGCACATCATCCACACACCCTCTAGGCGTCTTTATTGAGCGGTCAGCCAACTGCAAAGTACCATGAGCCGGACTCAATTGACCCATTTGGAGCTCGTAAAATACATTATATGGAATTAGGTTAATGCTAGAACCCAAGTCTAGGAGGGATTGGTCTATGCAATGTGCCCCAATGTAGCATGAGATGATGGGAGCACCGAGATCTTTTCTCTTCCTTGTCATGGTGTGCTACAAAATCGAGCTCACTTACTCGGTGAGATTGACTTTCTTTGGGGTTCTCCCCATGGTATTTCTCTTAAAGGTGCATAGATCTTTCAGGAACTTAGTATAAGAAAGGATTTGCTTGACTGTATCAAGCAGAGGAATGTTGATTTTCACCTGTTTGAAAGTTTCAAGGATGTCTTCAGTATGCTTCTTTCTTCTCCTCTCAACAGAAGGCTCCTTAAGAGATTTAGGATATGGGGGGAGTTGGGATCCCACATGGTTCAGATCAACAATATCGTCAATGGGAATCACAGGAATCACATTATCACTACCTGGTGTCACAGTATCAACTTTGACTCTAGTCACAATATCCTCAGGTTGTATCTCAGTATCAACTTGTCTAGTCTCAGTATCACCTCTGTCAGCAACAACTGTATCATGGGAGTACTTCAAAGTATGGCCACTCTTTAGAACAGTCACTGCCTTCACATGCTCATGGGTAGTGGAATAAGAGGCTTGTGGAGGTGGTTGTGGCTGTTGGGGTGGTGGTGGCCTTTGGTGAGGTGAATTTGGGTTTTGGAGGATGAATTGCGGTTGTGATTGTTGAGTTGGCTGTATTTGTTGTGGATGGGGGTGGTATTGTGGGGGTGGTTGTTGGTATGAATGAGGGGGAGGTGGAGCATATTGGTAGTTAAGAGGTTCCTGAGGAGGTGGTGGAGCATAGGGATTCAGCGGTGCTTGGTATGATGACAGAGCATATGAACTTTGAGTGTTCCCTAGGAAAGTACCATCATTGTTTGGGTTGGGCATCGGTTGAGATGGAAGTATTCCTTCTTCCCTCCTAATAAGAGAGAGAGAGAGAGATCTGATCCAGTCTTTGCTCAAGGCAGTTGATGGACTGCCCATGTGAGGACACATCCTTCTTCACCTCATCCAAACTTCTTAATCTTCCAAGCACCTCCTCTTCAAACTTTGAACTATAGAATGTCCTCGGCTACTCTTGTCATTGCCCATCCTCATTTTGTTGCTTCCAAGAGAAATTTAGATGGTTCCTCCACTCGGTGGTATAAGTGTTGGACATGGGGCCTTGATTGTTTTGGCCACCAAAAGAGTGCAAGGCATGAACTTCTTCATCAACAGAATCGAATGCCATGGTGGATTGGCTAGGAGAACCACCAGCTTGGTTCTTCATCATCTTCATCATATCTGCCATCATCCTCATCATTTCGGGGTCGGCAACGTTGGGGGTGTTGGTATGTATGCCCTGAGAGCCAATCATGAGATGATTGGTGGGATACATTAATATTGATTTGATAAACATCAAAGGCAAGCTTCCAATTCTTTCTGGTTTAGTCATTTGAGATAGTGATAGAACAGATTGAATGTCTAGAGAATGACAATACTCAATGACGTATGCTTTTGGGTTGAGGACCTGAACGATGAGATCATACGGATGCTAAGAGTTTGTGCATTCTTGTTATGTCCCTAGTCGGATGTCATTGTGGAAGGTAGATAGACATCAATGACACACAAGACTAGATTGTGGTGTTGGTTGATGATAGAATCTCATTAGTCATGATATAGAGATATCAAACCAAACACATAGGTACTTGTCAGATAACAAGTGTACCAGACAGACCCACCGTGAGTTTGACACATGGAACCATGATATGGTAGTCACAGTCAGTACTCACAATGATGGTGGTGAGTGTGATTCTTAGACCTGAAATCAATGCACTCAACACATGTCATTGGGCACACTTTGACATCATCAAACGCAGTCCAGAAACATGGGTTGTTATAAAGGTGATGATTGGGTGGCTTTGACACATGGAGCTTTTGAGGGGTGAGTGATAGATATGGGATTTGTCCCTCCTGAGGGAGTTTGATATCCAAGGCCACTTGATGAGTAGGATTGAGATAGGCATGCGCACGCATGTGTGAATCAGTATGTGATATTGATGTCATACATATCTCCTTCAATCTACTCTGAGATCAAGAAAGTGAATGAACGTTGACAGGATGACTGGTCCATGCCTCGAGTTCATTCGGGATATCAGTGACAAAGGAATTATACACTCGCTGTAACACCATTCACGGATTGTAGGATGAAAGTTGTTCTCCAACTTTCTACTTTCACTTGGGTAGCAATGATGTGTGACTAGGCACCACTCTTTGCTTGTGAAGTCATAAGTGTTATGGACTTTCACTGCCAACGTGAAATGGACCTGCAGGGTCACACACATAGGATTTAACCTGGAAGAGGAGTTTTGTCCACAAAGCAATGTTTAGATTGATTACTAAAGGAGTTTAGTAGTTCAATTAAACACTCAATCAGTCAATGGCTCAATATCATATGGTTCAATGTGTTGGACGCATTGATTGGAGTATCGGATTGATTGAAATCGCAATTGATTGATTTTGCCCAACCTGTGTTCCCAACCGATCGGCTCATGTGATGAACCGGTCGGCTGAGGTTGTTGAACCGGTCGGCTGGAGTGTCCAGGCCGATCGGCTCATACCCAAGTTGAAACGACCGGTTCAAGAGTTGAACCGATCGGCTCAACTGGTGCAACTGACCAGTTGGGAAAGTCATGTCGGCAAGAATTTTCCTTTGGTTTCAAATTGCCCAATTCGATTGGGAATAACATTGGTATTCGATACCAATTGAGAACGAAACAAGGAAAGTCTTTTTGAGCCGGATTAGGACCGTGAACCGATCGGTTCAGGGCACCAACCGATCGGTTGGAGTGCCCCAAACGATCGGCTCAAGGGACGAACCGATCAGTTTAGTTGTGAACCGATCGTTTCAAGTTGTGAACCGGTTGCTTTTTGGGGGAAAATTCTCAAACCCTTCTACTCCTGCGTTTAGTCCCGTATTGCCGGGGCATGAGAACCCTGTCCCATGACCCTCCTATATATATAGGGGTATTGGGGGCTTCTCATGGTACACTTCAGTGCAACCGGTTGCTCTTTAAAGTTGTCCATCTCTCTGGTTTTGGTAACCGAGAGAGAGAGCCTGAGCAAGTGCTTCCCGCAAAGGGAGGTGCAGCAAGGAAAAGACAACTGCAGTTGCAATTGGAGGCAGGAGAGTGTGTTGGCGACTAGTACGTCAACAGGAGGGTGTGACTCCTTCCACTTCCTTGTGGGACAAGGAGTGTGGAGTTCCAGGTGGTCCGTGTGGACTACTTCAGAGGCGGGAGGTCACTGCCACTCAGGAGGACAACTGTCATCTGACAGTTCGGTAGGAGGAGGAGTCGTCAGTCCCGGTGCGACCAGGAGCTGCACAGACACCGTCCAAGACCGGAGTTGAAGACCATGCATTGCGCGAGGTATTGTCACCGAGCAAGCCTCGGGACAAGGTATGATTCCAAAAACCATCCTTTCCTATTATATAGACGTTGACGCGTTTCGTCGGTATGGGTTTGGGGGAGAAATTTTTGTTTCTGCTGCCTTCTCTGCCTCCCCTAAAACCCAACAGTGGTATCAGAGCCACGTCAACTGCTCTATATTTTAGGAATATCGATATGATCAATTTTGGTTTGTCGCCTTTATTTATTGCATGCGATGCAAATAATATCGACTTTATGCATGTCCAATCCTAAATCCACAAATCCCAATTACATATATGATATGTATTATTAATGCACTCGATACGCGTCGCCCTTAAACGAGTTTTGTGGTGGATGTGTGTAGCGTGATTATGGCCTATAAACCCCTATCTGTGTGTGGTTGTTTGTGGTTGCTTGCATCTCGGTCTGCGCACCGATCTTCCCTCTCTTATTCCTGATGTAACTCGAAATAATTTGAGATTCTTTCCTACCTTTGCTCCCCCCGAATGTAACTCGGGGTTTCACTTTTAAAGCAATGTATAAATAGGATAGATTTTATTTCTTGTTATGTCGAAGACCGGCGGATATCAAGACGACAGCTAAAACGATCGGTTCAAGGCGTGAACCGATCGGTTGACGTTCCAGACGGTCGGTTCAAGGAGTGAACCGATCGGTTGATGGCCGGTTTGAGGAGCGAGATGAGAGGGTGGCGGCCAGAAGAAGATGCACGACGACCAGGCGAACCGATCGGTTGGAGGAGCCAACCGATTGGCTGGTGGCACCCAGACGACCGGATGGAGAGAACAGATCATTCATGTGATGAGTTGATCAACTCAGACGGAAAGGCATAGAGTTCATCTTGTAAAGGTTGCATGTGATGTAGACCTAGATGACCGTGATTCCTCTTGGCTCGATGAATCACATTAGGATGGCCATAATCATCGCTTTTTATCATTTGTGCATGTTTTATGTGGGATATAGCATTTTATGTGGGATATAGCATGTATATGATACGTACTATATAGTGTGGTGATTGGATATGTATATATATATAAAAACCAAATCCCTCACTAAAATATTAAGTTTTAGATGCCTTCCAAATGTGACACACGTGAAAAGCTTGATCGACCAAGTGTGGGCACACCCTAGCGTGGTGCACCGTCTATCTCGTGGAAGCGTGAAGGATGAATGTGTGGGTCTGCCCAAGCAGGGTACATATTCATCGTGTTTGCTTTGGGTCGGACTTAACAAGGTGACCTAGATAGGATCTAGCGCCTTGAGGCATGGAGATGATCATGGCAAAGAGTTGCATATGACATCTTATCAAGAGTTGCATATGATGCAATTGGCAAGAGTTGCCTACCTGAGAGATCTATGTTGTGGGTGACAGCCCAAGCTGGTCCATGACTTAGAGGATTTTAGGATCTTGCCCACTAGAAGGTTGTATGCTGCAATCTTTCGAATTGATGGTGAGGGCTATCAATTTGAAGTAAAATAGTGGGAGCGATAATTAATTAAAGGCCTAATTATATCGTCAAATTTTCAAATCAATCAAATAAGTCAAAAATGAATTTTGGACTAAAATTGCATATTTTCTCTTTTGTAGTACAAATGGAAAGAAACAACAACAACTTTTCTTTGCGATCGGTCCTTGACAAGGACAAACTAAATGGGACGAACTTCCACGACTGGTATCGGACATTGAGAGATGTTCTCACTCAAGAGCGTAAGCTCTATGTCCTGGATACTCCAATTCCAGAGGAACCCGCTCCGAATGCACCAAAGGCATAAAGGGATGCTTACAAGAAGCATGCTGATGATGCCATTGATGCAAAGTGCTTGATGCTATGTTCAATGAACCATGAGTTGCAAAGACAGCATGAGAACATGGGTGTCATTGAGATGATTCAGCATCTCAGGAACATGTATGAGGATCAGGCACGGCAAGAGAGATATAATGTTTCTAGGGCGCTGTTCAAGTGCGTCATGACAGAAGGAGATCCAGTTGGTCCTCACACACTTAAGATGATTGGGTATGTGGTGAACCTGGAGAGACTGGGATTTCCACTGAGCCAAGAGTTGGCTACTGACGTGATACTGCAATCGTTGCCAGAATCTTACAGTCAGTGTGTGATGAACTACAACATGAACAACTTTGATAGGTCACTGTCAGAGTTGTTGGGCATGTTGAGGACAGCCGAGTTACAGATGAAAAAGGACAAGCCCAAGTCTGTGATGGTGATCACGGGCAAGAAGGGCAAGTCCAAGCGTAAGGGCAAGGGAAAAGCTAAGAAAGGTTCTAATGCTAGCCAGGAGCCCAAGACGACTTCAGCTCTCAAGGCCAAGGGAGGCGTGACCAAGAAAGGAAATTACCACCATTGTCAAAAGTCAGGACATTGGAAAAGGAATTGTCCTCTCTATCTGTAAGAACAAAAGAAGAAGGAGGCGACTGAAGCCTCTACTTAAAGGTGTCATGAAAGTAAACTTGTAACACTTTTTGAGGTATATGATACCAAGATGTAAAGTGTAAAGCACTCATAATTGGGGCAAGTGTTGCCGCCATAGATAGAGTACTTTAGTTTATTTTTCAGCTTACAAGGCATGTAATACAATTATGAACTGCTATTTCATATTTGCCAATAGATAGAAACACTTTATTTTTTGCATATTGTATGACAATGATGGCAATTAATAAAGTTGAGTTTTCAATCTTAAAGATATGATCTTTGTGGCAATGCTTTGTTTATCTTATGGTATATGATATGCATGAGATAAAATGATACCTAAAAGTTATAGATAACTCAAATAATCAAATTAGCATCAATCATGAGAAATTCATTTCTAGTTTCCATGTGATGGATAAATCTAGACTCTTTTGGTTAGAGAACCAGTATGAGACATGAATCTCTTGTACATGATTAATCAATCTTCACTAATGGTAGTGGGGGAATGATTATCCAATTAGGTATAATACATGTGATGTATTTACATACCTATTGGAGTAAATGCTAATACTTCAAATGGTGTTTAGAGAAATACCAATATGAATATCTTGAAGTGTTCAAGAATATCATAGATGAAGTATGAATTTGGTAAAGTGTTAATTCTTGATGAGATCAATGAATGAAATACTTAAACCAAATGTTTGAGAACCTTATGAGTGATTATGATAGTGTATCATAATGAGGTCGTGATTAAGGCATGGTGATGTCTAAATCAAAAGGGAGTCATACTCTAAGCAGTTAGAGAATGATTATCAAATAACTAAATTCTTCTTAAATAAAGAATACCCCACACTCATAAAGGACATTAAGAATCACAAGGAGTTGTGAGTTCTTATATCCTTGACAGATACACCTCAATTATCTATGTGATGAGTTGTTCATGTGATAAGTCAACTATCCAGATGAATATGAGGAACCGAATTTTGAGTTATGGTTTATAACCATTACATCCTAAATGACTTCCATGTGAACCATAAGGTATGACCTTGATGGTAGCACCCATTGGATGTAAATCCATAAGTGCAAATGAGTCTTAAGTGTTAAGACACATGGATAACATTTTTGAAGGATGATGCTTTTTTATTGCAACTTAAAGACTATGCCATTTGGCATATGGATACTAAAACTGCATTCCTATGAGGAATAAAACAAGGATGTGTATGTGACACAACCTATAAGGTTTATGAATCCACTAATGCAAATGAAGTCTATAAGTTACAATGGACTAATCAATGTGATTGATTGAGTACAAGCAACTCAGAATTGGATCTTTGCTTTGATGATATAGTCAAAGGGTTTGACTGATATGTCAAAGATAAAAGAGGGATCTGTGATTTAGTGGGAGCGTATTCACATTCCACATGTTGATGTGAAATGGAAATTTTCTAGATTGGAAATCCAAAAGTGGAAATTATCTTTAAGGAAGATAGAGACATTTCCTATATGATAGGAATAGAGATCTATAGAGATAGTTCTCAAAAACCTCTTGACCTGAAGAGAGAAAGCATACATTGGCAATCTGTACTGAAATGTTTAGTATGCACAGATTCAGTGGGAGAAAACTAGTCCATGTCACATGGAGTTAGTATCCCAAAGCCAAGTGTCCAATTCTTATGAAGAATGTGAACACTAAGAATAGATATGGATCTATCATGTATGTAATCATCCCATTATCTTGCATGTATCGACATGGCAAGAACTAAATGCATTCATCATCTTGTATGTAGGACATGGCAATATGATGTGCTCATCCTGATAACTCGTATGTGGGACATGACGAGTGGATGTCTGTCTACTTCCAGTAAAGGTTACTGGAACACCATGAGAACTTGATAAGTACTTGTGAAGTACTAGTTCTGTGGTGAGGAGGAAGAGTTTGATGTAAAGAGTTACATTGATGCGAACTTCCGAAAGGACAGAAAGATTAATCACAAAATATATATAAGATATATAAAAGTGAAAGTTTGTTGATAATTGGAAGTGTTCCAATGAAACCATTTAAAAGGAAATGCCGAGTATCCGTGTGTTAGAAAATAACAGTGGAGACTATATGGATCTAGAAGTTCATGAGATGAACTTATAGATATTCCGCTCATTGATGACAAGTCTGGAATCCTTGATCATGCAATGTGGCTAAAGGTTAGCAAAGGAATACTAGATCACATATTACGGCAACTCCATGTCATACGTGTGATGTACAACGAAGAGATGTGAGACATGCAATTTATACTGACTTTGGAAAGGTGTTGGCATTACTCACTATATTGGCACTAGAGCACAGTAACATGTGGGACATGTTTGAAGATCACTATGAATATGATTCAAGGGTGATTGGCTCGCAGTTCAAGTGGGAGTCTGTTGGTATGTATGCCCTGAGAGCCAATCATGAGATGATTGGTGGGATACATTAATATTGATTTGATAAACATCAAAGGCAAGCTTCCAATTCTTTCTGGTTTAGTCATTTGAGATAGTGATAGAACAGATTGAATGTCTAGAGAATGACAGTACTCAATGACGTATGCTTTCGGGTTGAGGACCTGAACGATGAGATCATACAGATGCTAAGAGTTTGTGCATTCTTGTTATGTCCCTAGTCGGATGTCATTGTAGAAGGTAGATAGACAACAATGACACACAAGACTAGATTGTGGTGTTGGTTGATGACAGAATCTCATTAGTCATGATATAGAGATATCAAACCAAACACATAGGTACTTGTTAGAGAACAAGTGTACCGGACAGACCCACCGTGAGTTTGACACATGGAACCATGATATGGTAGTCATAGTCAGTACTCACAGTGATGGTGGTGAGTGTGATTCTTAGACCTGAAATCACTGCACTCAACACATGTCATTGGGCACACTTTGACATCATCAAACGCAGTCTTGAAACATGGGTTGTTATAAAGGTGATGATTGGGTGGCTTTGACACATGGGGCTTTTGAGGGGTGAGTGATAGATATGCGATTTGTCCCTCCTGAGGGAGTTTGATATCCAAGGCCACTTGATGAGTAGGATTGAGATAGGCGTGCGCACGCATGTGTGAATCAATATGTGATATTGATGTCATACATATATCCTTCAATCTACTCTGAGATCAAGAAAGTGAATGAACGTTGACAGGATGACTGGTCCATGCCTCGAGTTCATTCGGGATATACTTGACAAAGGAATTATACACTCAATGTAACACCATTCATGGATTGTAGGATGAAAGTTGTTCTCCAACTTTCTACTTTCACTTGGGTAGCAATGATGTGTGACTAGGCACCGCTCTTTGCTTGTGAAGTCATAAGTGTTATGGACTTTCACTGCCAACGTGAAATGGACCTGCAGGGTCACACACATAGGATTTAACCTGGAAGAGGAGTTTTGTCCACAAAGCAATGTTTAGATTGATTACTAAAGGAGTTTAGTAGTTCAATTAAACACTCAATCAGTCGATGGCTCAATATCATATGGTTTAAGGTGTTGGACGCATTGATTGGAGTATCAGATTGATTGAAATCGCAATTGATTGATTTTGCCCAACCTGTGCTCCCAACTGATGGGCTCATGTGATGAACCGGTCGGCTGAGGTTGTTGAACCGGTCGGCTGGAGTGTCCAGGCCGATCGGCTCATACCCAGGTTGAAACGACCGGTTCAAGAGTTGAACTGATCGGCTCAACTGGTGCAACCGACCAGTTGGGAAAGTCATGTCGGCAAGAATTTTCCTTTGGTTTCAAATTGCCCAATTCGATTGGGAATAACATTGGTATTCGATACCAATTGAGAACAAAACAAGGAAAGTCTTTTTGAGCCGGATTAGGACCGTGAACCGATCGGTTCAGGGCACCAACCGATCGGTTGGAGTGCCCCAAACGATCGGCTCAAGGGCCGAACCGATCGGTTTAGTTGTGAACCGATCGTTTCAAGTTGTGAACCAGTTGCTTTTTGGGGAAAATTCTCGAACCCTTCTACTCCTGCGTTTAGTCCCGTATTACCGGGGCATGAGAACCCTGTCCCATGACCCTCCTATATATATAGGGGTATTGGGGGATTCTCATGGTACACTTCATTGCAACCAGTTGCTCTGTAAAGTTGTCCATCTCTCTGGTTTTGGTAACTGAGAGAGAGATCCCGAGCAAGTGCTTCCCGCAAAGGGAGGTGCAGCAAGGGAAAGACAACTGCAGTTGCAACTGGAGGCAGGAGAGTGTGTTGGCGACTAGTACGTCAACAGGAGGTGCGACTCCTTCCACTTCCTTGTGGGACAAGGAGTGTGGAGTTCCAGGTGGTCCGTGTGGACTACTTCTGAGGCGGGAGGTCACTGCCGCTCAGGAGGACAACTGTCATCTGACAGTTCGGTAGGAGGAGGAGTCGTTAGTCCCGGTGCGACCAGGATCTACATAGACACCATCCAAGACCGGAGTTGAAGACCGCGCATTGCGCGAGGTATTGTTGCCGAGCAAGCCTCGGGACAAGGTATGATTCCACAAACCATCCTTTCCTATTATATAGACGTTGACGCGTTTCCTCGGTATGGGTTTGGGGGAGAAATATTTGTTTCCGCTGCCTTCTCTGCCTCCCATAAAACCCAACAGGGGGCTGGAGCTATGAAAGAAGGTGGAGGGATGTAGCTTCGACTGCAATGCTCCACTTTTATAGAAACTCGATGGTGGGAGTTTTTAGCAAGATGCTTGAATAAAGGCCACGATTCCTCGGGTGGATTTGCCATGAAAGTGCCTCCACATGAGGAGTCAACATTGTTTTGGCTCTGTTCTTCAAGCCCAGTGTAAAAGGCTTGAACAAGTTGCCACAATGGCACTTCATGGTGGGGGCAGTCGTGGAGAAGTTTTTGGAACCTCTCCCATGCCTCATGGAAGGGTTCATTCTATTTCTGGGCAAAGGAAGTGATGCATCTTCTAATATAGGTTATCTTAGCAATCGGGAAGAACTTTTTGAGGAATTCATTCTTAACTTCATTCCAGGTTACCAGCTCTGGCTTCAAAACATACCACTCTTTAGCTTTTTTTTTAAGGGAGAATGGAAAGAGGGTTCTCTGGATGGAGTCGTCGGTAGCAGTGGGGGTATGGAAAGTGGAGCACGTCTCAAGGAATGCATTGATGTGATGGTAGAAATTCTCATCCTCCATCCCGTAATAAGTGGGGAGGAGTCCAAGGAGTGCGGGTGGAATGGAGAATTGTTGACCCAACATTTGGTCAACTAGGGTGGCAATGAGTGAATTTTAGTTCCCCGGGGTGAAATACTCATGGAGTGGGCGGTTGGGCTGCGGTTGAGGTGGTGGTGCATTCACATGAGGGTTGTTGTCAGCCATCTTGGCTTCTCGATGTTGGTTGTAGTGACTTTGGCATCTCCTTCTACCTATCTTGGGGTCATACAAAACCAAGTTGGTACAAGTGGAATGCGTGTGGCGCATGCAAAACTGTCACCTGCATAATAAACAAACAAGCAACAAGAAACCAAGTTAGAATGGCAATATGCAAAAGTGAACAAAGAATAAAGAATAGCAATGATGAGGGCAAAAGGAAAGGCTAAGCTATACTAACTAGCTAGGCCGAGCGCCTCTGTCCCCGACAACGATGCCAGAAAGCTTGGTGTGATTCCCACCAAGGCTACACACTAGCCAACTAGAGGTGGCTAGATGCAACCCTAAGGGAGGACACACGTGGATCTTTTAGAATTTATATTAGCCCTAACCAGGTCGATCACAATACCAAATAGGTCACCCGCAAGCGCACAAGGTACTATTGTAGTATAGGTGAAGGGAAAGCATAGGGGTCGATCTGTAGGGATAGAGGGGGCACTAGAGCTATGTTAGCATTGGCTACGTTCCTAATGCGGAGTCTAGGGTTGAAGGGTTTAAAAGGGGTTTCTTTTGTGATTAATCTAAGTGAACGAGAGAGAAAGGCAGAATTGAACCGAAGTTATCTTAAACAAGCAAGTTTAACAATCTAGGTTAACCAACTAAGTAAGTAAGAGCAAAGGTAAGTTACACTACACTAGAGGAGCAATAAGCAATTTAGAAACTAAGTTAACCACTAAAGCAAGAAAAGATCTAAATTAACCCTAACTATCAAAACTGAGCAATTGACTAGGTTAAGCAAGAGAAACTAGACTATACTAGCATAAGCAAGCAAATAGAGCAAGTTGAGTTTTAAACAAGATGATTAAGGTAGGTGGGCTATTTGGGGATGTAACTTTAATATTAGGTGGGGGAGGTTATTGGACAAGCATGGTTCTCATCTTTCATCTATATTACCAAACCAAACGATAAGGCAAATGTTATTAGAATGTACCCTATACTAGTAGTGGAAGACTAGGGTTAGGTGTAATTCTAATAGGATTAGCCAAATCTAGGTTTCTAGGAAAATTGGTATTGAGCAATTGAGGGCCAAGGGTAGAGATGGGAGTAGAAATGAGGGTATTTGACCTCATGCCACTAGCCATTCTAGCCTTTAGAAAACCCCAGGCAATCACATCAATCCCACTTATACTAGTAACTTAGGTATCATACCAAGTAGTAGGAGAGGGGGTAGGCATGTAGGAACAAAGGGGACTAGCTAGGGATCCCTTATTGGGACCTAGGAGTCATACCTAAGATTGCCACATGCATCCCAATTCTCCTAGAAACATGGTATCATCACGCACTATCAAACAAGCAATTCATAGCAAAAAGCATAAATCACAAGAATGGCAATGGGATAAGAGACAAAAGCATGGAGCAATAATCATAGATAAAAATAAGTTCTTTACAAGAAAAAATTCCCCCAACATGATATCAAAGTCACATTTTACCCCCAAACAACCCACCAAGAGGGGCTTAACTACACATAATCAATGAAATGGCAAAATAATGGGGAAGAAGGGGAAGAAACTCCATGGAGGTCATGGAAGAAGCTTCCTTCTTCACCTCCTAGCTTCTTGGGGACATCCTCTCTCCTCCAAAGGTGCAAATGGGCATGAAGATAAGGGGGATTAAGGAGGAAAACCTAGAAAACTAGGTTTCCAAGGTGAAATGGAGATGGAAGTGGTGGGTGGATTGCATAAATGCAAGGGGAATGTACTAAATGCTCAAGGAGTGGGTGGAGAGGAGTAATGGTGGCTAGGATGAGCTAGCATAGTGCTGTGTCCACCACCCATGTATATATAGGTGGTGGTGGAAGCACTAGGGTAAGTAGGGGTATTGTGGGAAAATAAGTACAGAAAGTGGTAGGTTTTGGGTGGCAGCACGACCGTGGTGGGTGGAGGTGAGAACGGTCATGGTAGAGGGGAACGACCATTATGATGACGTGTAAAATCACAGGTTGGATGGGGAGAAGGCTGGTAGCATGGCCGTGCTGGGTGGCATGGTCGTGGTGGGGTTTAGGTAGAACGACTGTGTTGGGTAGCACAGCCATGGTGGTGGAGTTTGAGAGGAGGTTGTTCCCAAGAGCACACCTATTTCATTCTTCATCTAGCATGGTCGTGATGGGTAGCACAACCGTATTGGGGACTTCATAGAATGGTCGTGCTGGGTAGCACGACCATGGTGGCTGAGTTGTTGTAGCTTGTGAATTTTGAAGTTCTCTCTGCAACTTTTGCATCAACCAACACGTCTGTTCCGTGGCACCACGATCGTGCTGGGGTCTTCATAGGCAATTTGAGCTTGAATCACCATCATCTATGGATTTCTTTGCTTGATGTCAATCCTTGGCCATTGAAGGTAGTTTGAGGGAGCTTTGAGGCCTTCTTTGGGCCCCTCCATGAGTAGAGGAACCCTAAGACTCCCTCCTTCTCTCTCATTCAACCTAATCATGGTACAAGTACCTGAAATGAATGCAAAGAATGTCTATAAGTGCATTTGGCAGTGATAAGCATATTGGGGTAATTATCTTGTAATCTAACATGTCTAGATGTGATTTAAGTACAAAATGACACAAGATAAACCCTAAAATAGGGCCGAATCAGGCTCACACATGGCCATCCATATATCACAAGGGAATCAGCTCATGCATGGCCATTCCATATATCACAACGAGATTGCCTCACACATGTCTGTCTCTTACTTATGCCAATTACATGTCTTTTAGCATCAATCAAGTTACAACGTATAAAACCATGAACAAACTCTACATGATTAGGGGTATAGTACAAATTTCAAAGATACAAGACCTATGAGGTGTGGGCTTGTCAGGTTATCACCACATAACACCTATACACTACCATTCACAAGACCATCATTGTTGTTGCACAACCACTCAAGGGTATCACTAATGTGACATCACTGTGGGATATCAATCCCTTAATGAAGGCACTAGAGGGTATCACATCACAACAGGCATCAAGTCACCACCAGGTCATAGGACCCATTCACATCATTCTTGTATCACAAGTGTTTCAACATGCCTCATAAAGGCCCATTCAACCAATGTCACATCATACTCATCATAGCATGCACTAGCTATGATATTCAAGTTCATATCACCTACATGGTTAGAAATTGATAAACATGAGAGAGAAAACATCCTAAATCCATGTGTCACATCGTTGTCTCCACATGCCTCAATTATACAAAATCATCACCATAGCATTATCCAAGCATGGAATGCATTCATCCTGCAAGGTTAGATGTTTACAATAAGAAAGAGACATCATCAGAAACATAATAGCCATTCTCAGAAAAGAGAAGCAAACATGTCACCATACTCATCATTAGGGTTAGGGTTTTCCATCCCTAGTCAATTAAGGTTTTGAGGCTAAGTTCAAACATCAATCCTAGGTTCATCACCTCCCACCATCTTGGAGTGTGTGACGGTTGAGGAACATCATTAGGTTTGATTAGACATTATTACAAATGACACTATACATGGCTTATGCATTACTCATACATGATATCATTAAGTGTCCAAACATACCTCTCAAACACCACCATTAACATGTGCCTCAACTACTATCATCATCATGTGTCTCAACCACATAAGCATCTAGGCATGAGCACCCAACCTGGTCCATGTCACGACCATGACACCTAGGGCGTGTTGACCCATATAGGGTTAGGGTTCCAACTACCAAAGGCTCATGTCGCGACCTCATGGAGCATGGCTGTATCGACCTCAAGAAATAACGGCATGTCCCGAACCAAGTCCAACATTTCATGACCTCTCTCAAGGGACATGCCACAAATGAGACAAAGGCAAGATCAAGACCTAGCAACCCAACCAAAATAGGTATCAACATAGCCTTCAACACCAAGTGTCGTGACCTCTATCAACACTAGGTCCAACTCATTAAAAGGGAAGCAACACGACCAAGACCAACCATGGTCACGACCAACATGGGGTAGGTGTCTCGAACATCCTAAGGAATGATATCTTGGTCTCAAAGTAGAAACAAAACTAAGGGGAAAACCATGATCATCGTGAAGGAGAAGGCTCATGCAAACCAATCACTATAAACCCTAGGTTATGCATCATGAAACCACATGAAAGGATATAATCCAAGAGAGAGGTAACCATGGTTAAGGTATCCAAAACAGAACATAAACTCTCTTCAACATCTAGGTATTCAAACATCATGCATGTGAATAAAACCAAGGTCAAAAGATAAAGAAAGATCACCAAAATTGGATATATGAAAATTAGGGTTCAGATTTATACCAAACCAATCATGGTTCAAACATCAACCAAGTCATATAGTTTAACATCATCTACTATCATATTAAGAGAGCATTTTTGAGGGAGAAAATAGTATCTTGCATGTATAAAAGAGTACAAGTAATAGAGAGGGCAAAGAGTTATATAACCCGCCTTAAAGAAGATCACCACCAAGGATTCCAAGCTCCAAGATCAAGCCTCCAAGCACACGATCCAAAGGTTGAAGAAGCTCCACCAAAGGCTCCACTCTCAGCCACAAGAGCACCTCAAGAACAAGAAGATAGCATGGTCAAAGCTAGCCCAAGAAAAGAGAGCAAAAAGCTCTAGGCCGAACCAAAAGGAAAAGAGAGAAAGAGAGGAGAAACCTTCCTCACACTTAGGTCTCCTTGTCAAAACATGGTCTATGACCCTTGTGAAGAAGAGTTTCTCTCCCAAAATGACCACCATGGAGGAACCATGAATTAGGTCTGAGAAAAGAGAGGAAGATGTAGGCAGGAGATCAAAAGAAACACTATCAAGGAATGTAAACACTTTCCAAGGTTGAAGATGAGCTATGGTCACCACAAACACCACATGCAAGAAGAGTTTGGTCACTAAGCTCCAAGGTCGGATCTCATTGCTCCACCAAGATCCAAGAACAAGCAAAAGAGAAGGAAGAAGGTGGAGGTTCAAAAGGGTGACAAGCATGGAGAGATAATGGGTTATATAGGTGGAAGATGAGAGAGAAGTCAAGGGATGATGTGTCAACACTCCAAGGTACCAAAGGGAAACTTGTCCACTCAAAAGACCAACATGCAGCCACTTTAGCCTAGCATGGAAGACATGGTGATAAACTCTAGGTTGGGCCTCAACCACCTTGGTCACCCACATGGTCGCGGCCATGAACCTCCCATGGATCACCATCCATGGTCACGACAAGAACCATCCATCCCCCTAAGGTTGAGATAAGAGATCTCCACATCATCTAGGTCGAGACATCCTAAAAGAAGGAAACCATCTCGATCGAAGACCACCTAGGTCGCAACCTCAACACCTAGAGGGGGTGTCTCAACCGTGACACCCAACAAAACTCACCCTAATAACATCTCAAAAGATTAAAGCAAGGTTCTAAGCACCATACACAAGCCAAAAAAACAAGGTTAACCCAAAAACCTAGGTCAGGGGTCTTACAAGGATGGACATCAGGGAAAATTTGTGATGTTTATGGATCCTAAATACATCATTTAGGGCTTACTATTACTTGGATGTATTACTCATCTTAAAATATTCAACTTAAAAAACTTGAAGTTGTTGTCATTCCAAAATATTATTCAACCATATGATATACTAGAAAATTGCCATATAGGAGTGTCAAACACAATAAGATCAAGAAGTAATATTAAAATTATCTTCATATCATTAAGCTACTAAAAAATAACATCCTCTCGTATATCTAGTTACAGACATAAATATGTACCTTATTTTCCACTCTCTTATATTCCCATTCAAATTATATCCATTTAGAGAATACTAGAAAATTATAGAGTATGGGAACTAATTTCATAAAAAAATAAAAATTTGTCTCCATAGAGTTCATAGGGTAATATTAGCACTAAGAAAGGATCAACAACTAACATCTCAAACAAATTTGGTGAATCCTCCATCAATAGTATTCTCATATGATTTCTCAATATAAATAATACATATATATATATTTCTTTCCATTTGTTATCAATTTTTCAACATTTAAAGTAAGCAAGCATATTATGGAAACTTAGAAACTATATAAATGAGAGACTAGTAATTTATCCTTAGGGTACTTATAGATATCATAATAACTAAGAAACACAACTTCACTTTCATGTAAATCTAGTTAGTTCTCAACCAAAACCAGGTGTACTTGATTAGAGCTTTGATTGATTTTAGAATTGGTTACCTTTAGTTCTTCTTGAAGAATGTATCTGATCACAATCATTTGAGTAAAATTATAAATTCATGCTCCATTGGTTGGACAAACAAACACACAAATATTCCACCAAAAGAACATATCTCCTTCTTCTAAATCTCCCAAATAAACATATGCAGATATAGAGAGTTCCTTTCACTGAAGAGAACCTCAAAGTTGTAAGCTTAATGTGGATCCTACAAAAAAGTAGTTGCACCTTGGATATTGAATTGAGATGGATGGGTTTCCATATACATTCCATTATAGTTAGTTTATATATTTAAAATTTTTATGCATCTACTCTTGTGGGTGAGAATTTATCTGAGATATGATAATTTTAGTAATATTTAATTTGTTTTTATCCACTCATACACGTTTTTCATTATAAAACATATCAAATATATTTGATTATCCATCTTTGCTAAAAGTTATGGTAGTTGAGTAATGAGTGATGCCCCTTTTGTGTCCCACCCAACACACATAGAGAATGGGGTTCCCCATTCATTGAGCTAGTTTCTCACCCCTATATAAAATATTACATGTGTATTGGTCAGATGGTTATGGAGGTAAAATTGATTTAGGGGTGTTATGCCACCTAAAATTACTTATGGAGTTTATTAGTGAAGCATTTAGATGGTATTGGTCTATGACTACTGTATGTCTTTGGAATTTTTTAAAGAGGGAGTTTTAATATTTCAAGAAACATAATTATTCTCTTGTGACAATGTATGTAAATTTGTATAAGTTTTATTACATGCATAACTTTTGAATTGATGAAATGATGTTTTTTGGATTAAGAGAGGTATCCTCCCCCTCTCCCATGTTTGTTACAGAGGCAGGATGTCCATGAGGGTGGTAAATAAAGATATCAGCTAGGATTCGAACCTATATCCCTTTGTTAGGAGACACCATGCTTGACCACTTGAGCCACTCCTTGTCAGCCATGTAATAATGTTTTTGTTTCAATAGAAATGTGAATGTTAAAGCGGTAGTGAGTTTATCTTGTGTTAGAAGTTTCAAATGACTAAGAAAAAGGAAATGGTATCATGTGTTTGGTTAAGTTAGCTTGAACTCACCCTCATATTCTAATCCAATGGCATAATTATATATTATTGGAAATGTCCATTGGTGTAATGATCTCACTAAATACCAAAACAATATGACCTCCTTAATAAATATATGTTCTTGCCTTTGACATTCTGTCCAAAACCTATGAAATGATACATGCATGACTTCTCCAAAGTGCCCCATAACTGTAAAACATTTTATTTTGGCATAACAAGTGGTTTGAGGATGAGGAAGTTGTTGGTATGTATGACCAGAGAGTCAATCATGTGATGATTGTAATTACATAACTTATAAAATAATTTGATTATTAATAAAAAGCAAGCTTCCAATTTATTCTGTTTAATTTAGTTATGAGATAATGATGTAACATTATAAATGTCTAGAGAGTAATATAACTCAATGACATATGTCAAGAGAGTAATAACATTATAAAGGAGATGATTGTGTGATTTTGACACATGGGGATAGACTGTGAATGATAAAATGAGATTTGTCCCTCCTACAAGAATTTGATGTTCTAGGCCTCTTGATTAGCGAGACTGAGAAATGCATTGGCATGCACATGTGAGTCAATATGTGATATTAAGCTTACATATATCTCAGACAGTCTGCTCTTAGTTCAAGAAACAAGATCAAATGATGAAGAGGATGACTGCTCCATGCCTCGAGTTCAATCTGAACATCAGTGACAAAGGAACTATACAAACACTGCAACACCATACACATATTGTAGGTTGAAGTTGTTCTCCAACTTTCCATTTACTTGGGTAGCATTGATGTGGGAATAGGAACCACTCATTTCTTGTGATGTCATAAGTTGATATAGACATTCACCGCCAATGCAATATGGGACCTATAGGGTCACACACATAGGTCTCAACCTAGAAGAGGAGTTTGATTTGAATGCCATATGACTTAATTATGAAAACATTTAGGTAATTGATTAACGCAACAAGAAGCTCAACTACACTGCCAAACACTCAGCTCATGGCATGAGATGGCCGTCTGGAGTGCCAAATGGCTATCTCAAGGGTTGAGATGGGCGTTTGGAGTGACAGACTGATTTGAATTGAAATTGGATGTGGATTGTACCAGCTGGCTCAACTCAGCTCTCCAGTTGACCGTATCACATGGGTGAGTTGGCCCTGTTTGGTCGAGGGAATGTTCTAGAAATTAACAAGTTCATTTTGGTTGCACATTACTTGTTGTGCAAGGAAATTAATATGTGATATTAATTGGAAACAAATTGTCAATTTTGTATCTGATTGGGAAACTGCGAAATGACTGTATCACATTATGAGACGACCATCTCGCATGCCAGACGACCGTCTGCTGTGATAAATGGTGGTTTTGGTGGTCATAGGTTGTGAAAATTTAAGATCTTGTGATCCCTTTCACTACTGCACAGACTAGAAACCCTGACGCAACCCCCTATAAATAGAGGGGAAATGGGGGCTTCTCATAAAACAACATAGACAATTGAGAATTAGTTTCTCTAACAAACATTGTCCTCTATGGTTGTGGTAACCATGAGAGCCCGGGCAAGTCCTACCCGACTAGGGAGGGATAGCCAAGGGAGAGAAATAATTGAGATCATTGTTGTGAGAGAGCAAGTTGGTGACTAGTACACCAATAGAAGGGACAACTCCTTCATGTCTATGTAGCAGGATGACATGAGTTCTAGGCGGTTCATGTGGACTTCTCTAGAGGTGAGAGGTCATTGTCTTTCACTAATGAGGACATTGTCAACCAATAGTTTGTGACGAGAGGAGCTGTTGCAAAAGACAACATACGAATCTGTTGTCTGTGGAGGAGTAGTCAGTTGAGTCTCAGTGCAACCTGGAGTCAGAATTCTGCAACTACAATGACGAGGATTGTCACTGGACTTGCTCCAGGACCATGTATATTCTCAAAACCATCTTTCCTATCTTCTAGTAATTGACACGATCTGCTGGTTATGAGAATATGGTAGATAAAAATTTTGTTTCCGCTGTCTGCTCTGTAGCCATATTTCCTTCAGTGGTATCAGAGCCAACGTCAATCTACTATATTATGGGATAATTGAAATGAACAAATTTTGATTTTATCATTCTATTATTTCCTGCAATGCAAATGATATCTTGTCAAATCCAATACCACGATAATCTGAAACTAATATATATATATATATATATATATATATATATATATATATATATATATAGAGAGAGAGAGAGAGAGAGAGAGCCAGGCTAGAATACACTCGAGTGTATTTGGAGCAGAATACACTCAAGTAGTTTTTCATGATGTAATATTTTTTTCAAAAATATAATCCCTTGATATTCTTAATCATCTTGTGAATAACTCATATAAAAAATTTGAGCACATTTGTACATTTATAGGTCATGTTATAAAGATCGCAAAAATTATACATTTGAAATTAATTTCGTGCGTCGATTTTGTTGCACTCAGATGAGTGACTTACACTCATCCAAATGGGCTCAAAATTTGTATGTAGCCTAATTATAGTATGACAATGAAGATCAGTGGTTTACATCCTGGAAAAAATAGCCTTGATATGCAAAGACACTTGAGTGTATCCGTGCAATATGTACACTCAAGTATATTCTAGCATGAATATATATAAATATAAATATAAATATAAATATAAATATATATATATATATATATATATATATATGCAATTTACACACGTCACCCTAAAAATGGTTTTGATGGTGGATATGTAGCATGGTTATGACCGATAACCTCTATTATCTGTGTATGGTTGTATTGTTGGTTGATCCTTTTATCTCGGTCTGCGTATCGAGCCTCTACCTTATCTTCCCAATGTAAAGTTAACTCTCTCCTACCTTTGCTCCCCTCGAATATAACTCGAGATTTCTCTATAATCATGTAAAACTAAGATAGTTTACTTTCTTGTTATGATGAAGAAGATGAAGTCCCGAAGATGAGCCTACAAGATGGAGGACCAAGGAGGACCAGATGGGAGAGCCAAACCAATCCGTTGGTGAACCCGACCAATCATTTGGAGGAGCCAGCAGATGATGGACCAAGGGAACCATACGACTGGTGAGATGACCAAACAACCAACCTGGAGGCAAGCCGATCAGTGTAAGGGTTGATTGGAAAGCACATGTTTCTACATGTGATCTAGACCTAGGATGACATAATTCCTTGTGTCTCCAAGGAATTACATTAGGATGGCCATAACCATCATGTTCGTTTATTGCATGTTTTTGTTGTGGGATATATCATGTATATGATACATACTATATATGTTGTGATTGGATCAAGTATATATATTTATACAAACTCCCTCAATTAAAATATTAAGTCTTAGATGCCTTCCATTAGAAACACACATGAAAAGATTGATCGACCAAGCATAGATTTTCTCAAAGCATGGTGCACTGTCTATCTCATGGAAGTGTGATGGTAGATATGTAGATTTGTACAAAGCATGGTGTGTATCTATTGTGTTGGCTATTGGTTTAGGCTTAACTAGTGACTTAGAGAGCCCAAGCCCAGAGGCATGCAGATAATTATGGCAAGGAGTTGCACATATCATCTATCCAAGAGTAACATATGATGCAATTGGCATGATGACCTACCTAAATAGGCATGTTGTGGGCGATCGAAAAAACCCGACTCATGACATGATGAAATATGGATCTTGGCCCACTAGAATATTGTACGCTATAATATTCTGGATTGATATTGAGGGCTGTCAATTTGAATAAAATAGTGGGAGCAAAAATAATTAAAGACCTAATTAATATCGTTAAAATTTTCAAATCAAATCATTAGACAAATGCAATTTTTTTCTTGTAGAATCAAATGATGAACAAATCCAAATTGTGATTGGTCCTAAAGAAGGACAATCTTGACGGGAGGAATTTCCATGACTGGTTTTGGACTTTGAGAGGGCTTCTCAATGAAGAGTACAAGCTCCACATTCCTTGACAAACTAGTGCCAGAAATACCTACTCCTGATGCACCTAGAGCACAAGTGGATACTTACTGGAAGCATGCCAATGATGTCTTAGAGATAAAGTAACTTATTCTTAGCTGCATGAACTATGAGTTGCATGAGCAATGTGAAGACATGATCGTTCTTTGAGATGGAAACACATCTGAGGAAAGTAATACTTGGTCTTACTAAGCAAGAAAGGGACGATATCATGAAGGTGCTACTTGAGTCAAAGATGACAGAGGGAACCGTAGTAGAAGAACATGTGCTCAATATGATTGGACATGTGTATCATCTTGAAGTACTGGGATTCATCTTTACCTAAGAGTTTACCACTGATATGATTTTAAAGACTATGCCAGAATCATATAGCCAATTTATTGTATGTTATCATGTGAATAATACAGATGGACATATGTCTGATTTGCTTTGACATGTTGATTTATGCTAAAACAAAATTGAAGAAGGACAAGATCATGATGGTGATCAATGGGGCTGAGTCCAAGGATCAAAGTAAGACTGAGAATATTTCTTAGGTTAAGCCTAAATCCAAATCTTCAACACTGAAGATAAGGAGATAGAAAAGTACAAGAGTAACTCATCCTTTGTACTTGAAGGCTTTTAGGAAGTAGAAGTTGGGGATGGTGATCTTCACTTTAGGTTTATACATTATTGATATAAACCTATCTACTTCATCAGCATGGGTACTAGATACCTGATGTGGATCTAACATATGTTCTCATATCCATGATCTAAAAGGAAGTAGGCCTTTGGGAAAAGGAGAGGTAGAACTGTGAGTTGCTAATGGTGCAAGAGTTGCAACCAACATAGTTGGAACCTATAGTATATCTCTGTCCACGTGGCTTGTAATAGAGTTAAAGAACTGCTATTATGTACCTTCTATAAATAGAATCATCATTTTTGTATCTTGTTTGGACAAGGATGCATTTGAATTCCATATTAAAAATGGTCAACGTTCTATTTTAAAAGATGGGATATTTTATGGTAGTGCCCTCATGTCTTATGGTCTTTACTTGTTAGATCTAAACACAGATGTATATAACGTTAATACCAAATGACTAATGTAAGGCCCCTAAACTTACTTAATGAGTTGAATGAGCTTAATTATCATACTTGAATTCTTATAACCCTAATATAACCTTGTGATATGCTATGCAATCATAATAAAAGCTTAATTTTCAAATTTGATCCTATTTGGACACTATTTGAGCAAGTTATGCAATTTTATGCACATTTCAGACTGTTCTACAATTTACCCAATTGAGAGGTTTTCTTTGCAATTTATCACTTGAATTATGTTACTTGTATATTCTATCATCATTATTGAGATTTTTGAGCCATGGGGTCCCTATTTAGACCTTGGTTTGAAAGTGTTTTCTCCAAGGATAATTTAGGGTTTTCCCCTTCACGGATGAGCTACCTTTAGTAGCTATCAACTAATGAATTATTTGATTGTCTGGGAAATTAGACAGCAGGTATATACACATGGTGGGGGAGCTTCTTGTGTGTGTGCTTGTATATTCTTAATAAATTAAGGCCATGGACACTTGGATAGATACTAGAACTTCAACTTTTTTCCTTTTCTTTATCTTAAAGTGTCATATATTTATCCCCATGCATCAAAATGAGCCATTTTCTCTCCACCACCTCCCCCCTTCTCCCAACTTCGTTCTCCCTCTATTCAGCTGCGAATTTTTCTGCCCAAGGAAGAAGAAAGTGGGGATCTTCTAGGAGAAAGGCTCTAAGGTTGAAATTGACTTCATTTTAGGGTTGAAAAAGCTTCCTTCTAGTGATCTTGACCTAAAAGTGTAAGATTTCCCTTCTTTCCTCCGTCTATTTCTTTTTTATCCTTCCTCCTAGCTTTCTCCAGGTCGGAACCTTGTTGTTCCATGGTAGAAATTGCTCTAAAGCTCTAAAACCCTACCTTTCTTGCTCCTTATGCTTAGGGTTTGCTCATTTGATGAAGAAAGGTGCTAGATGGACAAATTCATAGCTTACTCTTGGATTTTCTACCCTACCTGCTCGATATTTCTTCTGTATGGGATTTATCTTCTCATTAGAGGCAAGTTTTATAAATTGCTCCATGTTTATTGCTTACCATAAGCTTTTTAGATCATGTTCTTACTTGAAAATGATGATCCCTGCACTAAAAAGTTATACTTGACTAGGATTTCGATTTTATAATGTTTCCTATTCTTATTTCAGTTATATATGAACCTGTGATCATGTGTACATTATTCCTAAGGTATTATATGACTTGGATCAGGTTATTTTGACAACCTATGGTGCTAAGCACCTATCAAACAATGGTCAATTTTAGGGTTTAAAGCTGATATCTTCTATAAACCATGACCCGATTGTCTTCATAACAGATCATGGTCATGATCAAGGGTGTCAAATGATGGTGACAACCTATGGTCACCCCCTTAGGTCAGATTTTGGATCAATTAGAAGTATAATGATCAACCATTAAGTACCCTACTGATGTTATCAATCAATGATGACATCAGCTTAATATTTGATGTTGATTAATGAATATAGTGTTGATCTAACAACCTATAGTGATTTAATGATCACTAATGATGGTGGATCAGGCATATACAATCTATGGTGAGTTAATCATATAGTTTTATCATCAATTAAGCCTTAGACCGATGGTTTCTTGGGTCACTTGATGCAATGGTCGAACCTATACTGTAATTGATGGTTGTAATATATGAACTTGACCCAATGGTCAAGATCTAATGTTTATTTATTTAATAAAGTGGAATGATGGATAATGTAATATGTTGGTCCTAATAATGGGATTTAGATGGTTTCCTTTATATGATCAACTTAAGGAGCTTACTTGTTGACAATGGATGGCTTGTTTTAACTGAACAATCGATTGTGGGTTTTACCCTACTCTCAATGGAACTTTTTGTGTTGTTAATCAAGGGATGTCTAGGGTTAGATGTTGACTCTTTCTAGAGCACAGATCAAGGACTTCATAGGTGGTTTATCTAAGGTGTTTACTTAGGTAAACAACCAAAGGTCTTACCTTTTAAACATCCAATGGTTCTGGGTGACATTGTGGTATGGTGATACATGTTGAATGATGATGGAACAAATGGAGGGTTACCCTTAATAAGGTAGTCTTACCTATTCACTCATATGAATAGAAGGGATGATAACCATATTGTGTTGATATGTAACCCTAATGAGGTATAGCTTGTTATACCTAGCTTTAATATAACTAAATGATGGTAATTGGGTATGAATAGTCCTTGAATGACTAATGCAATCATGAAGTACTCTGTTACTGTTGTTGAAACCCTAGTATGTTATAACCCAATCGATATACCTTGATTAATGTGTGGGTTCATACTTGAGAATGGTATGGAATGTGATGGTGACACTTCACCTTATGCATCCACGATGCAATGGGGATGTTGTGAGTTAGGGTTTGGGTATGAGTGCTATTTAGTAACATTGATATAATTTATCATGTTGAACCTAACTCTAATGCAAAGAGATAAAGATGGGTATTCATGTTTAACATTCTTATATGATGGAATGATGGTGGAATAACCTCCTTAACATGATCACAACCTTAGTATGTTAATTGGTGGTTATCATAGCCACATGGTTGATACTTTCTTATGCTAAACATGTACATTATGAATATGATGAGAGTTAATCATATCTAGATTCATTGCATGTTGATGTAATAAAGGAATGTTCTTAATGTTAATATAACCCTGATATGATTTTTTATGAATATAACCTAGTTCATTAATGCAATATTGTGCTGATCTGGTGTATTACATATAAGTGATGTTGTTGAGGCTTATTATAAGGCATGCAAAGATGATGATGATCTTGCAGGGAATAATATGATGATCTTAATGACCTTTGGGTATGGTTGAGCCTTGAATGAGGTGTAATCCTCTTGTGTTGATAAGGTTTAATACCCTATGATATTGTGAAAAAGATTTATACCCTGTGATAGTATGATGGTCTTAATGACCTTTGGGAATGGTTGAGCCTTGAATGAGGTGTAATCCTCTTATGTTAATAAGGGTTGATACCCTGTGATATTGTGAAAAAGATTATTATCTTATGATAGTCTGATGACAAGTGTGGTATCATGAATGGAAAGTGAATAGTATCATGTGATGATGAGATTAGAAATTATGTTTCACATGTTTTATATCTTTTCAAAGTTATGATATTTATATGCTTGCTATAAGTGAATTAGGGTTTGCATGTCCACTTGTTTGATGCAATATTAATTCACCCAATTGGCATAACTAACCAAGTGAAACTCTAATCATGTAGCGCCATGTGCCAAAGATCCATCTGAGTGTCAGAATTTTCCAGATGGTGAAATGAGTATTCCTAAGGAAAAATCAGAGCGCATACTGTTGAGTATGTGGGGGTGACAAGTTGAGGATATATCCTTGTCATCCACAATGTAGATTGTGGAGGTTGGCTATGGTCATGCCTCATATATCTGATGTGATTAAGATCTATATATATGACAAGATTGGAGGACAACTATGGTTGTACCTCGTATGGTAGGGTATGCGTACCCACCTCCTTTCACTAGTGTCATGACCTGTACCAAGGATGGACTAGGCTGTTAGTAGCTTGACCTTATCTTTCGCTGTGGCAGACCTGTACTGACCGGGGGTGGAGAAGATCTTAGGAGTTCGAATCTTCCTATATCTTGTATGGCACGGATTTCGACTTAGCAATGGTCAGTTGGATTTTGAGTAGTATCATCAAATTCCTCAGGGCATAATAAAAGATGTAATACATCCGTATAGCATATCTGTTTAGGGTTATACATGACGCTTCACATTGGATGATAACCCTTGTTTGTTCTATTTACATAAAATATGCTTAAGATCGTAGATGCGTACATACAATAGCCATGATTATGTTGATAAATATATTGCTACTGCTGATTGTAATCATGATGCTAGCTATCTCATGTTGTTAGTTATGTTTAGCTTGCTAGCCATGCCTTTGTTACTAGAGATGCATATATTGATAATCATGCTTATCTAGATAGTTGTACTTATGTTGTTAGCTCTTTGTATGATGTTGATATGTTCAACCAATTATACATGCTCATGTTGTTAGCTATGCTATGTTACTATACTTGCTCATGATGCTAGAAATGCATATGCTACTGAATTTCTTATATTGTCAACAAGATAAAGGATGATAGTCGGGCTAATGATGATAGTTATTATCTTCTCCTGTATGTGTTTTGTTAATCATCAATATTGCTGATCTTATTTGTTATATTTAATTAAACTACTTAATTGTTTAATTACTTAAATATGTTGTAATCAATAAATGTTGTTGGATGTTATATCTCTTACTGGGACATTGGTCTCACCCTTGTGGTTCGCCGCATTTTTTTAGGTAATCGGAAGTGACAAAAACAAACATGTGGTAGCAAAGAGGAGCTATAGTAATGAATCTTTGAGAAAGTTGATTAGATGTCTAGTGTGTCCTACCTATACTCTCAGGTCTGGGTAGGAAAAGTTTGTATATGGTGTTTCAAACAAATCGAAATTTTGTTAGCATGTTAATGCTTGTTTGTGTGGCATATACAAATATTGTTATACTGAGTATATATGTTGTGGCTAAGGTGATAGAACAATTCATATCAAATTATTGTCATAGTATGGATAAAAGAAAGATGTTGGGCTCTTATGCAAAAGTTTCTGAGCAGGTGCTGATGTTGAAATCAGTTTTAATTTACCCATATTTTTGGGTATGTGATTAATTAGTGATTGATTATGTTTTATGTTTTGAGTAATCTCGTTTAGTGTAATGGGTTCTCACAAGTTGGTATTAGAGCTTTAGGTTCACTGAGTCTATAGGGACACTAGGACTTAGGACTAGGATGATGTCTAAATTAGGAATATGACATAAAAATATGGTGCATACTGCCTAATCTCAGTATTTGGGTGCCCTGGCCAGGTATTCAATTATTGAAGAAAGGTAAGTATGAAACTCTTATATTGTTATGTTTTTTATTACTCTGATCAAGTAGTCATTTTGAGACAATCTAAAGAGCATAATGAATAAGAAATCATGGTGTGAATATCTCAATCCTACCTTAAATAAGATGAGAATTGCACTGTTATCTATCAAAACTTGAATGTTTGGTAAATATAAGAGAAAGATATGACACCATGGTATCTGAATCTAAATACAAATAAGAAAAAGAGGATTTCTTGATGATGTGATTCAAGAAGATAATAAAGTAAAAGATAGACAAGTCTATGCTTATAAAGTGAATAAAGGTATGAAATCCACATAAGATGGAGAGAACTCCTATAACAAGTACAAAATGAGAAGATGAATGGGAACAATGACAAAGGAATAAGGTGGAACCTGAGTTAATATCAAACCAACCTATGTGTGTAAGAAAGGGTTAATGGAAAAGCAGCATATCATGTGAAAGAAATTAAGGGAGATGATCCCTGTTTAATGAAGAAAATGAAGAATATGATGATTTACCTATTGATAAGTGGTTGAAAAACATAATAAAATAAGAGAACATACCAAGTGTGATAAATAGTCATCAAGGAAGGAGTAATGAGATATGTTAATCATGATGATTCCTATGCTAATGGCAAGGAACCAGAAATGAAAAAGGTAAAATGATACATAAGAAGCTGTAACTTGCATAATGAAAATAATATTGGTTACCTTTTTTCTAGTGACCTCGAACAATGTTCCTATGACGTGGGAAGTGTGTTTCCCTTTGTGTATTTTCTTTCCAGGGCACAACTTTCAAGTGGATCATTTCCACTTGGTATGCATGGATTCCTTGTAAACATGAGGGTGGATAGCTTATTATAGCATAAGGTTGCTTGGACTATGGTTCCAAGATCATAAATTTTGGGATGAGTTTGCTTTTGAGCCTTCCAATAATTAGGAAGACTCCTCTTATATGTCTTGAGATTTGTTATGTTGGTAAAATTAGATGAGATAAGGATGTGAGTTCCTTATAGCACATGATCTGGATACCAAGGTAATGAATCCTAGTATCCAAGATGCATCAACATTATGAGAAATATGTGAAGGTTGGAGATGTTTATTAAATGAACATTCTAAGTATTCCTCTTCCACAGAGAGAGAGGGAGAGAGAGAGTTGATGATGACCCTCTAAATGTTGTTTGGAAGGAAAAAAGTGATTCTAAAATGTTGTGTATGGTTCACTGATAGTTGGGCAAGACCACTATCAAGGATAGATCATTTTTTGGTTAATAGATATATGATACCGTGTTCCTTTAAGATAAACTTATGATCAAATATCAATACATAAGAGTTAGACTGGATGACATAATTCACATGACCATGATGAGTTTAGAATTATATCCTTTAGACTAACCAATGTACAAATAGAATTTATGAATAGGAGGAACAGAGTGTTTTGGTCATGTCATACAAGTTATATCAAGCTTTGAATGATGACATATTAAAGTATTTCAAATATGGTCAAAAATATGATCAATATATCTTCAAAAACCTTAGGGTTGCCGAAGCAGCAATAACTATGAGACAAGTTGAATAAGAGTGAGATGGGGTTGATTAAATGTCTTTATGGGATCATGATGTGTCTTCTAAGTAGGTTGTGTAAATCCTAGTAATGTTAAGATAGTGTTGTTGTTTCACCCCTAACAAGGTTGACTAGGAATGATGTTTCCTTGTATGGAATGATAGGCGCCAGCGTTAGCATTTCTTTTGATGCTGAAAAAGAATTGACAAGTGATCCAGTGTAAAAAAAAGGATGGATACATCACCTTTTTTATATGCTTCAAGGAATGGTATGGGACACACACCTTGATTGGTAAAAAGCTAGCAAGTATGACTTTTAATAGCTATAATTTAAAGTTGAACATTACTACTAGACTTGTATAGATGACACAACAAGTTTCTATATTCCATATTGAGAACGTCTTCTTAGGTGGGGTTTTTTTGTGTTGACCCAATAGGATATATGTATGAATGATGTGACATCACCATGATATGCAAGTAACCATATGAAGGTAATAGGATGAGGTGCAAAGAAAGTACCCATCTTTGTTTACCTTGGATTTCGGGGGCAAAATCCCTATTAGGGGTTTATAGTTGTAAGGCCCCTAAACTTACTTAATGAGTTGAATGAGCTTAATTATCATAATTGAATTCTTATAACCCTAATATAACCTTGGGATATGCTTTGAAATGATAAGACTATTGGTATGTATGCCCTGAGAGCCAATCATGGGATGATTGGTGGGATACATTAAGATTGATTTGATAAACATCAAAGGCAAGCTTCTAATTCTTTCTGGTTCAGTCATATGAGATAATGATAGAACATATTAAATGTCTAGAGAATGACAATACTCAATGACGTATGCTTTCAGGTTAAGGACCTGAACGATGAGATCATAGAGATGCTAAGAGTTTGCACATTCTTATCATGTCCCTAGTCAGATGTCATTGTGGAAGGTAGATAGACAACAATGACACACAAGACTAGATTGTGGTGTTGGTTGATGACAAAATCTCATTAGTCATGATATGGAGATATCAAACCAAACACATAGGTACTTGTTAGAGAACAAGCGTATCAGACAGACCCACTGTGAGTTTAACACATGGAACCATGACATGGAAGTCACAGTCAGTTCTCACAGTGATGGCGGTGAGTGTGATTCTTTGACCTGAAATCACTAAACTCAACACATGTTGTTGGGTACACTTTGACATCATCAAACGCAGTCCTGAAATATGGGTTGTTATAAAGGTGATGATTGGGTGTCTTTGACACATGGGGCTTTTGAGGGGTGAGTGATAGATATGGGATTTGTCCCTCCCGAGGGAGTTTGATATCCATGGCCACTTGATGAGTAGGATTGAGATAGGTGTGCACGCATGTGTGAATCAGTATGTGATATTGATGTCATACATATCTCCTCCAATCTACTCTGAGATCAAGAAAGTGAATGAACGTTGAAAGGATGACTGCTCCATGCCTTGAGTTCATTCGAGATATCAGTGACAAAGGAATTATACATTCACTGTAACACCATTCACAGATTGTAGGATTGAAAGTTGTTCTCCAACTTTCCTTTTCACTTGGGTAGCACTGATGTGTGACTAGGCACCGCTCTTTGCTTGTGAAGTCATAAGTGTTATGGACTTTCACTTCCAACGTGAAATGGACATGCAGGATCACACACATAGGATTTAACCTGGAAAAGGAGTTTATCCACAAACAATGTTTAGATTGATTACTAAAGGAGTTTGTTAGTTCAATTAAAAACTCAATCAATTGATAGCTCAGTATCATAGTGTTCAAGGTGTTGGACCGATTGATTAGAGTATCAGATTGATTGAAACTGCAATTGACTGATTTGCACAGTCTGCTGCCCCAACCGATCAGCTCATAGGGATGAACCGATCGACTCAGGTTGGTGAACCGGTCGGCTCAAAGTAGTGAGACGATCTGCTCATGTGTCATGAAACGATCGACTCAATTGTTGAACCGGTCGATTCGTTGACCAACCGAGATCGTTTGGAAAGTCAGAAGACTATTTTGCAAATATAATTTGTTTCACTTGTACAAATTCGATTTGGACAAGGATTAATATTTGATTAGTTGGAAACAAATATGAAAGTCAATTTGAGTTGGACCAGGGAAGTGAACCGACCGGTTCAGAAGTGAACCGATCGGCTCAGGTCCCCAACTGACCGTTTCATGCTTGAAACGTTCGGTTCAGGTGGCGTAGTTGGTTTTTTTGTGGAAAATCTCGAACCCTTCTACTCCTGCTTTAATCCCGCATTGCCCGGGGTAGAGAACCCTATCCCATGACCCTCATATATATAGGGGTATTGGGGGCTTCTCAAAATACAACAACTCAGAACACCAGTTTCTCTACAAAGTTGTCGTTCTCTCTGGTTGTGGTAATCGAGAGAGCCCGAGCAAGTGCTACCCGATAAGGGAGGCACAACAAGGGAAAGACAACTGCTGGAAAAGTGACTAGTGGTAGAAGAGTGTGTCGGTGACTAGTACGCTGACATGAGGGTACGAATCCTTCCGGTGCCTTGTGCGACAAGGCAATCAGAGTTCCAGGTGGTCCATGTAGACTACTTCAGAGGCGGGAGACTTCTGCCATTCAAAGGACAGCTGTCAATGCTGACAGTCCCGGTGAGACTAGGAGCTGCACAGACACTGTCTAAGACTGGAGGTGAAGACCACGCAAGCCACGATGTAACATCGTGGAGCAAGCCTCAGGAAAAGGTATGTCTCTACAAACCATCTTTCCTATTGTATAGACATTGATACGATTCCTTTATTCTGGGTTTGGGAGAAGAAAATTTTTGTTTCCGTTGTGTTCTATGTCTCTCCTAAAACCCAACAGTGGTATCAGAGCCACGTCAACTGCTCTATACTTTAGGATTATCGATGTGATCGATTTTGGTTTGTCACCTTTATTTATTGCATACGATGCGAATAAAATTGGCTTTATTGATGTCCAATCCTAAATCCACAAATCCCAATATACATATATGATATGTAATATTAATGCACTCAATACGTGTCACCCTTAAACAAGTTTTGTGGTGGATGTATAGCGTGGTTATGGCCAATAAATTCTATGTATGTGTGCTTGGTTGAATGTAGTTGCTTGCATCTCAGTCTGCACATCAATTCCCTATCTCCTATTCCTGATGTAACTTGAGATAACTCAAGATTTCTTTCCTACCTTTGCTCCTCCCGAATGTAACTCGGGGTTTCCCTATTCATATGTAAAATAGGATAGATCTTTTATTTCCTATTATGTCAAATAACGGCAGACAACCTGACGACGACTGAGATGATTAGTTCAAGGCGTGAACCGATCGGTTGGCGTTCCAGACGATCAGTTCAAAGACTGAACTGATCGGTTGTTGACTGGTTCGAGGAGCGAGATGATCAGGTGGCGGACATGAGAAGATGCAGGACGAACAGGCGAACCGGTCGGTTGGAGGAGCCAACCGATCGACTGGTGGCACCTAGACGACCGACCAGGGCAAGCAAGTCATTCATGTGATGAGTTGATCAACTCGGATGGCTATAGCACTTCATCATGGACAGGTTGCATGTGATGTAGACCTAGATGAATGTGATTCCTCTTGGCTCGAGGAATCACATTAGGATGGCCATAATCATCACTTTTATCATTTCACATGTTTTCTGTGGGATATAGCATGTATATGATACGTACTATGTATTGTGGTGATTGGATACGTATATGTACCTATAAAACCAAATCCCTCATTAAATATTAAAGTTTTAGATGCCTTCCAAATGTGACACATGTGAAAAGCTTGATCGTCCAAGTGTGGGAACACCCTAGCGTGGTGCACCGTCTATCTCGTGGAAGCGTGAAGGATGAGTATGTGGGTCTGCCCTAGCAGGGTGTATATTCATCGTGTTGGCTTTGGGTTAGACTTAACAAGGTGACCTAGATAGGATCTAGCACCTTGAGGCATGGAGGTGATCATGGCAAGGAGTTGCACATGCCATCTTTCAAGAGTTGCATATGATGCAATTGGCAAGAGTTGCCTACCTAGAAGATCTAAGTTGTGGGTGACAACCCTAGCTGGTCCATGACTCAAAGTATTTCAGGATCTTGACCCACTAGAAGATTGTACACTGCAATCTTCCAAATTGATGGTGAGGGCTATCAATTTGAACAAAATAGTGGGATCGATAATTAATTAAAGTCCTAATTATATCGTCAACCTTTCAAATCAATCAAATAAGTCAAAATTGAGTTTTGGACTAAATTGCATATATTTCCTTTTGTAGTACAAATGACAACAAACAACAATCACTTTTCATTGCGATCGGTCCTTGAAAAGGACAAGATGAATAGGAAAAACTTCCACGACTGGTTTAGGACATTGAAAATTGTTCTCACTCAAGAGCAAAAGCTCTATGTCTTGGATACTCCAGTTCTAGAGGAACCTGCTCCTACCGCACCAAAGGAAGAAAGGGATGCTTATAAGAAGCATTCTGAAGATGCCATTGATGCAAAGTGCTTGATGTTGTGCTCCATGAACCATGAGTTGTAGAGACAACATGAGAACATGGGTGTCATTGAGATGATTCAACATCTCAAGAATATGTATGAAGATCAAGCACGCCAAGAGAGATATGATGTCTCTAGGGCGCTGTTCAAGTGTGTCATGACAGAAGGAGATCCGGTTGGTCCTCACACACTCAAAATGATTGGGTATGTAGAGAACCTGACAAGACTGGGATTTCCCCTGAGCCAAGAGTTGGCTATTGATGTGATACTGCAATCATTGCCAGAATCCTACAGTCAGTTTGTGATGAACTACAACATGAACAACTTTGATAAGCTGTTGATAGAGTTGTTGCGCATGTTGAGGATAGCCGAAGCATAGATGAAGAAGGACAAGCCTAAGTCTGTGATGATGATCAACAACAAGAAAGGCAAGTCCAAACGCAAGGGAAAGGGTAAGGCTAGGAAAGGTTCTGATGCTAGCCAACAACCCAAGTTGTCTTCAACTCTCAAGGCCAAGGGAGGCGTGACCAAGAGAGGCAATTTCCACCATTGTCAAAAGCCAGGATATTGGAAAAGGAATTTTCCACTCTATCTGGAAGAACTAAAGAAGAAGGAGGCGACAAACGTCTCCACCTGAAGGTGTCATGAAATAAACTTGTCACACTTTTTGAGGTATATGATACCAAGATATAAAGTGTAAAGCACCCAATAAATGGGGCAAGTGTTGCCACCATAGATAGGAGTACTTTAGTTTATTTTCATCATTGAAGGCATGTAATAGAGTTATGAACTGCTATTTCATATTTTCCAATGAATAGAAACACCTTAATTTTTGCATATTGTATGACAATGATGGCAATTAATAAAGTTGATGTTTCAATCTTTGTGGCAATGGCAATGGCAATTATGTACAGGGACGGTTCTCTCTCTAGGGTTAAGGCTCTGCCTTCTCTCTAGCTACTCCCGACGGCCGATGCTGGGGGGAGGGAGTGCCCTAGGTGCCTCCCTCCCCTGGATCTCCAACGTCCTCGGCAGTGATGTTAGTGAGGGGTGGTGTGCATCCGGAGGAGTTGTAGTTTGTCTAGCTCGTCGGGGTTTCTCCTCAACAGTTCTGGATGGGAGCCGCGGAGCGTCGTGTGGACGAGGCCGGGTCCGTGGTCTGCACCGTCGACTTGGTCGACTTCCAGCTTGTCCAAGAGAGGCAGATGGAAAGAGTGTTTCCCTCTGGCCTTGTTCCTGCGGTTTGCTCCCCGCCGCCGCTGGTGAAAGGGGGTCTGTACCCCTTTCTCACATCCTCTTCTGTCGGAGAAACATGGTCCCATCGTCATCGGCTTCGGCTTCGGATTCTAGGCGGCTTGAAGGCTGGTGGGTGACTAGGGCTCGCCCCATCGCGACTTCGCCTGCATTCCTCAGCGGCTTTGATGGCGGGTGGTAGATGGAGGATTACTTCTACTTGTGCGGCCGTCTTCCCTACTGGGAGTGTGATGGGCGGACGACGAGTAAACCTGTTGTGGGTGGGCTCTCCTATCGCTGGGCGGGTCCTGTGACTGGCTCGATGGTTTGGTGGCGCAGTTCCTCCAACGGCTCCTGCTCTGCTTGCGCACTTTGAGATGGCTCTGTGCGAGATGCTGCCTAGCCTTTTTCCTGCGAGCTCCCAGGTGCTGCATACTAGGTGTTCGACAGATGGGTCTGGCTCCATCTCCTGGTCTCTTGCTCGCCAATGAATCCCTTGGTTGGACACAGAGGCGGAGGGGGACACTTTTGGCGGCTGGGTTCTGCCCAGCTGTATGTGGCCTCTAGCCATTTCTCGGGCATCTGGTGTTTCAGGCTTCATTGTGTTCTGTTTCACATCTGCGATTCTTTATCTGCTGGTTGATGGCTGGTGGTTCAATCCTGGTTCTTTCACCCACATCTTTAGCTTGTGTGTTAATGCCAGTTGGGAGGAAGCCTAGGAGTTGGCCCACTGGTGTTTGATCGGCTGATTCAAGTGTTGATGATGTGAGTGTCTTAACAGGCTGATGATAGGAGTTTGTTATAGTACAAATTTGGATGCTGATGATGGTTAGTCTTACCAATATCTGAACATGTCACTTGCCCTAGTACATATGCTTGCTGACAGTCTTCTTTTATCAAAGTTGAGTCTGCACATTTTGTGGGTAAGCATATTGTTAGTGGAGCTACTCATCTGAGATGGCTGATGGCTGGCAGTTTTATGTTTGTATGTAGGCTGTGGTGTATTCTTTTGTTTGGTTTTTTCTTTCTGTTGAGGTCTTCTATGTAAGGCTTTGGGTTTTTTTGTGTGATAATCCTTTTGTGGATTAGGGGGTGCGTTCCTTTGTACCTAAAGTTTTGGTATCATTTAATAGAATCAGAGTTTTGGCCGACCAAAAAAAAATCTTTGTGGCAATGCCTTGCTTATCTTGTGGTACTTGGTATGCATAAGATAAAATGATACATAAAAGTTATTGATAACTCAAACAATCAAATTAGCATAAATCATGAGAAATTCATTTCTAGTTTCCATATGATGGATAAGTCTAGACTCTTTTGGTTAGAAAACCAGTAAGAGACATGAATCTCTTAGACATGATTAACCAATCTTCACTAGTGGTAATGGGAGAATGATTATCCTATTAGGTATAATACATGTGATGTATTTACATACCTATTAGAGTTAATGCTAGTGCTTCAAACAATGTTTAGAGAAGTACCAATATGAATATCTTGAAGTGTTCAAGAATATCATAGATAAAGTATGAATTTGGTAAAGTGTTAATTGTTGATTAGATCAATGAATGAAATACTTGAACCAAATGTTTGAGATCCATATGAGTGATTATGATAGTGTATCATAATGAACTCATGATTAAGGCATGGTGATGTCTAAATCAAAAGGAGTCATACTCTAAGGAGTTAGAGGATGATTATCAAATAACTAAGTTCTTCTTAAATAAAGAATACCCTACACTAATAAAGGACATTAAGAATCACAAAGAGTTGTGAGTTCTTATATCCTTGATAGATACACCCCGATTATCTATGTGATGAGTTGGTCATGTGATGAGTCAACTATCTAGATGACGAGGAACCGGATTTTGAATTATGGTTTATGACCATTACATCCTAAATGACTTTCATGTGAACCATAGGGCATGACCTTGATGGTAGCACCCATTGGGATGAAATCCATAAGTGCGAATGAGTCTTAAGCGTTAAGACACATGGATAACATTTTAAGAAGGATGATGCTTGTTGATTGCAACTTAATGACTAAGAGATTTGGCATACATATACTAAAACTGCATTCCTATGAGGAATAAAACAAGGATGTGTATGTGACACAATCTATAAGGTTTATGAATCCATTAATGCAAATGAAGTCTATAAGTTACAATGGACTAATCAATGTGATACAAGAAACTCAGAGCTGGATCTTCACTTTGATGATATAGTCAAAGGGTTTGACTGATATGACAAAGATAAAGAAGGGATATGTGATTTAGTGGGAGCGTATTCACATTCCACATGTTGATGTGAAATGGAAATGTTCTAGAATGGAAATCCAAAGTGGAAATTATCTTTAGGGAAGGTAGAGACGTTTCCTATGCAATAGGAATAGAGATCTATAGAGATAGTTCTCGAAAACCTCTTGACTTGAAAAGAGAGAGCATGCATTGGCAATCTATACTGAAAGGTTCATTATACATAGATTCAGTGGATAAAAACTTATGGATTTAGTATCCCAGAGCCAAGTGTCTAATTCTTATGAAGAATGGGAATACTAAGAATAGATATGGATCTATCATGTATGTAATTATCCCATCATCTTACATGTATGGACATGGCAAGAAAAAAACACATTTATCATCTTGTATGTAGGACATGACAAAATGATATGCTCATCCTGATAACTCGTATGTGGGACATGACGAGTGGATGTCTGTCTAGTTCTAGTAAGGATTACTAGAATACCATGAGAACTTGATAAGTAATTGAGAAGTACTAGTTCTATCGAAATAAGGAAGGGTTCACTGTAAAGAGTTACACTGATGCGAACTTCCAAAAAAGATAGAAAATTAATTGCAAAATATATATGGGATATTTAAAAGTGAATGTTTGTTGATAAATGGAAACGTTCCAATAAAGCTATTTTAAAAGGAAATGGCGAGTATCCGTGTGTTAGAGAACAACAGTGGATACTATATGGATCTAGGAGTTCATAGAGATGAACTTATAGTTATTCCGGTCATTGATGACAAGTACGGAGTACTTGATCATGCAATGTGGCTAAAGGTTAGCAAAGGAATACTAGATCTCATATTACGACAAATCCATCTCATACGTGTGACGTACAACAAAGAGATGAGAGACATGCAGTTAATACCGACTTAGGTAAAGTGTTGCCATAACTCACTATGTTATCACTAGAGCACAATAATATGTTAATACCAACTTAGGCAAAGTGTTGCCATAACTCACTATGTTAGCACTAGAGCACAATAATATGTGGGACATGTTTGATGATCACTATGAATATGATTCAAGGGTGATTGGCTCACAACGCAAGTGGGACTCTGTTGGTATGTATGCCCTGAGAGCCAATCATGGGATGATTGGTTGGATACATTAAGATTGATTTGATAAACATCAAAGGCAAGTTTCCAATTCTTTCTGGTTCAGTCATATGAGATAATGATAGAACATATTGAATGTCTAGAGAATGACAATACTCAATGACTTCTGCTTTCAGGTTAAGGACCTGAACGATGAGATCATATGGATGCTAAGAGTTTTCACATTCTTATCACGTCCCTAATCAGATGCCATTATGGAAGGTAGATAGACAACAATGAGACACAAGACTAGATTGTGGTGTTGGTTGATGACAGAATCTCATTAGTCATGATATGGAGATATCAAACCAAACACAAAGGTACTTGTTAGAGAACAAGCGTATCAGACAAAACCACCGTGAGTTTGACACATGGAACCATGACATGGTAGTCACAATCAATTCTCATAGTGATGGTGGTGAGTGTGATTCTTTGACCTAAAATCACTACACTCAACACATGTCGTTGGGTACACTTTGACATCATCAAACACATTCCTGAAATATGGGTTGTTATAAAGGTGATGATTGGGTGGCTTTGATATATGGGGCTTTTGAGGGGTGAGTGATAGATATAGGATTTGTCCCTCCCGAGGGAGTTTGATATCCATGGCCACTTGATGAGTAGGATTGGATAGGTGTGCACACATGTGTGAATCAGTATGTGATATTGATGTCATACATATCTCCTCCAATCTACTCTGAGATCAAGAAAGTGAATGAACGTTGAAAGGATGACTGCTCCATGCCTTGAGTTCATTCAGGATATCAGTGACACAGAAATTATACATTCACTATAACACCATTCACGAATTGTAGGATTGAAAGTTGTTCTCCAACTTTCCTTTTCACTTGGGTAGCACTAATGTGTGACTAGGCGCCGCTCTTTGCTTGTGAAGTCATAAGTGTTATGGACTTTCACTGCCAACGTGAAATGGACCTGTAGGGTCACACACATAGGATTTAACATGGAAAAGGAGTTTATCCACAAACAATGTTTAGATTGATTACTAAAGGAGTTTAGTAGTTTAATTAAACACTCAATCAATTGATTGCTCAGTATCATAGTATTCAAGGTGTTGGACCGATTGATTAGAGTATCAAATTGATTGAAACTGCAATTGACTGATTTGCACAGTCTGCTACCCCAACCGCTCGGCTCATAGGGATGAACCAATCGGATCAGGTTGGTGAACCGGTTGGCTCAAAGTAGTGAGACGATTGGCTCATGTGTCATGAAACGATCATCTCAATTGTTGAACCGATCGATTCGTGGACCAACCGAGATTGTTTGGAAAGTCAGAAAACTATTTTGCAAATACAATTTGTTTCACTTGTACAAATTCGATTTGGACAAGGATTAATATTTGATTAGTTGGAAAAAATATGAAAGTCAATTTGAGTTGGACCAGGGCAGTGAACCGACCGGTTCAGAAGTGAACCGATCGGCTCAGGTCCCCAACCGACCATTTCATGCTTGAAACGACCAGTTCAGGTGGCGCAGTTGGTTGTTTTGTGGAAAATCTCAAACCCTTCTACTACTTTAATCCCGCATTGCCCAGGGTAGAGAACCCTATCCCATGACCCTCCTATATATATAAGGGTATTGTGGGCTTCTCAAAATACAACAACTCAGAACACCAATTGCTCTTCAAAGTTGTCGTTCTCTCTAGTTGTGGTAACTGAGAGAGCCTGAGCAAGTGCTACCCAATAAGGGAGGCACAAAAAGGGAAAGACAACTGTAGAAAAGAAACTAGTGACAGGAGAGTGTGTCGGTGACTAGTATGCTGACATGAGGGTATGACTCCTTCCAGTTCCTTATGTGACAAGGCGATCAGAGTTCCAGGTGGTCTGTGTGGACTACTTCAGAGGCGGGAGACTTCTGCCGCTCGGAGGATAGCTGTCAATCCCGATAGTCCCGGTGAGACCAGGAGCTGCATAGACACTGTCCAAGACTAGAGGTGAAGTCTACGCAAGTCACAAGGTAACGTCGCCGAGCAAGCCTCGGGACAAGGTATGTCTCTACAAATCATCTTTCTTATTGTATAGACGTTGACGCGATTCCTTTATTCTGGGTTTGGGAGAAGAAAATTTTTGTTTCCACTGCCTTCTCTGTATCCCCTAAAACCCAAAAAAGACAAGCTTAATTTTCAAATTTGGTCCAATTTGGACACTGTTTGAGCAAGTTATGCAATTTATGCACATTTTGGACTTTTCTACAATCTACCCAATTGAGAGGTTTTCTTTACAATTTATCACTTGCATTATGTTCCTTGGATATTCTATCATCATTCTTGAGCTTTTTGAGCCATGGGGTGCCTATTTAAACCTTGGTTTTAAGGTGTTTTCTCCAAGGGTAATTTAAGGTTTTCTCCTTCACGGATGAGCTACCTTTAGTAGCTATCAACTAATGAATTATTTGATTGTCTGGGAAATTTGACAAAGGAAAGATAAGAAGGTATATACACATGGTGAGGGAGCTTCTTGTGTGTGTGTGTTCTTGTATATTCTTAATAAATTAAGGCCACAAACACTTAAATAGATACTAGAACTTCAATTATTTCCTTTTCTTTATCTTAAAGTGTCATATACTTATCCTCAAGCATCAAAATGAGCCATTTTCTCTCCACCACCTCCCTCCTTCTCCCAACCTCATTCTCCCTCTGTTCAGCTGTGAATTTTGCTGCCCAAGGAAGAAGAAAGTGGGGATCTTCTAGGAGAAAGGCTCTAAGGTTAAAATTGACTTCATTTTAGGGTTGAAAAAGCTTCCTTCTAGTGATCTTGACCTAAAAGTGTAAGAATTCCCTTATTTCCTCCATATATTTATTTGTTATCCTTCGTCATAGATTTCTCTAGGTCGGAACCTTGTTGTTCCATGGTAGAAATTGCTCTAAATCTCTAAAACCCTACCTTTCTTGCTCCTTATGCTTAGGGTTTGCTCATTTGATGAAGAAAGGTGCTAGATGGATGAATTCATAGCTTACTCTTGGATTTTATACCCTACCTGCTCAAGATTTCTTCTGTGTGGGGTTTTATCTTCTCATTAGAGGCAAGTTTTATAACTTGCTCCATGTTTATTGCTTACCATAATCTTTCTAGATCATGTTCTTGCTTGAAAATGATGATCCAAGCACTAAAAAGCTATGCTTGACTAGGATTTTGATTTTTATAATGTTTCCTATTCTGATTTCAGTTATATATGAACCTATGATCATGTGTACATTATTCCTAAGGTATTATATGACTTGGATCATGTTGTTTTGACAACCTATGGTGCTAAGCACCTATCAAACAATGGTCAATTTTAGGGTTTAAAGCTGAGATCTTCTATAAACCATGACCCGATGATGGTACCATTGCAACAACCCTATGGTGTTGTCTTCATAACAACTCATGGTCGTGATCAAGGGTGTCAAATGATGGTGACAACCTATGGTCACCCCCTTAGGTCAGGTTTTGGATCAATTAGAAGTATAATGATCAACCATTAAGTACCCTACTGATGTTATCAATCAATGATGACGTCCGCTTAATATTTGATGTTGATTAATGAATATAGTGTTGATCTAACAATCTATAGTGATTTAATGATCACTAATGATGGTGGATCAGGTCTCTACAATCTATGGTGAGTTAATCATATAGTTTTAGAATCAATTAAGCCTTAGACCAATGGTTTCTTGGGTCACTTGATGCAATGGTCGAACCTATACTGTAATTGATGGTTTTAATATATGAACTTGACCTAATGGTCAAGATCTAATGTTTATTCCTCCAATAAAGTGGAATGATGGATAATGTAATATGTTGGTCCTAATAATGGGATTTAGATGGTTTCCTTTATATGATCAACTTAAGGAGCTTACTTGTTGACAATGGATGGCTTGTTTTAACTAAACAATTGATTGTGGGTTTTACCCTACTCTTAATGAAACTTTTTGTGTTGTTAAACAAGGGATGTCTAGGGTTAGATGGTGACTATTTCTAGAGCACAAATCAATGACTTCATAGGTGGTTTATCTAAGGTGTTTACTTATGTAAACAACCAAAGGTCTTACCCTTTTAAACATCCAATGGTTCTGGGTGACATTGTGGTATGGTGATACGGGTTGAATGATGATGGAACAAATGGAGGGTTACCCTTAATAAGGTAGTATTACCTATTCACTCATATGAATAGAAGGGATGATAACCATATTGTGTTGATATGTAACCCTAATGAGGTATAAATTGTTATACCTAGCTTTAATATAACTAAATGATGGTAATTGGGTATGAATAGTTCTTGAATGACTAATGCAATCATGAAGTACTCTGTTAGTGTTGTTGAAACCCTAGTATGCTATAACCCAATCGATATACCTTGATTTATATGTGGGTTCATACTTGAGAATGGTATGGAATGTGATGGTGACACTTCACCTTATGCATCCATGATCCAATGGGGATGTTGTGAGTTAGGGTTTGGGTATGAGTGCTATTTAGTAACATTGATATAATTTATCATGTTGAACCTAAATCTAATGCAAATAGATAAAGATGAGTATTCATGTTTAACATTCTTATATGATGGAATGATGGTGGAATAACCTCCTTAACATGATCATAACCTTGGTATGTTAATTGGTGGTTATCATAGCCACATGGTTGATACTTTCTTATGCTAAACATGTGCATTATGAATATGATGAGAGTTAATCATATCTAGATTCATTGCATGTTGATGTAATAAAGGAATGTTCTTAATGTTAATATAACCCTATTATGATTGTTTATGAATATAACCTAGTTCATTAATGCAATATTGTGCTTCTCTGGTGTATTATATATAAGTGATGTTGTTGAGCCTTGTTATAAGGCATGCAAAGATAATGATGATCTTGTAGGGAATAATATGACGGTCTTAATGACCTTTGGGCATGATTGAGCCCTGAATGAGGTGTAATCCTCTTGTGTTGATAAGGGTTAATACCCTATGATATTGTGAAAAGGATTTATATCCTGTGATAGTATGATGATCTTAATGACCTTTGGGCATGGTTGAGCCCTGAATGAGGTGTAATCCTCTTATGTTAATAAGGGTTGATACCCTGTGATATTGTGAAAAAGATTTTTATCTTGTGATAGTATGATGACTAGTGTGGTCTCATGAATGGAAAGTGAATAGTACCATGTGATGATGAGATGAGAAATTATATTTCACACATTTTATATCTTTTCAAAGTTATGATATTTATATGCTTGCTAGAAGTGAATTAGGGTTTGTATGTCCACTTCTTTGATGCAATCTTAATTCACCCAATTGGCATAACTAATCAAGTGAAACTCTAATCATGTAGTGCCTTGTGCCATAGATCCATCTCAGTGTCAGAATTGTCCAGACGGTGAAATGAGTATTCCTAAGGGAAAATCGGAGCGCATACTGTTGAGTATGTGGGGTGACAAGTTGAGGATATATCCTTGTCATCCACAATGCAGATTGTGGAGGTTGGCTATGGTCATGCCTCATACATGTAATGCGATTGAGAGTTATATATGTGACAAGATTGGAGGACAAATGTGGTGGTACCTCAGATGGTAGGGTATGCGTACCCACCTCCTTTCACTAGTGTCGTGACCTGTACCAAGGACAGACTAGGCTGTTAGCAACTTGACCTTATGTGTCGTTGTGGAAGACCCGTACTGACCGGGGGTGAAGAAGATCTTTGGAGTCCAACTCTTCCTAGATCTTGTTTGGCATTAATTTCGAATTAGCAGTGGTCAATTGGATTTGGATCCTCAAATTCCTCAGGGCATAATAAAAGATGTAATACAACCTTATAGCATATCTGTTTAGGGTTATACATGATGATTCACATTGGATGATAACCCTTGTTTGTTATCTTTACATAAATATGATGCTTAGTGCAATTAAGAGATAGTAGATATACTTATATTGTGGATATGCTTAATATTGTAGATGCGTACATACAATAGCCATGATTATGTTGATAACTATATTGTTACTGCTGATTATAATCATGATGCTAGCTATCTCATGTTGTTAGTTATGTTTAGCATGCTAGCCATGCTTTTGTTACTAGAGATGCATATATTGATAATCATGCTTATCCAGATAGTTGTGCTTATGTTGTTAGCTTTTCATATGATGTTGATATGTTCAACCAATTATACATGCTCATGTTGTTAGATATGATATGTTACTAGACTTGCTCATGATGCTAGATATGCATATGCTACTGAATTTCTTATATTATCAACAAGATAAAGGATGATAGTCTGGCTAATGATGATAGTTATTATCTGCTCCTATATGTATATTGTTAATCATCAGTACTACTGATCTTATTTGTTATATTTAATTAAACTGCTTAATTGTTTAATTACTTAAACATGTTATAATCAATAAACATTGTTGGAGGTTATATCTCTTGCTGGGACATGGGTCTCACCCTTGTGGTTCACCACATTTTTTTAGGTAATCGGAAGTGACGAAAACAAACATGTGGCAGCAAAGAGGAGCTATAGCAATGAATCTTTGAGAAAGTTGATTAGATGTCTAGTGTGTCCTAGAGTCATCCCTGTACTCTCAGGTCTGGGTAGGAAAAGTTTGTATATGGTGGTATAAACGAATCAAAATTTTGTTAGCATGTTAATGCTTGTTTGTGTGGCATATACAAATATTGTTATACTGAGTATATATGTTTTGGCTAAGGTGATAGAACAATTCATATCAAATTCTTGTCATAGTATGGATAAAAGAAAGATGTTGGCTCTTATGCAAAAGTTTCTGAGCATATGCTGACATTGAAATCGGTTTTAATTTACCCATATTTTTGGGTATGTGATCAATTAGTGATTGATTGTGTTTTATGTTTTGAGTAATTTCATTTAGTGTAAAGGGTTCTTAGAACTAAACTCAACAAATCAAACAAGACATACCTTCAGCATTTTCATCTAGGGCACATAAAATAAAATTTCATATCTAGACTCCATAAAGATGGTTATCTGGACACATTTGATTTTGAATCAATAGAGACATGTGGATGTTGTTTGTTGGGCAAGATGGCTAAGACCCCTTTCACTGGTAACAATGAGAGGGCTAGTGATCTATTAGGACTCATACATACTGATGTGTGTGGACTTTTTAGAAAAACCACTAGAGGTGGGTATCAATACTTCATTACCTTCACTAATGACTGAAGTAGGTATGGCTATGTTTATTTAATGAAATATAAGTCAGAAACTCTTGAAAAGTTCAAGAAGTTTATGAATGAAGTTCAAAACCAACTTGGTAAAAGTATTAAGGTAGTTCGTCCTGATCAAAGTGGAGAATACTTAAACCAAAAGTTTGAGAACCTTGTATGAGCCCATGGGATTGTATCCTAGTGGACTCCACCTAGAACACCTCAACATAACGGTGTATCAGAAAGAAGGAATCACACATTACTAGATATGGTGCAATCAATGATGAGTTTAGTCGAGCTTCTGACTACCTTTTGGGGGTATGATCTAGAAACCACCCCATTTACACTAAGCTGAGTACCATCTAAGTCAGTTCAAAAGACACCATATGAGATATGGACTCAGAAGCGTCCCAAAATATCTTTTATGAGGATTTGGGGGTGTGAATCTTATTTCAAGAAAATGTTTCCTGAAAAGCTAGGCCCTAGATCTGAAAAATGTTATTTTGTTGGATATCCCAAAGAAACTATGGGATATTACTTATATAATCCATCTGACAACAAAGTGTTTGTTGCTAGAGACATTGCATTCCTAGAAAAGGAATTTATTTCCAAAGGAATCAGTGGGAGGCAAGTGGAACTCAAAGAGGTTCGAGACTAACAAGAAAACATTGAACTGTTATATGTACAAGAGGAACCAAGAGAATCACAAAGTGTTGTGGAATCTCAAATTCCTCAAGTAACATAGGAACCTCATAGATCTAATAGGACATGCCTTGAGCCTGAGAGATTTGGATATCTTGTAACTCAGGAGGTAGTGAATTAGTCATAGATGATGAGTCAATATCCTATCAAGATGCTATTGAGGAACTAGAGTCTAAGAAATGGCTTGAGGAAATGAGATTTGGGATGGAATCCACGTATACCAACAAAGTATGAACTTTGGTGGATCCACCTAAAAGGGTAAAACCCATAGGGTACAAATTGGTCTTCAAGAAGAAGACCGGAATGGATGGAAAAGTTCAAACCTGTAAGGAAAATTGGTAGCAAAGGGTTTCAAACAAGTTTAAGGTGTTGACTATGGCAAAACCTTTTCTCTAGTGGCCATGGTTAAGTCCATCAGGATCATGCTTTCTATTGCAGCTTATCATGACTATGAGATTTGGCAGATGGATGTTAAATCCACATTCCTTAACGAGAATCTTGTTGAGGATGTGATATGAGATAACCTGAGGGTTTTATCAATCTAAAAGATTCAAATAAAGTCTGTAAGCTACAAAGGTCAATCTATGGATTGAAGCAAGCATCTCAAGGCTGGAATCTTCATTTTAATGAGACAATCAAAGGGTTTGGATTTATTCAAAACGAAGATGAACCTTGTGTGTACAAGAAGGTTAGTGGGAGCATAATGACATTCCTCATATTGTATGCAGATGAGATACTTCTGATGGGGAATGACATCCCTACTTTTCAAAAGGTAAATACATGGCTTGGAAATACATTATCTATGAAATAATTAGGAGAAACATCCTACATCTTTGGGATAAAGATCTATAGAGATAGATCCAGAAGGCTTCTTGGAGTAAGTCAGAGCACATACATTGACAAAATGTTGAAGCTGTTCAACATGGAGAACTCAAAGAGAGGAAACTTTCCTACATTTCATGGAGTGACCATCTCTAAGAGTCAATGTCTTAGTTCTTGTGAAGAAAGGGAACACATGAGTTTGATTCCATATGCCTTCACAATTGAATCAATCATGTATATAATGTTGTGTACCCGTCCAGACGTCTCGTATGCCTTGAGCATGATGAGCATATATCAGTCAGATTTAGGAGATGTTCACTAGAGAACCGTAAAGAACATCTTGAAGTACTTGAGAAGAACTAATGATGAGTTATTATTGTAAAGTGGAGAGGAAGAGTTGGTGGTAAAATGTTACACTGATGCAAGCTTCCAGACTGATCAAGATGATTACAAATTGCAATCAGGATTCATGTTTTGTCTTAACAACAGAGCTGTAAGCTAGAAGAGTTCCAAGAAAGAGACAATTGTCAATTCTATAATAGAGGCCAAGTATATTGCTGCATCAAGTGCATTAAAGGAGGTTATATGGATAAAGAAGTTCATTACAGAACTTGGGGTCATTCCAATCATCAGCGAAATAATTGAGCTATATTGTGACAATAATGGAGCTATTGCACAAGCTAAGGAACCCAGATCACATTGACACTCGAAGCATATACAAAGGGGGTATCATCTCATATGAGAGATCACACAATGAGGAGATGTAAAGATTTGCAAACTACCAACTTAGAACAATGTTGTTGATCCCTTGAAAAAGGCACTTTCACAACAGAAGCATGACGACCATGTTAGAACACTTGGAACATGATTCGTGGGTGATTGTCTCTAAGTGCAAGTGGGAGTTTGTGGGTATGTATGCCCAAAGAGCCAATCATGTTATGATTGTAATGGCATAACTTGTCAAACAGTTTGATTATCAATAAAAAGCAAGCTTCCAATTTATTATGTTTAATTTAGTTATGATATAATGATGTAACATTATAAATGTTAAGAGAATAATATTACTCAATGACGTATGTCTTCAAGTATGTGACTTGGAAGAAATGAGATCATATGGATGTTAAGAGTACATATACATATTCTCATTATGTCCCTGATCGGGTGTTATTGTGGAAGTTTGATAGACAACAATAACACATAAGATCAAAGTGTGAGTTGGTTGATGAAATATCTCATTAGTCATGATATGGAAATATGAAACCAATCACATAGATACATGTTAGAGAATAGTGTATCGGACAAACCCACCGTGAGACTGACACATGGAAGCCATCATGATGGAAGTCATAGTCAACTCTCACAGTGATGGTGGTTGTGGTTCTTAGACTTGAAATCATTCTACTCATTACATGTTGTTGAGTACTCTTTGATATCATCAAATGCAGTCCAAAAACATGGGTTGTTATAAAGGTGATGATTTGGTGACTTTGACACATGGGGATAGACATTGCCTAGTCACACATGGGGATACAAATGGGATTTGTCCCTCCTATAGGAGTTTGATGTTCTAGGCCTCTTGATTAGCGAGACTGAGAAATGCATGACCATGCACATGTGAATGAATATGTGATGTTGAGCTTATATATATCTCAAACAGTCAGCCCTTGGTTCAAGAAACAAGATTGAATGATGAAGAGGGTGAATTCTCCATGCCTCGAGTTCAATCTGAACATCAGTGACAAAGGAATTATACATACACTGCGATACCATACACAGATTGAATGTTGAAGTTGTTCTCCAACTTTCTATTTACTTGGGTAGTATTGATGTGTGACTAGGCACCACTCATTTCTTATGATGTCATAAGTTGTTATGGACATTCACCGCCAACATAATATGAGACCTATAGTGTCACACACATATGTTTCAACCTAGAAGAGTAGTTTGATCTTGAATGACATATGAATTAATTGCTAAAACATTTCAATAATTGATTCACGCAACAAGTAGCCTAACTATATTGCCAAACGCCCAACTCATGGCATGAGACAGCCGTCTGGAGTGCCCAACAACTGTCTCAATGGTTGAGATGAGCGTTCAGAGTATTAGACTGATTCAAATTGAAATTGGCTATGGATTGAACCGACTCACTTGACTCGGCTCACCAGACAACCATCTGGGTGACCGATACAGACGTATCGCATGAGCGAGATGGCCCAGTTCAGTCGAGGGAAGGTTCTAGATATTTCCAAGTTCATTTCAGTTACACTTTAGCCTCATTATTTCATCTCATTGAACCCGCTCCTCTTCCTCATGTTGGGACCAATTTGACTAATTGACTGCAAAAGAACATGAGTTTTAGCAAAATGAACTGACGGGTCCAACTCAGATTCTTCATCAAAAAGCCCTTGCATCAAAAACTCATAATTCTACGTCACCGGGGTGCAAAAATCTTAGTACAAGGAAATTAATATGTGATACTAATTGGAAATGAATTGCCAATTAGTATACGATTAGAAAACTACAAAACAACTATCTTGTAGTGTGAGATGACCATCTTGCATGCCAAACGACCATTTGGTGTGCCAGATGGCTTTTTTTTTTGTTACAGGTTGCAAAAATTTGAGATATTCCAGTCCCTTCCACTCCCGCACAGAGTAAGAACTCTGACCCAAACACTGTCTATAAATAGAGGGATACTGGGGGCTTCCCATAACACAATATGGACAATTGAATCAGTTGCTTTGAAAAATATTGTCCTCTTTGGTTGTGGTAACCAAGAGAGCCCAGACAAGTCCTACCCGACTAGGGAGGGATACCCAAGGTAGAGAAGCAACTAAGATCATTTTTGTGGGCGAGCAAGTTGGTGACTAGTATGCTAATGGAAGGGATAACTCATTCCTACCCATGTAGCAGGGCGATAGGAGTTCTAGGTGGTCCATGTGGACTTCTCTAGAGGTGGGAGGCCATTGTCTGCCGCTAAGGAGGACATCATCAACCAATAGTATGTGACAAGAGGAGCTGCTACAAAAGATGACATACGAGTCTGCTATCCATGGAGGAGCAGTCAGACAAATCCCGACGCAACCAGGAGTCAGAGTTGTGCAACTACAATGATGAGGATTGTCGCTGGACTTGCACCAGGACCAAGTATATCCACAAAACTATCTTTTCTATCTTATAGTAATTGACACAATCCACTGGTTATGGGAATATAGTAGATACAATTTTTGTTTCCGCTGCTTGGTCTGTAGACATATTTCCCTTCAGATGTACACATCAAGGAAAAACACAACACTATACATGATCTAAATATCTTAAAAGTGGACAACCTATCAAGTTGTCGGGTGACCTGGATGCAGACTTCTTGAATCACTAGATGACATTAGAATCTACTATAAGAATTCTTGATACTTGCATGCCACCCCTTTGCTTGGAATATTGGATAGACAACAAACGATAACTCCTCACTTCCTCCTCTAGTTAAAGTTTGTTAGATGGACACAAATACCAAGTCTTAGATGGTAAATATGTTGGTAGTGTGTGTTGAGAGAAAAGCATATGATGATTGTGATGACATACTTTATAATTGATTTAATTATTAATAAAGTCAATTCCATACTTTAATAAATAAGTATACTAATATCCTAAGAATGTATGACACAATGGCATGTGATTTTAGTTTGAGGACATGAACATGAGATGGTGTCAATGATAAGAGTATCTATTTTTTGTCTAGGTCCCTAGTCAAATATATTGTGGAAATCGGTACAACAATTATGCAATAGATTCATATGTGTGCTGACAGATGACTACTTTACACTAGTCATGATATTGGATATCAAGTCAAAGATATAGGTATTTGTTATGAACAAGTGTACTGAATAGACTCAACTTGAGTATGATACATGGAAGATAATAATGGTTGACAGAATCATATTTCAATGTGATAGTGTAATTGTGGTCTTTAGACATGAAGTCACTACAATGATCACATATTGTTCGATGTACTTTAGCACTAATAAACTTTACCTTAAATAAGGGTTTCCATACAAGTGGTTCTTTGGTGAAGTATGACACATGTGGATTATAGTGAATGATGTAGATGAAATTTGTCCCTTGTATTGGAGTGATAGCCCGACCATTTTATGAGTGAAACTATGAAATAGCATGCCCATGCTCATATGATCCAGTACATGATATTGACCTAATATGTATCTCAAATAGTCTACTCTAGATCAAGGAACAAAAATTGAACATTAAGAGGATGACATTTCCATGCTTCAGATTCAATTTGGATATCAATGGAAAAGGAATCATATGATCACTTTAACATTGGCCACAATACTAAGTTGAAGTTGTTCTCCAAGTTCTTTAACTACTTGGGTGGAAATGAAGTCTTGTAGAAATCAATCATTGTTTGTAAAGTCATACTATGATTATGGACATCACTACCAACATAATGTGGATCCTCTAGAGTCACACTCATGATGATGCAATGGAAGATGAGTATAATCGTGCATACATGATTAATCCGTTACTAAAAGGTTTGGATAATCAATTAGATCATTGATGGACAAACTAGAAGATTAGTCAGCTGGTTGGAAAGTTCAGTTGGCTGATTGAGCTGAAATTAACCCAATTGGTCGACTGGGGAGTCTAGTTGACCAACTAGACAATATCAGCCCAATTGGTCAATTGGACTGTCTAGTCGACCGACTAGACCGAGTTAGTATATCATTCGATTAGATCTAGAATGATTCGACTCAGTCTTGTCGCCCGACTAGATTGGTTAGTCGGTTCACTGGCAATCCATAAGAAAACTTCTCCAAAGTGACTGTTGCCTTTTTGTTTTCTAGGATTTACTGGAAACCGTACTTCCTTGCATATCCTATATAAAAGGCATCACAATCAGGATTTCGGTTACACCATTGGACACATGAATCCTACCCATCATTACCTACATGAAGAGAGAGGGGGAGAGAGAGACAAGGAGAGCTTGTGCAATGCTGGCATCTTATCAGTAGAATGACGACTCCTTCCCCTCTGAGTCTTCTAGTGAGACGCGGAGTTCCCATCGTTCACATAGACTACATAGAGACATACATTTATTACAATTCTTTTAGAGAACGTCATCAATATCTTTGTGCATTCTTTATTCTTTGTGAGCAACACTATCTCTACTTTGTGATAGGCTATACCTCACCTACCCAAGTTATTCTCTAAGTTCTTTAATTACTTGGGTGGAAATGAAGTCTTCTAGATATGAATCATTATTTGTAAAGTCATAATTTGATTATGGACATCACTACCAACATAATGTGGAGCCTATAGGGTCATGCTCATGATGATGCACATGGAAGATGAGTATAATCATACACACATGATTAATCAATTACTAAAAGGTTTGGGTAATCAATTAGATCGTTAATGGACAAAATAGAAGCCCAGTCGGCCGATTGGAAAGTCCAGTTGGTTGATTGAGCTGAAATTAATCCAATTGGTCGATTGAAGAATCCAGTTGACCAAATGGACAAGATTAACCCAATTGGTCAGTTGGACTGTCTAGTCGACCGAATGGACTGAGTTAGTCAAGCAGTCGATTAGATCTAGAATGGTTTGACTCAGTCTAGTCACTCGACTAGATTGGTTAGTCAACCGACTGACATTCCACGAGCAAACTTCTCAAAAGTGACCGTTGCCTTTTCATTTTCTAGGATTTACTAAAAACCATACTTCCTTGCATCTCCTATATAAAGGGCATTACAATCAGGGTTTTGGTTACACCATCGGACACATGAATCCTACCCATCATTACTTACATGAAGAGAGTGAGAGAAGGAGAGCTTGTCCAATGCTGGCATGTTGTCAATGGAACTGCTTCTCCTTCCCCTCTGAGTCTTCTAGTGAGACGTGGAGTTCTCATCGTCTGCGTAGACTAAGTAGAGACACATGTGTGTTACAATTTGATTCTAGAGAACGACATCGATATCTTTGTGCATTCCTTATGCTCTGTGAGCAACGTTGTCTCTACTTTGTGATAGTCTCCTCACATACCTTTCTTTCCGATATATAGTTGTTGACAAGATCTGCTCGTGAACACGTAGATATAATTTTTGTCAATTCTGTTGTGTCTGTCGCATCTACAATTCCCAACAAATTAGCCTACACCGGTAAGGAAACACTCACTTAAAAGTGAAGTTCATCCTCTCGGACCTCTCCCCCTTCTTACAAAAAAATCTTCCAAATGATATGGTTTGATAATACCTTGCTATCACAAATCCAGAGTTGTCACTTTAGAAAGGTACTAACTTAGATTAGTAGTTACTATCCTTAGGCATGTGCTTGTTTAAGTAGTTATTATCCTTATGGGTCGACCATTATTTTCTTAAGAGGGTGTGAGGGCTGCCAAATCTGACTTTAGTTAGTTGTTTTTGAAGTGCGTTACCATGTACATAAATATTTCTCAACACAAACTCACACTCATACTCATACAGGACAAAGAGTCAAGTTAGAATACACTCGAGTGCATAGATCACACCATACACCTCATGGTTTTCTATTATGTAGTATTTCTTTGAATATATAAACCATTGATCTTCTTAAACTTCTTATGAATAGTTCATGTGTAAAATTTGAGCTCATTCAGACACTTATAGGTCATGTATATAAACAGAATAAAAATGATGCATTTCAAATTAATTATGTATGTCGATTTTATTGCTCTTAGATAAATGATCATCTAAATGGGCTCAAATTTTATATGTCACCTGCTTTTGTTATGACAATGAGAATCAATAGTTTATATTTTACAAAAAAAATAGTCTATATAAACAAACACTACTAGCCCGACTCCATGACAAATTAAATGTAGCAAGGTCAAACTACTATGGCTGTGTATGGGCACTATATAATATGTTCTTGTCCAGCTATCTCGATGTAATGCACAAACGTCAAATCAAATACATGGCACCTTTATTCTGATTATCTATGGTACTGTGGAAATTTAATCACATGATACCACAAAGTGGAGTATCATCGAATTTTTTTCAGCTTCACTCTAACCAAGAAAGAGTGCGCGCATGAAGAAAACCTCTAGGGTTTTGTGTATGCATATGCGAAATCCTACCTGTCTGGTCCGAGCTAAATGACAATCTAAGACGTGGTGGCCGGATCTCCAATTCGATTCGTGATACTAAAACCCCCATCAACCAGCAAATTGTGGCCGCTTACATACTTGGAATCCTCACTCGCCAAGAACAGAGCTGCGTTGGCCACATCGTCCACTTTCAGCACTGCCCCTTTAAGAGTCGCCATCGACGCCGCAATCTCCTCCATCTGTTCGTCCTTCTCCAACCCATACCCATTCACAGCCAACGGCGTCGCCACCAGGTACGGCGAGACACAATTCACCCGTATCCCATGCAGCCCCAGCTCGATCGCAGCCTCTTTCGCTAGCCCAAGCAACGCGTGCTTAGAGGACGTGTACGCGTACCCAACCCTGCCGCCGATCACGGAGGCGACACTGGCGGTGAGGATGATGGATCCCTTGGTACGCGCAGGGATCATGACCCTCGCCGCGTGCTTCGTACCCAAGAAAGAACCTTTCAGGTTGATGTCGACGACGCGTTCGAAGTCCGATACGTCCGCCTCCAAGATGTTGTTGCCGGACTTCCCTGCGATCCCGGCGTTGTTGTACATGATGTCGAGCTTGCCGTGGGCAGAGACGGCGGCGTCCACGGCGTTACGGACTTGCTGCTCGTCCGTCACGTCGCAGTGGACGAAGGAGATGAACTCGGACCCAATCTCGCGGCACAGTGACATGCCCCTCTCATCTTGGACGTCAGCGATCACCACCTTGGCTCCATGCTGACAGAATAGCCTGGCCGTGCACTCGCCAATGCCGCTTGCACCGCCGGTGATAAGGGCCACCTTGCCGTTCAACCTGTGCATATGTAGTCATCGACAACAAAGTCAATAATTAATCAAGTAACATGTTGGATGTCATACGCATCGGGTTAAAAATACCTCCTGGCCGGCGCAGGAAGAAGCGAGAAACTCTCCATGCTTATGGCTGCAGACTCGCTTTCTCTTCGTTTCTTGGAATACTTGTTTGCGAGCAAGATGCGCACATGTATGATCTAGCCTAATGGCTCTAGTCCAAGTTATAATGCCCCTGAGGTGAAATGATTCGAACTTGCAAAGAGCCCATTCAATCACGCAAAGTTAAGGAAGTCAAAAGGCAAAATCGTCCCGGTGCACTTGTTTGACGCGACGAAATCTGCTGTAACAATTTTGCTGTTACAGCTGCCGTGACAGGTATATCTTGACCATACATTTATCAAATAATCATATATAACTTCCCTCATCTCTAATGAGTGTATAGCTGAGGTGTGCCCGCAACAGCAAATGGAACATCATTTGTCACAGAAAATTTGATCCCTTGTTTGACTGTATTGCATTAGCAACGGACAAACTGAGGCCAATTATTAGAGTTCAAGATGAGACACCCTAGTTAGATCTTTGATTTGTTATCCAGAAGTCTCAGATTTAAACCCGGACGAACAGCATGAATAAAATCACCAATTTATTAAATAAAAAACCTAGGCCAATATGCTCAAGGAGAAATAGTAATATAGGAACTACTCTATGTGTTTTTTATAGGACAACCAATGGCAGCGTAGTACTAATATCCAAAATTTAACCTTTTAAAAAATAATGGAGAGGGAAAATATTATTTTATACTTCAAAGAATTTTAATTGGTCTACTATTATATTTTTGTAAGAGACCTATTCAGAAAAGACGTTCCGTAGGCAAGTGCGCATTGATCAGAGGAGGCATCCTGCAATTACTCCACGAGAGACCAATAAGAATGCATTTCAATTTATCACAATGGTTTCTCCCTCCATTAGTTTTATAGGGAGGTGGATACATGCGTAAAGCTCATTGGACTCATCTATGCTATATATAACAGTCCGTTTTGAATTAGTAATGCAATTTTAACCAACATTTTTTCATATTATACAACCCCCTTCGCTCTGTATCATGAAAGCAGCTAACTATCCGAGGGGTTTCTTGCAATTTTACACATAAAAAGAGTAGTACTGCAGCACCGCCTCTACGGCTGCATACTGGCGGTTCGGTGCGATTTTCCACATAGTGCAGCGTGAATGAATCTCGATATTGTTCTAATCATAGTTATAATTCCAATAATTTATCCCAATTCTCAATTGCTACCAATGACATGGAGTTGACACTTGGACGCACGTAATTCCGCAGATGCACCGACGATTCGAGGCGAGCCGTTGTTTAAAACTCTCACACGATCAAAGCGGCGAAGAACCATAGTAACAAAAAGTCTCCGAATTTTACGAAAAATCGACGATTTTTCACGATGTTATAGGCTCCTGAATATTCATCACGATTAATACGTCAATCACCGAATTTTCACGACTTTTCATAATTAATCCCGCTTTTTCGCGATTTATACGATTTTTTACGATTCTTCATGACTTTTCATGATTTTTCACGATTTTTTTTCTTTTAATTCGCTTGCTCTTTTTTTACCAAACCATGTGCACAAAATTCCTAATACACACTAAACCTCAAACCCACCACCCCCCCCCCCCCCACTCCTCTGGACAGTTCATGTTATTACTCAACTATTTTTTACTTCTTTTCCTACTTTTTCACTCACTAAGATTGTATGTCTTGTGGCCGTAACAGTTACATGCATCATATATGTATGTACATACAGACATGTATCTATATATATACACATACATACCTACATATATATACATACATATATATATGTATATACTTATATAGCCGACTTATTCTCGATTATTTCCGAATAGTTGACCGAACTTTGACCGAAATTTATCGATCTTTTCACGACTTTTCTCGATTTTTTCCAAATTCTGATTTTTTCCGACCAGCCGAAAAGTCGCCGAATCCCGAACTTGTTACTATGCGAAGAACCAGCTAGCTGCCATCTGGGACGGTATCCCCTCTCTAGACACGTCCCCGTTCTTGCCTGGGGAGACCTGTTGACACGTTGCAAGTGCTCTAGGCCAACCCAGAACCTTCTTGGTTCTTGCACAAGAATATCTCTCGCGCTTGTGACTTGCCCAACCGTCACAGGTGCGCTAGGTCTTGGCCATCCTGGAAACTTCGAACACTAGTATGATAAAGACCTGTACTACAATTTTCCATGGAATGGGTGCCACAGCCACCCCGCATTGACCAGGAAACCAGTCAGTTTCGACGGTTATATGATTGATTGTCTAGAAATATCTTGAGAACAACCTGGTCAACTCAAACAAAACCAGCTGGATACCATTCCATCTAGAAACCATGGAGGAAGGAGTCACTACCGTCAAAATAGGTATGCACGATGCCACTCGTTGCTCCCACGTCAACTAAATCTCCCGCACGTGGATGCGGAACATGGAACCGCGAGCTGCGTGACCTTACGGACGACGTGAGACCCAGATGGCTCCCACATGCTTTCTGGTACGTGGGGGTTGTTGGGTTACGTCAGCGTTGAGAACACGAAGAAGACATGAATGGCCTATTCTGGATCTCGCTTCCTCACAGCTAGACAAAACTTGAGAACAAATGGTACTTTTTCTTCGATGCTCTTACCTCAGGCGGCAAATGTTGTGGAATCATATCAAAATGTTTAAAACTACCCCATGAGGCCGGGTACAGGTAGGTTTGAAGTTAAGAATCTTATTGAAACAACTTAACCTCGTTAGAGTTAGGGAGACTGATAATGCCCTTAATCTATGGTGCGAAACAAGGATAACCAAGGAGAGAAAGGGGGCACACGGGTTTTCAGACGCATGACTAATTCATAATTCGTTCATTATGTCCAGTCGTCCATTTTTATAACCCCAAAACGAACTATGGACCTCTACTCTATCCTAGTGATATCTATTTTAAGTGATTATATATCACATGCTTGAAGTATTAACTCTTAGTAGGATGTCATTGTCAAATGGAACGTAAATCTATCTAGAGATGGAGTATATCATTATATTCATCTTCAAACGTCTAAAAGTTGACATAAATAGGTAATTTGGGCTATGTTTCAACACTAAAGAACAAAAAATCTAAACACACTTGAGCAAATTAAATAGAGATAATGAAAAGAATTGATAAGTTGAGGGACGGTAAATGATTTAAGTAGATAGACTTTTCTTTCAAGTCTCATTTTTTTGTAGTGGACAAAGATGTACGGATTTATTTTGGTAAGGGAGAAATAACTCATGAATCTTTTTGACTAGTTGTTAAAGCCTTTAAGAATAGATATACATTGCCAAATTAAGACCCCCCCCCCACCACCACCACAACAAACAAATATCACAAAAGCCCCTCTTTTAGTGGGAATCTTCATATATAAGGTCTTGCAGACAATGTTTAGTTTGATACGCAGACATAGACCGAGATGATTTCGGCCATCTTGAGCAAACCACTTGATGTCGTATATATGTAATACACAGGCGTCAAATCAAATAATGGAACCTTAATCTTGAATATCAATAAATCTGAGAAATAGCAATGTAACTAATGAAATGGCATCAGAACGGAATCTATTAAGATTCGGAAGAATGCAGCTACCCAAAAAAAGTGTTCATGCAGAAACAAACTCAAAGTAACCTCCTTGTCTAATCTAAGACAATGAGGGTGGAACCCCGCTGGCGTTCGTGATACTGAAGCCCCCGTCAACGAGCAAGTTGTGCCCACTAACATACTTGGAATCCTCACTCGCCAAGAACAAAGCTGCATTGGCCACATCATCCACCTTCAGCACCGATCCTTTCAGGGTTGCCAGCGACGCTGCAAACGTTTCCATCTGTTCTTCCTTCTCCAAACCGAAACCATTCACGGCCAAGGGCGTCCCGACCATGTAGGGCGAGACACAGTTCACCCGTATCCCATACTTTCCCAACTCCACCGCCGCTTCTTTGGATAGCCCAACCATCGCATGCTTCGACGAAGTGTACGCGTAGCCTACCCGGCCAGCGATCACCGACGCCACACTGGTGGTGAGGATGATGGAGCCCTTGGTACCTGCTGGGATCATGACGCGCGCCGCGTGCTTGGTCCCCAAGAAAGAACCTTTCAGGTTGATGTCGACCACTCGTCCGAAGTCCGATGCGTCGGTCTCCAAAATGTACTTTCCTGACTTCCCTACGACGCCAGCGTTGTTGAACATGATGTCGAGCTTGCCGTGGGCGGAGACGGCGGCATCAACTGCGTCTCGGACTTGGTGCTCGTCGGTTACGTCGCAGTGGACGAAGGAGATGAATTCAGACCCAATTTCGCTGCACAATGACATCCCTTTGTCATCTTGGACGTCCGCGATGACCACCTTGGCTCCGTGCTTGCAGAACAGCTTGGCGGTGCACTCCCCGATGCCGCTTGCACCGCCGGTGATCAAGGCCACCTTGCCTTCCAACCTGTACATAGTCATTGACAACCAAGTTAGAGAATTAATAAGGAACGGGTTAGGCCATCATCGTCAATTTTGCAGCGGTGATGCCATTGTTTGAGAAGAAAACGAGGGCAGTTGGAGGGGAGAACTTACCTCCGGGCCGCCTCAGGAAGAAGAGAGAAACCTGCCATTGCTGTGCTTTGTGACTGTACCGGTATCTACTATTTCTTTGATATAGCTTGCGAGCAAGATACAACTACTCCTGATCGTCGTCTATAATAATAAAAAAACCGAAATGGCACATTTGCCAATTTTTATTACCAAAATGACACGTTCTTGAACTTATTGCCCAAAATGGCACATATCGGGAGTAATGCGTCCCATGTTGGGACGCATTGCCCTCACGGGAGGCAATGCGTCCCGGCATCGGACGCATTGACCCCACAGGAGGGCAATGCGTCCCGGTTTGGGACGCGTTGCTCTCCTGTGGGACCAATGCGTCTGCCACCGGGACGCATTGCCTCCCGGGAGGACAACACGTCTCAGCAGCGGACACATTGGTCTCACAGGAGGGCAATGCGTCCCAAAGCGGGACGCATTGTCCTCCTGTAGGACCAATGCGTCCCCATGCAGGACGCATTACACCAATGCGTCTCCATACAGGACGCATTGCACCAATGCGTCCCCATGCGGGACACATTGCATTTTTTAATCATATTTTTGCAGTCACTGATATTATTTCATGGTTATTGATATGTATATTAACAATATTGATTATATTTGTACATTTACAATTCGTTCACTTGTATTTGGACGTCTATAATATACCAAATTATTATAAATTTGCCAATTTCAATAGCTCGTAACATACATATGGAATATATAAGTGTATTGCAACCAATATCAGTTGGTTCGTAATTGATTATATAATAAGAACTTAATCCAAAAAAATGAGATAGCAATTAAAAATAAGGTTAAAATATGAACCAACATGACGAGAAAATAATACACAACAGTCAAATATGATAGATCCAAAATGAACCAATGTGATAGCATAATATGACAGATCCACATACAATAGATATCTTCACAAAGGCATAATACACAACGGAACAATATGATAGATCCAAAATGAACCAATGTGATATCATAATATGATAGATCCACATACAATAGATGTCTTCACAAAGACATACATACAAAACTGTACATACATACAAAACTGTACAATATATAAAAAACTAAGTACGTCGTCCTCGCCCACGACGTCCTCGCCCACCTCCCTCTACATCTGGATCCTCTGTACCGATGTCATATGGAGACGGTTGAACTGGGGACAACTGCGTAGGAGGCTGCTGGCGAGCATCAGGGAAGAAATGAAAAGGTGGAGGTGGGGTGAGGGGTCTCTGAAAACCAGGGTAGGATGCATCAGGTGGGGTGCATCCTGAGAAATCAAACGGAGTAGGTGAATATGTGACATAAAGTGGTGGTCGGCTCTCAAGAATAATTGGTGGTGGGAATGGAGTGTATGGAATAGAAGAAGAACTTGCTCCATAGTATGATGCTGGTTGAGGTGGGGTGATGAATGAGGAATATGAAGCAGCTCCTGAAAAATATGGCTCTGTCGGTCCCCATGACATGAACTAAGAAGTGGGAGTGGGAGTGGGCTCATCAGTAGGAGTAGGAGTAGGAGTGGGCTCAGAGGTTGTGATATGACTGGGTATGGGATCCCACGGCCGAGCATAGTCGGGAAGACTATCAAAGTAACTCCCCTGGATGTTATAGACGTCGTCTCTGATCTGTACAGGAGCATGCTCTACTGCCGCTCGGATCGTCACCTGTGTTTGTACCTGTAAAACAAAGTATGTACACATAATAAAGACCAATTACATATATTACAAATAACAAAGATAAATAATAACAGTTTGTAAAAGAAATAATTATGATACTCACAAATTCCTGCTGGCGATAAATTTATGGGTAGTATATGCTTGGAGGCATAGCTGGAGGGGGCACGATGTATTGTGGATGATACCATGCATAGTGAACCTGAGGACTGAAGACTGTATCAGCTGGTGGAGCGGGAACTAAGCTCTCACGTCTGTTGTTCCACATCTGCACCTCCCACTTATGATGAATAATCTAATCCTCAGCCGCATGCCCCCTCCCATCTATCTGGCTAAGCTGCGGAAGATCAAGAGTAGGTTGTACTTGAACAAAGCCGAACTGTCCAAGTACTCGGTCAGGGAAGTGCCACTCCACTATTGTGTAGCATAACAGAGGCACTCGTGCCAACCAAATATCACTACCATCTCTACAAATGGCAGGCAATCTCTCGAGAATATCAACAGTGTAAGGAGTCAACTCTATCTGTTATTCATATAGACAACGTGTATCAAATTGCAAATAAATAAAATATATACCATACAACATGTTAGTAGAGGTAAGTAAGTTATACCTGTGAGGGCAAAATATGGTCAAATGCTGAATCGTAAAACTGGATTGTTCCCCTGATAGTTTGACTCCTTTGGATAAAGGTAGGCCACCTATTAAATTGACAAACTAAATTTAGATAAACACTACATAATGTTTGGACAAATATAAAAATTAATGTTGTAGATCTTTAACCTGTAACCCAAGGGAACATCTTCTGGCCAATCATCCAAGTGCATTGCAATTCTACCTGGGCGTCCAATTCCCAACCTCTCCCAACACCATAGCTGTAGTAGGCAGACACAACCTGACAGATGGGATGTTCTCCTGGACCGGGTGGTTGCCTTATACAACTCCCTATATAAGAAAACTAGAGTTGCAACACCCCAAGATAGAGTGCCACAATGTGCAAAATCGGACACAAGAGGGGGGTACCTAACATGCACCCTATCCCCGGTACTATCTGGGATAAGGTAACTACCTAAGAAGTATAAGAGATATGCCCTAGTGTATCTTGTCCTAAGTTCTAATTGTTGCTCTTCATCACCCGCAGTCAGATCCATATCCTTAAAGGTCTCACGTAGCCAAATCAAGGAGATATGCCCCTTAGACATCCCATCTGGTGCATCTCCCAAGAAATTCTCACAAAGGTGAGACCATGAAGAAAATTGCCCCTCACCTACACCTAAAGGATATGGAGCTATAACCGGTGGGCCATCAATCCTTAGGCCTAAAAGAACAGCAACATCCTGAAGGGTTGCAGTCATCTCAAAAGGGGGAAACCTAAAAGTATTGCTAGAATTGTCCCACATGTTAACTAATGCAGTTATTAAAATGGGGTCAAGGTGGATAGTGGATAGCCTATGAACAAGCCCAAAACTAGCCATGGAAATATTTTCTAAAACATCCTGGTCAGTAATAGGCCATTGTGCCAACATGATGTGGTGCTGGGAGAGTCGGTAGGTTGCTTCTCTACGAGCCATATCTATGAAAAGTACAAATATTACATTAAATGAAAAGTGCAAATATTACATTAAATGAAAAGTGCAAATATTGTACAACATTTAAGTTTGTCAAGATTCTTCATTAGATAAGATGAAATTAATTCAAATATATGAATTACCAAACAATATAAAAATATAACATGAACTACTAAAAGAGAAATACAACATTAGTTACTGCATTTGATTCAATATCTCATCTAGAGGTTCATAAAATGGCCACATTTGATGTACAACTTGATGTATCTCTGGATGTGATATAGCTAAATGGTTTTTAACTTGTTCATTGATTGGTATTGCTTTCTGTTTCGTGTGATCTCAATGCCAACCAGGTAGCTCAAGAAATTCTTCATACATGTGAAACATTTGCTTTAAAAATTGCCAATGAATTTTGCTTGTTCTTTTATCACTATAAATCCTAATTTGTTGTACAACAAATCTGGTACGTCATTCTAGTTATCATCCAATAGAGTTTGATGAGCCATTTTCTCCTGTAGGCACTTTGTAGCTATTATTTGGATTAACTCTACGGACATGTGAAATGTCCATGTCCTTTAATGAGCCATCTATAAAAAAACCATTATAAATTCATTATTTTCAAACATTATAACTTAAAATTTCATTATAACTTAAAATTTCAAACATTACATGACTTGAATAAATTGAAATTACAAACGTTACATGACTTGAGTAAATTAAAATTTCAAACATTCATGACTTGAATAAATTGAAATTGCAAACGTTACATGACTTGAGTAAATTAAAATTTCAAACATTACATGACTTGAATAAATTGAAATTGCAAACATTACATGACTTGAGTAAATTGAAATTGCAAACATTACATGACCAGACATCATATGACATTAGGACAAGTGCGTCTATTATGGCCCTTTCTGCCACACTTATGACAGTGATATGCATATTGATTTGGATCAACATCCATAGTTGAATGCCTTCTCTTTTTCTTTGGTCTTCCAGCTTGCCTTCGTTTCCTAGGGGGTAATAAGGGATAAATACCTCTAGTTTCATCAAATTGAGGCCAATACCTCTTGTCAGGAATACCACGAAATTCAGTTCTGTATGCATTTAGATAAGCCTCATTTGTATAATATGCACTCACAAGTGCATTAAGATCCCAATTGACAGAGTTTGCCGCCACCCAAACATGAGAACATGGATAATGCCATTGTTGTGGAAAACCACAACTGCATTGGCTGCCACCATTTGGACGCACTATTACTTGAAATCTATTTCCATCCATGTCACCAACAAGCCATTCATCATTGTTCACACGGATGTGTATTGTCAATTTTTTTGAATCCTCTCGAACATTATAAAGCTTATCATGAACCCTAAAGGGCCATTTCAATCCATCTTGTACACGTTTATTTGCGAGATTACGCCTATGCAGCCACATGGTCACGAAGCGATAGTATGTGGCAACAATTAACGCTTGTATTGGCAAACCTCTAACACCTTTTAAGACTCCATTACACCCTTCAACATGATTGGTAGTCAATGACCCATACCTGCAACCTCTATCATATGCGAGAGCCCAAAGTACTGGATTTTGGCCTAATAAATACGCCTTCGCTGCTGGTTCTATGGTTTCTATAACAGTAATATGACGATCAAATTCATGTGTATCAGTTGTGGATCCCACCTTCCACAAAAGCTCCCTCAACTCCTTGGACTTGAACTGCTTATGGAAGTTCTCCTGAAGATGTCGAAGACAATAACGATGTTGAGCCCAATCAAATTTTGATTCAAGTGCTGAAAAAATCCCACTCATTCGATCAGAAATGATACACAAGTCTGTACGTCATGGAATGATTGGAATACAAGTTTGTAGACAACCAAAGAACCACTCCCAGGAGTCCTTATTTTCTTTCTCGACAACAACAAAAGCAAGTGGAAATAGACCATTATCAACATCTATGCCACATGCAATGAGAAGTATGCCAGTATATTTTCCTGTTAAAAATGTGCCATCAATAGTAAGAACATGCCTACAATAGGCCCAACCCCTCACAGCTGGACCAAATGCCCAAAACACCCGCTTGAATCTACGAGTGCCTTCAGTTTGAAGGGTATAATCATCAATAAGGTGGGCATATATAGTTCTTGGAATATATTGTGTCAGAGAAATCATGAACGGAAACAAACTATGATATGATGATTCCCAGTCTCCAAATATTTTACAAACATCATTCCTCCTCGCTAGATATGCCTTCTTGTAAGATATATTGAGCCTTAGTTCAGCATTCACCTTGTCACGAATTTCTCGTGTCGACATATCCAATCGTGATACTAGGATTGGCATTATCATTCGAGCAATATAAGATGTTGTGACTTGGTGATGATCATGATTCATAACAGTTAATTCAAAATTGTGGCCTGCTTTACAACGTTTTATCTTCCACATGCCACCTGCTCTTTTGGACTGGCAAGCGGTCAATCTCCAAGGACATCGTTGATCATGGATACAAACAAGTTTAAGATGACGATTATTTGAGCGTAATGTACGGTACTGGACATTCTTTTGTACCGACCATTTTTGGAGTGTCTCAACCAGTACAACTTTGGATGCAAATAAAGCACCCTCATATATAACAACACTAGAAGGATTGTAATTGAGACGAAATTCATGACAAAAATCTTCCACCCAGTCATTATCTTGAAAAGCTTCATAGTTGGAATCAATGTGTTCATGTTGGGGCCATTGGTTGTCAAATATGGATGGAATAGAACTCAATGCTGCAATAGAGTCAGGGAATGGATGTGTGTGCTCATCATCGGTTTCAGTCAATGACTCATCCTTAGGTGGTTCACTGTTATTACCACCTTCAATATCATTATTGTTATCACCTTCGTGATCACTATCATTATCTCCCTCCTCAACCTCAACACCAATATTCTCAGTAGTAAGATTTTGAGAAAATTCAGGTGGTTGACTCCATTCAGTAGTTAAATTGCTAAGACTGAATTGAGGTGGTTGACTCCATTCAGTAGTTAAATGACTTTGAGAGAATTGAGGTGGTTGACTCCATAAATTATTGTGAGGGAATTGAGATTGAAATTGATTCAACAGACTCATTAAACAAGGTTGTTGGTGGATAGATGATTTTTCAAAAAACACATCAATATAGGCATCAGCTGAAAGTGATAACAGGGTTCTGTATGCATCATCATCATCAACTTGTATGAGCATATGATTTTCTCCAGGGAAAAGATAGGATATTTTGATAGAGAAGTGGTTGGGATTGATGTCAAGTGTTTTATAGATATATGATTTTAGTTCAGATAGGGTATTAATAAGTGAAATGTTTATGGGTCTAACAGATCGACTAGAATAAGACCCATCAGAGAGAAATTGCCCATCATATCGCATCTTCACAATTCGTGAATTTGAACTAGATGCCATGTTCCTATATTTTAGAATATTATATTAACATCAGAAAGAAATTCATATTTTATAACATTATATTAACATGAATTAATATTTTAGAGAAGTGACATCATTTTAAAAAGAATAGTTAAGATTTTAGAACAATAATTTTGAATTTGGAATTAAATTTATTTTACTAATTTTTCTATAACATTAACAGTGAACAACAATTCAGAACAACAATTTTGCTATTTTTTCAGTAAAATTAACTAACATTTCATAACAACAATTTTGCTAATTTTTTAGTAACACTAACATTTCAGAACAACAATTTTACAATTTTGAACAATAGTTTTTCAGGTATTAATTAGCCTTCAATTGTCATTTTCTACATCATTATTTCAATAATGTGGAATTAAGGAGTAACAATACAATTATTTCAGCTGTAATATTTCGTACTAATGTTAGGTTCAAGTTTTGGAAATTAAAATTTTGGTAGAATAAATACCTCAAATGGAGAGTTATTCCCTTGACAATCGAAGAATATAAGAAGAGAAAGAAGAAGCTCCAAGATCGTCTCCAAGCAGTAGAAGATAGCAGCTCCAAGATCGCCCGAAATAAGCTAGAAATCGCCTCCAAGCAGTAGAAATCCGAGCAAAAGCTCCAGAGCAATGGGAGAATAGAGCAAGAGTAAGGAAATGAAGAATGGTGTGAGTTTGGGGGTTGATTTCGGCCAATATATATAGGGGAGCAATGCGTCCCGGTTGGGGACGCATTGCGCCCACGTGGCACCGCGCCGCGGCCCCAACGGTAAAATAGCCGTTGGGCTGCGCCGGTCCAGGGAGCAATGCGTCCCCGTTCCGGACGCATTGCCTGCGTGGCATTTTCTAGCCGTTGGGGGCGTCTCCGCGGGCGACACATTGGCTCCGCAGAGGGAATGCGTCCCGCTTCAGGACGCATTGCCCTCCTGTGGGACCAATGCGTCCGCTGCCGAGACGCGTTGCCCTCCCAGAAAGCAATGCGTCCCGGTGGCGGACGCATTGACCCCACATGAGAGCGATGCGTCCCAAACCGGGACGCATTGTCCTCCTGTGGGGTCAATGCGTCCGACGCCGGGACGCATTACCTTCCGTGAGGGCAATGCGTCCCAGCAGGGGACGCATTGCTTCCGAAATGTGCCATTTTGGACAATAAGTTCAAGAACGTGCCATTTTGGTAATAAAAATTGGCAAATGTGCCATTTTGGTTTTTTTGCCGATAATAGAGCCCAGATACACTAGCCCAATTTATATAGTGGCCTTCCGTGAGGGAACTCGGATCTGATATAGAGTCTATCGAACCAAGAGTCCTTCCATACTAAGTGTTTGACTTTTTGTATTTTCGAGATTCCCAAACGAGTTAAGATATGAAAGTCCAATGGGTAGTGGGGGCAGCGGCCATTCGGCCAATGGGTATTATTGAAGACAGTCCAAATACACACAAGTTACAAGTCTGGTACTGTTTTTTAAAGTGTTATCTGTTGTTTATCAAGAAAGATCGTGCAGAGTCTTGATAGCAAGCTGTCCAGATGAAACCAACTTAGCTGACTTTGTGAGTCTATAAACCATGAGCAGGATAGTACAAACGGGTGGCAAGATCCCAACGAAACGAAATTCTTGTTCCCGTGTTTTGTCGAGTCCAAAACTTAATAACACGCCTAATTTGAGACTACGAATAAAATCCCAGTTATTAATATATGGATATATGAAATATCTAGCATCTGATTGCGCGTTTCATGCTCTCAGTTTCGAAAGACAACCAACCCTATCTTAAGTTTTCTGTACATGTTTCCAAACAAAACTAAGCAGGTGGATGTGCATATAAAATGACCGGTTGTGCTACTCGCTGTTATTAAGGAAAAAGGCCGCGAAAAGTCTCTTTTGTTCCGCGAAAAGTCTCTTTTGTTCAAGCTTAAAACCAATCCTCTGGAAAGTGGAAACCAGAAACCACCTAAAAGAGGACTGGACAAGATGACAACACTCCAACTCAACCAACTTCTTTCTAGGAGTGCCAGCCTAACTACAAGCTTCTGTCGTCTAGATATCATGTATATATTATCTATTACTTTCTGGAATCACTATTTTGAAAACTTCGCAGTTACGTTATTTAGCTTTTCATCATGTTGTGGAATTAAGCATAAAAGATATTGAAATTTTCTTTTAATATCCTTTCTTAGGGGAAGTGTATTCTTATAAAATAAATACAAGTAAAAAAGATAAATTAAATAAGTATGACATCCTTGACTCTGGAAAAATTAGTCTGAGGGTGGTATAGGTTCTTCCACCTATATATGTGTGGGCAGCTTATCGATGCCCAGAGGTAAATAGATAAAGACTTGAGCTGAGCTTTGATTAACTTGATTTATTTATAAAAGGAGGTTGTTCGACTAGATACTAGTTCTCTAGTTGTACTTTGAATGTGGGCATTCTCAAGAGGGGTATACATAAGTAGAGAGCTTTGAAGTTGATCTTGGGTTATTTGGTACCGTTCAAAGGTATTCCACAAGCGACGCGCCTCTTTGAAGATATATAGTTTGTCGCTATGAATTTGAATTTTTAATAAAGACTTATATTGTATTATTGTGTGATCTAGGGCATTATGAAGGGTAACAATTAGTTATGGTGGAAATACATTTTTATTAGAGAGGGAACTGTCTCTAAGCAGGGTCATATTGTGCACCACCCAATTGCATAAACTCTTCGGACTGCGAGCGTACTACCCTCACTGAGACCATTTAACTCGTATAGTACGTCGGTCTGCCCGATGAGATGGTCCTGAGGGTCATGCATAGGAATTTATGTATGTAGTTTTCAGGTATGTTGAAGTATCGTGAATTTTATATAATTCATATGATAGTCATGTTTGATAAAGCTTATTCACTTTAAAAAACTAGTTGTACAATACTTGCTCAGTTATTCTCTTATGCCAATTACAAGTAACAAGAACAATAAATAACACATGCTTCACATTGAGATATATGAATCAAATGTTGAAACAAAATTTTCTCATGCTAATTAAATATGATAAAGGAACTCATGACTAACACATGACTAAGTTCAAAATAGAAAGGTTTTTGATGCACGTCACAAAGGAATCTATCGGTTTGTTTCAATGGAGACATAACGACAGAGGCATGAAGATGCATAATTAGGTATATTAGTACCACAAAGAGGTGATTTGGAGCCATAGAGGGCACTTTAGTACCATATAGGAGGAAACCTTTGTATAATGTAAGTCTCCTAACTAGAAAATCTATCCATGGTTAATTATCATCAAGTTGTGCTTAACGTTCCATGTTTTCATATTTTTACTTTAGTTTTTAAATTGCCTTATTGTATAGTAAACCCCTCCCACGTATGCTAACATTCTATTATGGTTCAGTGCATGATCAGGGAAGCAAAGTTTGCATGTGAAGAATCTTACCCATATGATCCATATAAGGAATTTCCCCTTCATGGGGACCAGTTTTCAATGGATCCAACTAAGGAGTAAACTTTCACCAAGGAGCTTATGGAGTAGGAGTTTGTACTTGTTGGGTGACATAATTTTACTGTGCGCTGAAACGCAAGTGAACGCGTCGAGTAGTACAGGCCTTTGTGAGGCCCCAGTCGAACTCAGGGATACGTGCAATCGTCGGGGACTCCTACTAACTACTCGCGATCAGCTAAGCCGATTAACAAGTTGAGAGTTGTTGTCAAAATTAAAAGAAAATAAAAACAAAACAAACGATCGATTAAATGTTGATTTAATCAATTCGAAAGGGTATCTTTAGGATTGCGGTTTCACCGCGAGTTTTTATTGTATTAAATTTTATATAATGCCTCAATTTTATCTCTCTATCCGGGTAGTGGCCTGAAAACATAATAGCCCACTGTCGTGGTGCAATTCACTACCTAAGTCTAGGTCGGTTCCACCGTCGTAGTAACCTATACCCTAAACTAGGTGCATTATGAACGATCTCTCAGTATCCACCATTAATTTTACACTACCTTGTTCAAGGGATTTGTCGATTAATGTAAATTCTGTCTCTTTTCAGCCGTAAATCCTTTTTTCAAAGTGATTAAGGGCATTAGGTTATTATTATGGTGATCAAGCATAACAATATATTAAGAAAATGAAATCATACCATGGATTTAGGAGATAAAATATGAATTACTATTATAAAATTGTCATACAACGAATTCCCGGGCTACTCCCGGTCCTAAAGACGAAGGGATTAGCCCCACATGTTCATCTCAAGCAAGTACATGGCAGAGATAGGGGAAATCATATGAAAAATGTGAAATGAGAGGTGAAACCCCTGAACGGAGAAGAACCGGTTGATCCTTTGCATAGAACACGTGCTCTCCCGCCTTCCGGTGGTGGAATCCGTCTTCCTTGGTGTCCGTATCAACTGGTATGAGCTTCTGGCCTCCGTTCTCCTCTCTACTGCTCCTCGGTACTTGTGCAATGGCTAATCCGATCCCCCCAACGTCCGGGCAGCCGTCATTAGGTATATCTCCCTCATTAGGTCGCTAATTAACCACGACCGTCCGATTGAGATCATTCCGAAGCAAACGCATATCTTACGGTGTCGATACCATCGACGCGAGTCGATGGTATCGACTCATTATGTTAGCAGCAACCCTTCTTTCCTTTCGTCTGAGTGCCTGATGAAATCTCGATACCATCGACGCGGGTCGATGGTATCGACGAACCTGTAGCGACGGTTTTGTCATTTTGCGTCACTGTAGCCTCCGTGCGTCGATGGTATCGACTTGGTGTCGATACTATTGACTGCTTTCTCACCAGCAACCTGATTGTAGCTCGATACCATCGACATCACTGTCGATAGTATTGACTCTTTGCTGATACTCGCGGCTGGCAGCCTGTGGTCCGGTCGATGGTATCGACGGAAGCAGATACTTGTTTTCCCTGAAATTCAAACACGAAACCACATAAATTCACACAAATAATAATATTTTGACAATTAATGCTCAAACGATGAAATAAAGGAGATTTGACATAAAATAGTAGCAAAGACCAAAGTGGATGAAGTATGCAACATTAACCATAAAAATGACTAATAAAAGCATAAAACACATATCAAACATGTCTATAAATACGACTCAAAATCATCACATCAAACTCCCCTAAGCTTGAACGTTGCTCGCCCTCGAGAAACTAATCCTTAGAATAGAATTTCTAATGTCAACTGAAGAACAACACACCACAACCAACATCCCATATGACTCCCACCGGATATTCACATACCGGCCTTCTCTAACCACAGAATGGTAATTACCCTGAAGGCGACAGTAATCATTCATAAAAGAAATTGACCTCAAAACTGATGAAAACTATCACATAAGGCAGTTAACATAATAAAACTCACCGGTTCAGACTTGGTGCATCTTGTGATCTCCTATACTACGTTGCTCGCCCTAACTACCATCTACATGGAAGCAGTTCTCCTGATATACCATAGTGAGGAGAAATTCACGGTGGCCTACCAATCCGAGCAACGGGTGGATGAAGATGGGTGGTTCATGGAAGAAAGTGGAAGTATTATACAATTTCAACATGCATAAAATGAAAATGTCCTAAATGATGCAAATGCACATGAAAAATGACCTAATGCCTAAAATTGGGTGGAATGATGCATGTACTAACCATCCACCTTAAAACAAGATGGACATCTAATTAAGATACATCATGTACTCAGTTATCTTGAATTGCAGGTGATATTATGTTCCTTTCTCCTTCTTATTCTTGTTGCTTTTACATAACTCTTTTTCTTCTTTTTTTCATTATGCCGATTTTCCAGATTTTTTTTCAACCCTTCTATCCATAATTGATAATGAATATTTTATTGGGCTTATTTTTCTTCATACTCAGAAATTTGCACTATTTAGAAGGTATGGAACAATTTAATTCACCATTAGAGAAAAATTGAGATACATGATATACTTTATGCATGAAAATTATGAATGCAACTACATGACATGCACCTAAGGGTAATGTGCATGTATCACTATTCTAATTTTTTTTTCTTTTTTATGCAAAACATATGGAAATAAATTCAATGCCGGACCTATCTATATGCAATGCTGTCAAAGAAGTTAAAACTGCAAAGTACTTCCAATTCTTGTGGTGGATTGTGAAAAGCAAAGAGGTGGAAAGATCACAAGACTAAATGACTGAACCTTAGAAAGATATTATGTGTCCCTCCTTACTGACCTGTGTAGTAGTTAAGAGGTTTCTCTCTCTTACATCCAATTAGAGTCTCATTACCATTTGGTCCTTTTAGGCTCAAGCAACCATTGCCGTCCACTTTCATTAATCATTAGGAGTACAGTTGTGACATTTTGTTTTAAAGTTGACAAGACCAATCATTTTCGTAGGATGTGTGCCCAAGGTTAAACAAGACAAGCTTTCCCAACACATAAAAATTTTAAATTTCCCTTGATTTACCCATGCACAATTAATGAGATGACACAAACTTTATGACATCCATGATTACACTAGATAGCATGTAGATCCTACAAAAACTAAAATTGCAAGAAACAAATAATAAGAACAAAAACAATAAAGTTAAAAACGAAAAACAATAAAAGATAAAGTTGTTCCAACTACCCCCCTAAGATTGAATTCGACTATGGCCTCATAGTCAAAAACAAACTTAAAGATTGGAACAGTGATACCAGATCACTCTTGTGGTGGTGGAGGCGGGTACTGCGGCGCCATGGGGTCCCAAGACGGGTACTGCCCCTGGAATGTCGGATCGTACTGGGGCATCGGCGGAGGCTGTGGATACCCCCCAAAATAATTCTGGCTCCAGTAATGATCGAAGAACGGCTGTTGTTGCACCTCCATCCTGTGCAATCGATCATGGATGTTCTGCTGATTCTCGAAAAGAAGGCGCTCATTCTCAAAAATCGCCTGCTGATTTACAAAGAGCCGGTTGGTAGTATCTTCAATACCGGCATAGGTGGCTGTGTGGCTATGCTGGGTCTGCTGTATGTCTTGCAGCATCACGTACATGCCCTGCATGGAATAGGCATCCTCTCTAGGCTGCGAGGGCGGTGGTGGCGTAGGCTGTGATGATGAAGATGCACCCGGATGCATCCGAGGACGCTTCCGTGGTGCCACTCGTGCTCGAAGAGGTGTAAATGCCTCCTCTTCCTCCTCAGCCTCGTCATCATTTCCGTCGTCACCGCCTTCGTCATCGGAGTCGGCGATGGCTATGATTGGCCACCGAAAGTGTTGCGCCCGCTCGATGTTGAAGACCGGATCAGGCAACGAGCACTCCTGATAGGCATGGTTGACGTGGCAATGCGCATACGCCAAACCATATCGAAGAAGTAGGAGATTGGACCTGTGTAGATGTTGCAAGTTCACCTTGCTTCTTGTAGAGAGAGGAGTCAGCTGCTCGAGATTCAGCCCCAGGTAGATGGCCAGCTTAGTGATCAGCCCGCCAAAGTGAATAGGGGCTTTCCTCGTACTCCTCTTCACGTCCAATACTCGTTGTAGAAAGAAGGCACCCCAATTGCATTCTTGTTTCTTCAGGAGTTTATACAGAAAGAATAGATCCGACCCCTGAAATTTGCTGAGGGCCATATCACCACGAGCAAAAAGCATAGAACTCAGCATCCGGTGCAGTACCCGGATGAATGGGTGCTCGAAATCGGCTACCGCGGCATTGTGGTAGCTCACCGACTTTCCTTACGGCACCGTCACCAGCTCGGAGAAGATGGCATCATAGTCGGTGCGGTTGTCCGGCCGCCGGTGGTCATACTGTGAATGGTTCCAATTGAAGATCATGTTGAAATGCTTGAGCGTGAGGGTGTAGTCGTGGTTGTACATCTGGAAAGACACCCGACCCTTGATCCACTCACAATCGGTAGCCACGATGTCGTTGGGCACGACACAGACATCCAGCGACGCCATGAACTCCGCCACCAACTCCTTGTACGTGGGCCAGTCGTCGAAGAATGGCTTGCCATCTGCATGAAATTCCAACTCGCCAGGCCTTATTGGTGTGTGGCGGGCCTGCCCCTTCAGATCTTTTCCAAGTCAAGAGGTTTTTGAGAACTATCTCTATAAGTCTCTATTCCTATCACATAGGAAACGTCTCTATCTTCGTTAAAGATAATTTCCACAAAGGATTACATTCTAGAACATCTCATTCCTCATGAACATGTGGAATGTAAATACACTCCCACTAAATCACAGATCCCTTCTTTATCTTTGTCATATCAGTCAAACCCTTTGACTATATTATTAAAGTAAAGATCCCAGCTCTGAGTTGCTTGTACTCAATCAATCACATTGATTAGTCCATTGTAACTTATAGACTTTATTTGAATTAATGGATTCATAAACCTTATAGGCTGTGTCACGTACACATCCTTGTTTTATTCCTCATAGGAATGTGGTTTTAGTATTCGTATGCCAAATCTTTTAGTCATTAAGTTGCAATCAACAAGCATCATCCTTCTCAAAATGTCATCCATGTGCCTTAACGCTTAAGGCTCATTCACACTTATGGATTTCATCCCAATGGGTGCTACCATCAAGGTCATACCTTATGGTTCACATGGAAGTCATTTAGGATGTAATGGTCATAAACCATAACTCAAAATTCGGTTCCTCAATATCATCTAGATTGTTGACTCATCATATTACCAACTCATCATATAGATATTTGAGGTGTATTTGTTAAGGAATTTGAGAACTCACAACACTTTGTGATTCTTAATATCCTTTATTAGTGTAAGGTATTCTCAATTTAAGAAGAATTTAGTTATTTGATAATCATCCTCTAACTCCTTAGAGTATGACTCCTTTTTGATTTAGACATCACCATGCCTTAATCATTAGTTCACTATGATACACTATCATAATCACTCATAAGGATCTCAAACATGTGGTCCAAGTATTTCATTCATTGATCTCATCAAGAATTAACACTTTACCAAATTCATACTTCATTTATGATATTCTTGAACACTTCAAGATATTCATATTGGTATTTATTTAAACACCGTTTGAAGTATTAGCGTTTGCTCCAATAGGTATGTAAATACATCACATGTATTATACCTAATAGGATAATCATTCTTCCACTACCTTAGTGAAGATTGATTAATCATGTCCAAGAGATTCACGTCTCTTATTGGTTCTCTAACCAAAAGAGTCTAGCTTATCCATCAACATGGAAACTAGAGATGAATTTCTCATGATAATGCTAATTCGTTGTTTGAGTTATCAATAACTTTTAGGTATAATTTTATCTTATGCATATCAAGTACCACAAGATAAAGAAAGGCATTTCCAAAAAGTTCATATCTTTGAAATTGAAACATCAACTTTATTGATAGCTATCCTTGTCACAACAAGATGCAACAATAAAGTGTTTGTAGTTCTCAACTCTATTTCGTGCCCTTCAGGCTGAAATAAACTAAAAGGTACTCCTATCTATGGCAGCAACAGTTGCTCCAATGATGAGTACTCCTTTCTTGGTCCTTTCACAAAGGCCATCACTTCTTTGTAGATCTTACATATCATATATGTCAAATCTTCATCCTGGTATCATATACCTCAGATAAAGAAGTGTTTATTTCATGATACCTACGGTGGAGATATCTATCCCCTCCTTTATCTTCTTTTGTTCTTCCAGATATACATGGAAATTCCCTCGTTCACCCTCCCATCTGCCTTGAGGCTGAAGACGACTTGGGATGCTGGCTAGCATTAGAACCCTTCTTAGCTTTTCCCTTTCCCTTGCCGTTGGACCTACCTTTGTTTCTGTTGATCAACATCACAGACTTAGGCTTGTCCTTCTTCATCTGTGCCTCGAGGCTGAAGACGGTTTGGATTGCTGACTAGCATCAGAACACTTCTTTGCTTTGCCCTTGTCCTTGCCTTTAAGACTTACCCTTCATTGATCACATCAAAGATTAGGATTTGTCTTTCTTCATCTTTGCCTCTACTATCCTCAACATGTCCAACAACTCTATCAACACTTGTCAAAGTTTTTCATGTTGTAGTTCATCATGAACTATATGATTCTCACAACATTTGCAATATCATACCAATAGCCAACTTTTGACTAAGAGGAAATCCCCGTCTAGTCAGGTTTTTCCACATACCCAATCACATTGAGTGTGTGAATACCTACTGGATCTTCTTCTATCATGACATACTAGGACAGTGTCTTGGAAACATCATATGTGTCATGTTGTCTTTGCAACTCATAGTTTAGAGAACAGATCATTAAGCACTCCACATCAATGGCATCGTCGGTATGCTTCCATAAGCATCCTTTCAGCAGTTGGTGTGGTGGGATCTTGATGGCCTACCTAAATAGTCCATCACCACAATAGGTATTTAGATGAGGTCTACCTACGTATGATGTTTAGAGAACCCCACCACCGCTCCAGACCACCACAATAGGTGAGATAGATTCATATCTATTCTTAGTGTTCCCATTCTTCATAAGAATTGAGACACTTGGCTCTGGGATACTAACTCCATGTAACATGCACAAGTTTTCTCCCATTGAATTTGTGTATACTGAACCCTTCGGTATAGATTATCAATGTATGCTTTCCCTTTTCCAAGTCAATAGGTTTTTGAGAACTATCTCTATAAGTCTCTATTCCTATCACATAGAAAACGTCTCTATCTTCGTTAAAGATAATTTCCACAAAGGATTCCATTCTAGAACATCTCATTCCTCATCAACATGTAGAATGTAAATACACTCCCACTAAATCATAGATCCCTTCTTTATCTTTGTCATATCAGTCATACCCTTTGACTATATTATCAAAGTAAAGATCCTAGCTCTGAGTTGCTTGTACTCAATCAATCACATTGATTAGTCCATTGTAACTTATAGACTTTATTTGCATTAATGGATTCATAAACCTTATAGGTTGTGTCACATACACATCCTTGTTTTATTCCTCATAGTAATGTGGTTTTAGTATCTGTATGCCAAATCTTTTAGTCATTAAGTTGCAATCAACAAGCATCATCCTTCTCAAAATGTCATCCATGTATCTTAATGCTTAAAGCTCATTCACACTTATGGATTTCATCCCAATGGGTGCTACCATCAAGGTCATACCTTGTGGTTCACATGGAAGTCATTTAGGATGTAATGGTCATAAACCATAACTCAAAATCTGGTTCCTCAATATCATCTAGATTGTTGACTCATAATACGACCAACTCCTCATATAGATATTTGAGGTGTATCTATTAAGGAATTTGAGAACTCACAACACTTTGTGATTCTTAATATCCTTTATTAGTGTAAGGTATTCTCAATTTGAGAAGAATTTAGTTATTTGATAATCATCCTCTAACTCCTTAGAGTATGACTCCTTTTTGATTTAGACATCACCATGCCTTAATAATTAGTTCACTATGATACACTATCATAATCACTCATAAGGATCTCAAACATTTGGTCTAAGTATTTCATTCATTGATCTCATCAAGAATTAACACTTTACCAAATTCGTACTTCATTTATGATATTCTTGAACACTTCAAGATATTCATATTGGTATTTCTTTAAACACCGTTTGAAGTATTAGTGTTTGCTCCAATAGGTATGTAAATACATCACATATATTATACCTAATAGGATAATCATTCTTCCACTACCTTAGTGAAGATTGATTAATCATATCCAAGAGATTCACGTCTCTTACTGGTTCTCTAACCAAAAGAGTTTAGCTTATCCATCAACATGGAAACTAGAGATGAATTTATCATGATAATGCTAATTCATTGTTTGAGTTATCAATAACTTTTAGGTATCATTTTATCTTATGCATATCAAGTACCACAAGATAAAGAAAGTCATTTCCACAAAGTTCATATCTTTGAAATTGAAACATCAACTTTATTGATAGCTATCCTTGTCACAACAAGATGCAACAATAAAGTGTTTGTAGTTCTCAACTCTATTTCGTTCCCTTTAGGCTGAAATAAACTGAAAGGTACTCCTATCTATGGTAGCAACACTTGCTCTAATGATGAGTACTCCTTTCTTGGTCCTTTCACAAAGGCCATCACTTCTTTGTCGATCTTACATATCATATATGTCAAATCTTCATCTTGGTATCATATACCTCAGATAAAGAAGTGTTTATTTCATGATACCTATTGTGGATATCTCTATCCCCTCCTTTCATATTCTTTTGTTCTTCCAGATATATAGGGAAATTCCCTCGTTCACCCTCCCATGTGCCTTGAGGCTGAAGGCGACTTGGGCTGCTGGCTAGCATCAGAACCCTTCTTAGCTTTGCCCTTGCCCTTGCCGTTGGACCTGCCTTTATTTTTGTTGATCAACATCACATACTTAGGCTTGTCCTTCTTCATCTGTGCCTCGAGGCTGAAGACGGCTTGGATTATTGACTAGCATCAGAACACTTCTTTGCTTTTCCCTTGTCCTTGCCTTTAAGACTTACCCTTCATTGATCACATCAAAGATTAGGGTTTGTCTTTATTCATATTTGCCTCTACTATCCTCAATATGTCCAACAACTCTGTCAACGCTTGTCATAGTTTTTCATGTTGTAGTTCATCATGAACTATATGATTCTCGCAACATTTGCAATATCATACCAGTAGTCGACTTTTAACTCAGAGGAAATCCCAGTCTAGTCAGGTTTTTCCACATACCCAATCACATTGAGTGTGTGAATACCTACTGGATCTTCTTCTGTCATGACATACTAGGACAATGTCTTAGAAACATCATATGTGTCATGTTGTCTTTGTAACTCATAGTTCATAGAACACAACATTAAGCACTCCACATCAATGGCATCCTCGGTATGCTTCCATAAGCATCATTTCAGCAGTTGGTGTGGTAAGATCTTGATGGTTTACCTAAATAGTCAAGTTGTGAGCCACCACAATAGTGGGATCTTGTGGCCTACCTAAATCATCCACAACAGCAGGCGAGCGAGAAGGCATATAAGACTTAATATTTAGATGAGGGATTTGGTTTTATAGGTACATATACATATCCAATCACCACAATATATAGTACATATCATATACATGCTATATCCCACAGAAAACATGTGAAATAATAAAAGCAATGATTATGGCCATCCTAATGTGATTCCTCAAGCCAAGAGGAATCATGGTCATCTGGGTCTACATCACATGCAACCTGTTCATGATCAAGTGTTGTAGCCATCCGAGTTTGATCAACTCATCACATGATTGACCTACTCAGTCCTGGCCGGACGTCTGGGCACCACCAGACAATTGGTTGGCTCCTCTAACCGATTGGTTCGCCTGGTCGTCGTGCATCTCCTCATGGCCGCCACCCGCTCATCTCGCTCCTCAAACCGGTCGTCAGGTTTTCTACCATTCTTTGACATAACAAAAAAATATAAACTATCCTATTTACATTTGCATTGGGAAACCCCGAATTACATTTGGGGGGGAGAAAAGGTAGGAAAGAAATCTCAAGTTATCTCGAGTTACATCAAGAATAGGAGGTAGAAAATCGGTGCGCAGACTGAGATGCAAGCAATCACATTCAACCAAGCACACAAACATAGGGTTTATTGGTCATAACCACGCTATACATCTACCACAAAACTCATTTAAGGGTGATGCGTATCAAGTGCATTCATATTACATATCATATATGTAAATTGGGATTTGTGGATTTAGATTGGACATGCATAAAGCCATTATTATTCACATCGTATGGAATAAATAAAGGTGACAAACCAAAATCAATCACATCGATAATCCTAAAGTATAGAATAGTTTACGTTGCTCTGATACCACTGTTGGGTTTTAGGGAAGGCAGAGATGGTAGCGGAAACAAAAATTTTCTCCCCAAACCTAGAACCCAAAGAGATCTTGTCAACATCTATACAGTAGGAAGGATGGTTTGTAGAGGTGTACCTTATCCCGAGGCTTTCTTAGTGACATTACCTCGCGGCTAGCGCGGTCTTCACCTCCGGTCTTGGACGGTGTCTATGCAGCTCCTGGTCGCACCCAGACTGACGGATTGACAACTGTCCTCTGAGCGGCAAAAATCTCCCGCCTCTGTAGTAGTCCACACGGACCACCAGGAACTCCAGTTGTCCTGTCCTACAAGACACTAGAAGGAGTCGTCCCCTTCTGTCTCTGTATTATTCATCGACATACTCTCCCGGAACCAGTCACCTTTCTATAGTTGTCTTTCCCTCACTGTGCCTCCCTAGTCAGGTAGCACCTTCTCGGGCTCTCTTGGTTACCACAACCAGAGAGGACAACTTTGCAGAGCAACTGGTGTTCTGAGTTGTACATTGAGAAGCCCCAATACCCCTCTATATATAGGAGGGGTCAGGGTCAGGGTTCTCTGCCCCGGGCAATGCATGACTAAAAAGGGAGTAGAAGAGTCTGAAGTTTCCACAAAACAACCATCTGTGCCAACTGAACCGATTGGCTCATACATGAACAGATCGACTGGGGCCATGAGCCGATCGATTCATAACATGAGCCGATCGGTTTTTATCCTTGGTCCAGCAAATTGACTTTCTTATTTTTGTTTCTAATCAATCCTAAGATCAATTCTTGTCCCAATCAAATTGTACAAGTGAAATGAAGACATTTACTCGCATGTCCCTGACTTTCCCAATTTTCTCGGTTGGTCAATCGAGCCGATCGATTCAACACCTTAAACCAATCATTTCAGTGACCTGAGCCAGTCGACTCATCAACCTAATCCGATCGACTCAACAACCTAAACCGATTGGTTCATCATATGAGCCGATCAGTTGGGAGTGTAGACTGTGCAACATCAGTCAATTACAGTTTCAATCAATTCGATACTCTAATCAATTGGTCCAAGACCTTGAACACTATGATACTGAGCTATCAATCAATTGAGTGTTTAATTGAACTACTAAACTCCTTTAGTAATCAATCTAAACATCATTTGTGGATAAATCCTCTTCCATGTTAAATCCTATGTGTGTGACCCTACATGTCCATTTTACATTGGCAGTGAAAGTCCATAACACTTATGACTTCACAAGCAAAGAGTGGTGCCTAGTCACACATCAGTGCTACCCAAGTGAAAAGGAAAGTTTAGAGAAAAACTTTCAATCCTACAATTCATGAATGGTGTTACAGTGAATGTATAATTCCTTTGTCACTGATATCCCGAATGAACTCAAGGCATGGAACAATCATCCTTTCAACATTCATTCACTTCCTTGATCTTAGAGCAGATTGGATGAGATATGTGTGACATAAATATCACATATTGATTCACACATGCATGTGCATGCCTTTCTCAATCCTACTCATCAAGTGGCCATGGACATCAAACTCCCTTAGGAGGGACAAATCCCATATCTATTACTCACCCCTCAAAAGCCCCATGCGTCAAAGTCACCCAATCATCACCTTTATAATATTCTATATTTCAGGACTACATTTGATGATGTCAAAGTGTACCCAACGACTTGTGTTGAGTGTAGTGATTTCAGGTCAAAGAATCACACTCACCACCATCACTGTGAGAGAAGACTGTGACTACCAAATCATAGTTCCATGTGTCACTCTCATGGTGGGTCTGTCTGGTACACTTGTTCTCTAACAAGTACCTATGTGCTTGGTTTGATATCACTATATCATAGCTAATGAGATTCTTTCATCAACCAATACACAATCTAGTCGTGTGTGTCATTGTTGTCTATCAACCTTCCACAATGACATCCGACTAGGGACATAATAAGAATGTATACTCTTAACATCTGTATGATCTCATCATTTAGGTCCTCAACCTAAAAGCATACGTCATTGAGTAAAATAATTCTTTAGACATTCAATCTGTTATGTCATTATCTCATAACTGACTGAACCTGAATGAATTGGAAGCTTGCCTTTGATTTTTATCAAATCAATCTTAATGTATCCCACCAATCATCCCATGATTGGCTCTCAGGGCATACATACCAACACAATAATCACTCAAAAGAAGGATTATATGCTAACCAATTAATGAACCACCAAGGAGACCCTACAAAATATCAAACTACAAAAGAGGCCAAAGGAGATCAATCCAACCCTAACGTGCAATGAAATACCTAGGTTAACACTATCAGGAACATCGGATATACTAGTCACATCAAGAACATTTCCTCAGACGTCCTCAAATCATCTAAGATTGAGGTCGACTGTATGGTACCAATCCCTAAGTTCAAGGTTAATCCAAATCAAATCCAACCACTTACGAATCCATGGAAGTTCTTAGTCATTATTAAGGAAGTGGGTATCAATGTTGGGTACCACTCCTTAGTTAACAGACTAGCGATACTATGGAAACCAACCAAAAACTTCAGAGTCATTGACCTTGAGAAAGGTTACACATCATCCAACTACCCAACAAGATGGATTATGTGCGGGCCATGACATGAGGTCCCTGGATGATTTTCAGCACATGCATATTCATTCAATCCTAGACAGCTGATTTCTGACTGTCAGACCCGATCCCACAAAGGATTCTATTCTGGTTTAGAGTCGCCGACCTCCTGGTCTACCTTTATCAATAGTAACTCCTTCAAAGCATTAGGGATGCAACATTGAAAATGATAAAGATTGACTCAACCACAACATTGGGTGATCGGGGCAAGTTTGCCCGCATCGTAGTTGAAGTGGAAACAACTAAATAACTCCTACCAGTCATCCTCTTCAATGGTGAGAAGTTCAACTTGGAGTATGAGAACACCCCCCTTTTCTGTATGAGCTATGGGCGTGTGGGACATGGTGTGGAGGACTAAAATTCACTCTGAAAGCTTCCATGCCAGACACTGGTTCCATCAAGAATAGTGATCCCCCACTGCAAATAGTTACCTACAACATGGGAATCCATGCCAAAAAGCTGAAGCGACGGTCAGAAAGGAAAGAAAAGGAGAAGGTGAAGCACCCCTCTAACAATGTACTGAACATTTTAGATAATGACACCCCAACCGCAACTAGGTTGATGACCTTCTGGAGGAAGGGTGGCAACAACAACAAAGCAGAAATAATCATAGGAAGCAGAAACAAACCCAAACGAACGTCGATGTAGAGAACAACGTTGACTACACTACAACTACACTATACGATCGTGAAACAACCATTGGGCAGGATGATGGGATTGTTCCCACTGGACAACTAGTGGTCTTCAACCAAGGAGGATAAGGCAAAGACAGTGATGCAGATAGACATGTCAACTTGAGGAATAGGCAGGAGGTATGTCAGACCATTCTGATCCTCTTGAGCCAACACATGGTGAGGAAGAAGAGTAAGGCCTCAAATTCAGACCCTGACTTTTTAGGGAGCTTCTCAGCATGACGTATAGACTATGAGATGGATTTCATCGACTTGGAGTGGGATGGCTACCAACCTGAGCCATCATCCTCAGGCAGTCAACAATCCTAACAAGACAAGGTACCACCCCGCTATATATCCAAATAAAAATCATAGTTTGGAATATATAGGGAGAAGGGTCTCCCCACAAGGTCCACATAATCAAGGAATATAAAGCTAGTATGAAACTAGATGTCCTGGAAATTTTGGAACCTCTTTGTAGTTGTGCTCATGCATTAACCATCATTAAACAATTAGGATTCGATTCTTCACATAGAGTGGAAGCCATTAGATTCTCTATAGGGATTGGATTCTATGGAACAAAGTAAGGTGAAACCTGGAGATTGTCTGTTGCCACTGGAAATTTGTGCATTGCCACATCAATGACTCAACTATTACTTTCATTTACGATAGTCCTACACCTAAATGAAGGGAGCTTCTCTGGTCCTGACTCATCAGTCTTAGTCAAGCCATCAATAGTACATGGGAAGTCATGGGGGATTTTAATACACTTCTCGGTATTGTGTAGAAAAGGGTCAGCAAATATTTTGATGCCAAAGCCAACAACCTATTCTAGGACACGCTCCTAGCAAATGACTTAAAAGACGTCAAAATAGAAGGTCAATTCTTCACTTACCAGAAAAAGCACCTACTAGAACAGTTGGATCACATCCTGGTTAATGAGAAATGGATCTCATCATTCTCAAACACCAAGGTCCTATCCTCCCTTGGTTGAAATCAGATCACAAACCCCTTTACCTCAACACTGGGAAGTCTCCAGGCTACACGCCGCTGCAATTCAGAACAAAAGCTAGCTAGAATCTCACACTAAGCTTCAAGCAACACCTTGTAACTGTTTGGAACAAAGACAACCCCTTCATGCAAATTCTACCTAAGTTCCAACAGGAAACACTCAAGTGGGATGCACAAATGATGAAGGCTCATCATCGGGCGAAAAATAGACTCCTCAATCTCATCGACACAACCCAGGTAAAACTTTCCAATCAAAATACTAATGCCTCCAATATACAAATTCTCAATTTATAGGAGAAACTCTGCAATATCCTCCTACATGAGGAAGTCAATTGGAATAATAAGTCCCACACAAACTGGCTCAGGTGTGGTGGCGGCAACACAATTTTTTTTCAGTCACTTGTTAAAGGAAGAAGACACCATAACAAGATCTCCAGGTTGAAGAACGAAGATGGAAACAGGGTGACAAATCAATAAATCTTGAAGTTCCTAGTCCAAGGTCACTTCACTAAACTCATGGTGGCATCAAGACTGATACATGGTGAGCTCATTCACCAATATGCAGGCTACTTCACCAACCTCTCATCAATTGATAAAGCCAGCTCAATGGACTTTCCACAACACAGGAGACAAAGGAGGTCTTGTTTTGCATGCCCCCCCTCCAAGGCTCCTTGTCCTTATCAGGTAAGTGCCTATTTCCTACAAGAAAACTGGAATCACTTTGGGCAATCTATCCACCAGACGGTGAGCCAATGTTTTAGGGATGAAGTGATTTCCCCAAAACTTGCAAATGCCAACATGGTGTTGATCCCAAAGAATAAATGTCCCATGTTATGCAGTGATTTTAGGCCTATATCACTGAACAACATATGTTTCAAGCTTATATCAAAGATCATCATGGAGTGTATCAAGCCCTTTTTGAATGGATGGATATCACCAACACAGTCAAGTTTCATACCGGGAAGGAAGATTAGTGACAAAATTATTCTAGTCCTAGAGGCAATACACTCTATGAGGGTTCATCATGGAATGAGAAGATCATGGCAATTAAATTAGATCTTTCAAAAACTTTCATAGGATGCACTGACATTTTATTAAGGACACTTTGCGGAGGCCATGTATCCCAGAGAAGCTCATAACAATCATTATGAAATCATATCCTTGGGAGATACCTCCTTTATCTGGGAGGGAAAACCTTTACCAACCTTAAAAGTAGGCCAAGGCGTGAGACAAGGGGATCCCATCATCCCCTATGTCTTTGTATTATGTATTGAAAGATTCAGTCAGTACATATCTGTAGCTGTGGGTGAGGGAAACTAGAAGCCAATGCTCCTTAGTAGGGGGGACTCCCACTCACCCACATCTATTTTGTTGATGACCTCTTATTACTATCAGAGGGGTCTACCTCTCAGGACCTAAATATCATGAAGGTTCTAAGCAACTTCTCAGAAGTCTCCGGACAGGAAATTTCTAAAGAGAAATCCTACATTTTCTTTTCCAAAAGAATTTCCTCACACGAGCGTACACAAATCAGTAGAGTGCTGGGGATCTAAATCATAGAGGACCTGGGAAGGTACTTGGGAGTTCCCATTCTACATCACCGCATGAACATATGTATGCACCCATGCTAACCTCAAGGACTCCATCAAGGTGAAAATGGATGGATGGGAAATTAGACATTTGTCCCTTACTGGTCACATAACCCTAGCACAATCAAAGCTGCAAGTGATACCCTCCTACACTATGGAATCAATTACCTTATCACCAATGTTGTGTCATGAGATTAACATCCATGTATGAAAATTCATTTGGCAAGGTAGCTCAGAAGCAAAAAAGATCTCTCTAATATCATGGAAGAAACTCACCTCAAGCTGGGATGTTGGCGGGCTGGGGGTGAAGGACGCTAGAGACTAGAGCCAAACACTCATCATGAAGAATGTCTTGGATTACCTTTATAATAGGGAAGTTCCATGGGTCTAAGTCATGCGAGAGAAGTACACCAAACTAGACAAGGTTAAGAGGACATCATGTTCTGTAGTTTGGAGTTTCATCAAGAACTTTTTTCCGCTCCTCAAAGAGGCCAATACGAAGATGATTCTGAATGGATCATCCACCAATGTCTGGTTTGACACCCGGTGTGGAGATACAACCATCACCAAAAACCACACATATCCTTTGATTCCATCAGAACTAACAGAGCTAAAAGTCTATGATATGGTCACCCTCGAAGGCAACTGGGACTGGCAATTTATTATGAACTACATCTGGACAACTTTTGGCTAGGCATTTCCTCCATTCCACCTCTGAATCTAAGTCTTGAGGAGGATGGTTGGTATTGTCATTTGGAACTTAGCGGGAATATCAGTTCCATGTATGTCTATAGATGTTTTTGTGCAGGGGAGGAGATCGACATTCAAGGAAAATAGAAACAAATATGGCAATCTAAGTTGTCGAAGAGATTCAAAGTTTTTCTATGGCAAATGCAACATAAGGCCCTGCTTACAAATGCTGAAATGGACCATCGACACATGGATGCCAACCCATCTTTCTCCCTATGTGGCCATGCCCAAGAAACTATGCTCCACTACCTAAGAGATTAAAAAACAAGATGTCCCATATGGAAAGACTAGGGTCTCTGGTCTTGACTGAGCACCTTGACAGAGGACGACAGGGCTCTATTCATCATAGACCTTTCAATGGATTCTCCCTATGCTTTCACCTTATGTGCCATTACTTGCTGGCACATTCGAAAGGTGAGGCGCGAATTGTTTCATGACTCAAAGCTCCACACCCTCTCGATCATGCTAAAGTTCTTAAAGAAAAAGGAAAGATCGATCTTGAATATGATAGACACTATACTGAAGCAATCGAACCCTCTCAAGTCAAGCACCTACTCAATGCGGCCCTCTACAAAATCAACTATTGTGTTCACTGATGAAACACATAGAGACGACAAATTTTTTTTTAGGCCTAGGGGTCCATGTGGTGAACTCCCTGGGCAAATGTCGTGAGGAGTAGGGAATGTATGTACAACTGTCTATGCTCTGGATACAGAAGTCCAAGTCATACTGGAAGCAGCAAATTTTGCACATGAAATGGGTGTCATAAATGTCACGATCCTATCAGACTGTAGTCAAGCAGTGGAGACTTTCAACAAGAGTAATCAACCAGCAAAGTTTCAGCCTTTTGTGGAGATGTTAAATTGTACACCTCTTCTTTCTTAACCTGTCTAGTCAGCCTATTCCCCAGGATACTCAACAAGGTAGTGGGTGTATGGCAAAATCCGCTCTGTAAACCTTGATTACGGGCCCTCAACATGGCCCCAACACTACCTTTTCTTTCAGTTCTGTAGTATTTTCTTTTACTTCCTTGAAACCACCATGACTTGACCAGGAAATTAATATTGATCTCAACTAGTTGTGGCTTCTAGAGAGAGAGAGAGAGAGGGATGAATATATATTTCTCTTAATTCCAAAAAAAACTGAATAAGGTGACACATATTACTTATTAATGATGTGATTTACATATAAATCTATGATTAGACATTAGGTTCAAACCATGTGTTTTAATATATGATCTATGATTATGGCACCTAATGTCACTAATGCATCATGAATATCACTGTAGGAGGAACATGTTAAGGTTAGATGGTTATAGCTCACAATTTAGGTCAACATGATCACTATACTTCACATATACCTTATCAGCATGTATGAAGTCCAGGGTAGGTTCCATATACTCAAGTCATCGCCTTGTTTGGGTTCACTTAAATCAAATCATGGTTAGAGTTCCATTAGAGCTACTAACTTTATGTGCATTATATGTTCACTAGGGTACTAGCATGTGTATTCGGTCTTTAGATCCACCCTTGTTTATCAAATCTAAGTGTCAATCGTACTATCTTTCAAGTCATGAGATTAGGGTTTCTATATTTAGGACGGCAAAGTTTTCGTATGTTACAGTCGATCCTACTCTTCTCATTGTTATTGAGACAAAAGTTAGGAATGATAATACACATCTATTGTAAATATTATCCACACCATCTCTAAATGGATTTTTAATCATGATTCACATTTTAATGAAAGAGTGGTTGTTATATGGAACCCTATCACTCCAACTATTTCTATTATTTTTGAATAGGCATATTATATACTTTCCTCATGAAATTGGTGTTGTTTATTTTGACCTTTTTTCTATCAATGATATTATGATAATGATAGGGAACTTCTCTATTGTACTATTATATCCACTGATTTATATACTTCCTCATTGTTGTCTTTTTTTTTGAAACACTAATTGTTATCTTTTTTTTGGAAAAGGGAAATGTATTCCAAAGAGTTGTAGCAAAGCTACCGGTTATTACATCAGGGAGAATGGGGGTATACAAAAACCCATCTCAACTAGTAGGTATACCGGTGTTAGTTACAAAAAACCCCAGTAAACCTTAGAAAGGTTAGAAACACCTTTATCTAGACCTTTCTTTACAAGTAATTGATACAAATTTTCTTTTGTAATCTTTTTGAGGAGGTCTATCTCAGACCGTGAAGTGCCAGCATGGGCCCTTCTATTCCTCTCATCCCAAACAAAGAAACAAAAAGCAGCAAGGCATAAACCACCAAAATCCCTATTGTGCTTGCTCTTTAGGTTCGAGTTCATCCAAAGGATGATGTCATCTAGGTTGTCATTGTGATTTGGGCCCCAATAGTTCTTGAGGCAGATAGTTGACCAGACAAGCTTGGTGTAGCAGCACCCGAGGAACAAGTGGCTGTGACTTTCTTTTTCTCTCCTACAAAGAAGGCAGACATCATTAACTTGGATGCCCCAAGAAATTAGTTGGTCACTGGTAGGAAGTTTGCAAAGCACAAATTTATAGGTAGATGTGCTCGACTTGGGGCAGTTTTGTGAACCCCATATAACCTTTGCCCAAAAAATGTCAGCCATTGTATCATTGTGGATCTATGGTCTGGTTTGCTGGTTGACAAGGCAAGCCATATCATGAGCATCAACAATATACAAGTGACTGACCTCGCTCTAGGTGTTGCATAGATTTCTCCAGACCCTAGAAGAGTGTTAGTTTGAGCTGAGTGGGATGTTGCCATACTGGGAAACCATCCATCTAGACCATACGTTGTTTCTTTTAGGAGACTTCAATCTTGTTCAAACTATAGGGGAAAAGAAAGGAAGAAATACTCAATTTATAAAGTCTAAGACTTCAATCAATATATTCTTAATACATACCTTATTGAAATACCTGTGAGAGGTGGTGAATTCTCATAGGAAAATAAGAAGAAGGTGAGATGTTAAACCTCTCTATATTGATAGGGTCCTGTATGACATTGATTTTCTAGATCAATTTCCTAATTCCTATGCTAGTTTAGAATCTTTTTGTAGTAGTGATCACATGATTGTTCATATCTGTCTCAAGAAAATAGGAAATGGAAAATATACTTTAATATTCATTATTAGTGTAAATTCCTTCATGTTTTTATTGAAGCATGGTTTATCAATGTTAATCTTCATAACACTAGAGATAATCTCATATTTTGGAATAAGGATATTGTTAAATTATATATATAAATCTAGAACCCTTGAATCCAATGCTTTGGATTTACAAACATAATAATGATAATTGTTTATTGAAGTTTGGCATACTGGAACTTTTTTTTACTCTTATGGATGAAGAATTGATTATGAAATAAGGATGTTGTATTCAACGGTTGATATTTGGCGGCATGAATTCAAAAAAATGTATATGCTTCAATAAAAGCTAGGAAGGAAAACATTTCATTATCTCTATGTTGATTGGAATGTTATTGATGATTATCAAATAATTCATAATCACATTCTAAAATTCTATTCAAAATGTGATAGATGTTTGAAGAATGATGTTACTAAATGACATAAATTTTCAATTTGAGGACTTGAAAAATGAGATCATATGTATGATAAAAGTATATACATTGTTATGTCCCTATCCATATATTGTTGTGGAATAAAAAATAGATGACAATAATACATAAGACTGGAATGTGTGTTGACTAATGACAAAGTCCCATTAGTCATGATATTTGATATCATAGTCAACACATAGGTACTTGTTAAGAATATTGTACCAGACAGACCCACCTTGAGAGTGATATGGAGCCATTGAATGGTATTTAAAATCAGGTCTCAAAGTGATAGTGGTGATTGTGGTTCTTATACCTAAAGTCTATATAGTCATCACATGTCACTCAATGAACTTTGATAGCATTTTAACATGACCTTGAATAAGGGTTTCTATAATTGTGGCACTCAGGTACATTGTGATACATGGTGATTGACAGTGAGTGATCTAGATGGGATTTGTCCCTCATATCATATTTGATATTCTAAACTCTTGATAAGTGAGATTAAGAAATATATGGTCATGCTCATGTGAGTCAATATATGGTATTGAGCTCATGTACATCTCAACAGTCTACTCTAGCTCAAGAAACATAGATTGAGTATTAAGAGAATGACAATTCCATGTCTTCGATTCAATCTAGATATCTGAGACAAAGGAAGTATATAATCATAGTAACATTGATCACAGATGTAGGTTAAAGTTGTTCTCCAACTTTCTAATTACTTGGGTAGCAATTATTTGTTGCTAGATACCACTCATTGCTTGTGATGTTATAATTTGGTTATAGGCATTCACTGCTAGGGTAACTTGGGACCTATAGGGTCACACACATATGATGCACTTGGAAGAGGAGTTTAATCATGAACAAGATTCAATTTGGTAACTAAAGTGTTTAGCAAATCAAAATGAATAATATTGGTTGTCAATCTATCGATTGGAGTGTCCAATCCACCGACTGACACACTAGTTGGCCGATTGGAGTTTCCACTCAACCAAATGGATTATACAGACTCCCACTGATTAACTAGCTATTTAACTAATTGAAATGTTCAATTGACCAATGTTTCCAATAGATAGTTAGAGTATCCAGTTGACCAGTTGGAATGTCCAATCAATCAATTGAGTCAAAGTTTGAATGAGTCAAATAGTTTAATGTTGGCTAAAAGGACACACATTAAAACTATTGTTATGTTGTCATTGACCGCATGCCAATCGATCGAATGGATTGGCCAGTGCATTGATTGGCCGTACATTCTCTCCACCCAATCATGAGATTTGACCCTTCATCTCCATAGGGTTTTTGAAACCTTGGACTAGTGACTCCTATGTAAATAGGTATGGCCAAGGCTCTAAACACACTCGACTTCTCACAATTGTGGTAAAGTGAGAGTCCAAGACATCTTACTCGTGAAAGGGAGAGATAGAAAATGATACTAAGTTAGTTTTAGCACGTTGACATATGAAGGGGCAATTCCTTCCCGTTGGCTCAGAAAGCATGTCGTGGAGTTTCCAATGATCTGTGTGGACTACATTGATGTGTGGGAGATTTTTCTTCTACACTAGGAGGATGATGTCAACATCCTTCTGTGTGTACTGCACCAGGAGGACGTTGTCGACCATTATATGTGTGTTGCTTGACAAGGAAACATGTCTCCGTGCAAGGATAGTCACTAGACATGATCTAGGATAAGGTACATCTTTCCTAGTATATTCTTGTTGATGTGATCTTCTAGTCAGGAAATATAGACAGGAATGTTTCATTACCTCTGCCATTTCTGTCTCTATATTACCCAACAACATTGACAAATTGGGCTACAATAATATACTATTAAGAAAATAACAGTAAAGGAAAGGATAAAGGGTGTTCCTTAAGCCTACTTTAAATTAGTATTGTGTTTCAAACCCTCTTATTGTAGTATACAAATGAAAACTATTTTTTTTGCTAAAAAAACCAAAAATCAAAGGTTTTTTTAATACTTAACCAATATCAGGATTAGAAAATTAGATTTTGTTGTAAAAAGTTAGTGGAATTATTTTTTATTATGAGTTGCAATAAAATATGTAAAACTATAGGGTCTTTGACTAAAAATCATTATTAATGAAAAAGAATTTGTATAATCATCTAGACTGAGTAGAGTTTCTTCAAAATTAGTAAAGCTAGAATGTATCATACATAAGAAACTATATAAAATCAGATTTAATGTCACCAAGTATTGACCAACGACTACCAACGCAGCCATACACACAAGTTACCACTTTTCCAATATCTCTAGGTTATTAATTATATATATGCAATAAAATATATCAATAATCGAGTATCATGTATAGAAAACATAGCAGAAAAAAAAAATTTCTTACCAAGAATCGAACTTGCATCCACATTACAACAATGCATGCAAACTACCACTCAAACAATGCCTTCAAATTGTTATTTTTACATATCTGCAAACATGTATTAAGAAAATATATAGTAACTCACAAAATTATACATAACATACTATAATATTTCTACTTTTTATGGGTGGGGGTCATTGCCCCTATTAAGCCCCTTTGATTCTTCCACTACTGGTAAGAATGGAACATTCATATCCTCCATTTGATCCAAATCCTACACATTCACCCTAAAATATAGTAAACATCATATAAAAACTCCTAATAATTCTTGTAACAATATAAACTTTAGATTCATAAGCTTTTGTACAAGAACAACTAGAATTCACAATGTTCGAACCAATTCATTCCATGAGAAATCATTTTTCAGTCATGCTTTCTTGATTAGTTTATATAGGAAATAACATAGAGCTAGAATAATTCATGGTGTAAAGCTTCATAGCCACTCACATTCATAAACGATGGTCTGAAACACACACACACACACACACACACACACACACACACACACACACACATATATATATATATATATATATATATATATATATATATATATATATATATATATATATATATCAGAAACCTTGGTAAATATATTTCGAACCCCAAAATAGGGTACAAAATATCTAGTCACATACATGTTAAGTGACTAAACAACTAAAAGGTAAAACCCTTCTTAGTCTTGTATTACAAAAGTTCCAAATTCCTTTAAACAATATCAGGGATACCCCTCAACCTCTTCTTATGCACTCCATACATTTTTTGAATTTCATTTTGGATTTATGAAAGAGATTGAGTTCATCTTTAGGTTTTCAACCTATTCTTCTTGCATTCCTTTCCAACCATATCATATGTGTGTAGGCAGTGACACATCATAGATAAATGACATATATACATGCATACATATATATATATATATATATATATATATATATATATATATATATATATATATATATATATATATATCAGAATCAAGTAAATATATTCTGACTTCACCCTAAGATTATTGGGGGTCAAGAGTTACATATAAACCCACACTATATCACAAAACGACTACAACTCACTCTTCTATCTAATGTGAATTTTTGTTCTTAACACATTTACAAAGTTTTACAATATTGCTCCTTTCATTAGTGGTTGTAAGTTGGTGTCTCCTCGTGTTCTTCTCTTCCCAGATATGGTAACATAGAGAAGGAAATGAGATCCTTTTTTTATCATCATTTTTGCTTCTTGTCAGAATTCTTCTTGAGTCTTCCTGTAGATCTAGTTGCATTTAGATTTCCTTGAATATCAGATTCCTTACATCTTTTGTGAAGTTGCATTCCCCCCATTATAGAATATGGGACTCCTCGGCCTCCTTGAAGAGAAAGCACAACGTGAAGACAGTATAGTTCCACCCGTGTACTTTATCAAGAGTGGCAAGTACACTATGTAGAATTTTATATACACACATGCTCCATTTTGGAACATAAACACTAGTTGAAATCTGCTCCACTTGTGTATCTTTTGTGGCCCTTGAATGTTTCACTACCCATAGGTTTATCTTTGTGTCTTGAAATCTCCAATTTCCCATTGAATGAGGCTCAAACAAGTGTCTAACTTGCTGCCATACCTCTGTCATGATGTTAATGGTGTGTGAGTATCACTCTCTTGTCCTTAGCTTGAAGTCCAGACCTCTTCGATATCTCTCTCTCATCCAGTTCCCCCAAGTTGAGATGTCTTCTTGATAGATAATTATTCTCTGCATTGTTCTCCAGTTTATTATATCTCTAGATTTTTTTTTTAAATTCAGAACTCTTTAAACTTTTAGAAGAGCCATTCTTGCATATCTCATCGGGTGGTGTTCACTTGCCCATAGAAAATTTGTCATCTTCATATCCATTTTATCTAGGACTAAACTAGTGATCTCTCCTTGTTGCACCTAGAATATAAGAAGTCCCTCTATAGAAACTCTTATCAGCATTGTTCTCCCGTCATGGATATCTTCTGTGTTGACCATCTATTGATCACTTCCTCCACTTTATCCATGCAATCAACAAAATCCTTTACCTGTAAATTACCCCTAACCAAGGGAAAATCAAGATATTTTGTTGGGAACTTCCTTTTCTCCACTCCCATTGCCTCCATTAATCTATATTTCACCTGGTAGAACTTTTTGGACAAAAGAGATGTCTTTTTTTTGCATTCACACACAACGATGTCTGCTCCAAAAACTCCTTGAGAAGGTTTTACAAACTCCCCAGAGTGTTCTGTTTGGTTTTAAAAAAAAACTAGCACGTCATCTACAAAGATCAAGTGGGTCATCATCTTGTGCCATGAATCGTATAGGGCTTGATCTCCTTCCTTTTTTCTACAAGTTGCATCTTCAATGAGAAGTACTCCATAAAAATCTCAAAGAGAAGAGGGGACATGGGGTTCCCTTGGCACAGACCATTCCCCCCTCTAAACATACATGTAGATGTGACATTGGCCAAAATAGAAAAACTTGTAGTCCCAACACATTGTTTCATCCAGCCGATCCATTGATCATTGAAGCCCATTTGCTCATAGTCCGCCATAGTTTCTCCCATTTGACGATATCATATGATTTAGAGATGTCCAACTTTAGACATGCTTTCTTACTTCCTTGTGACATTGTAGTCCAATAAGAACTTTCTTGCCAATAGAGCACAATCACTGATGCTCCTACCTATCATAAAGACTCCTTAATTTATAGAAATAAGATAAGGAAGTACCAACTTCAATCTAGTAGTTAGAATCTTTGCAATGATTTTATATTATACCGAGAAACATGCAATAGGTCTAAAATCAGCAAGGGAAGACATCACCTTTTTCTTGGGGATGAGGACCAAAAAAGAATGATTAACCTATCTCACCAAGTTACCTCCCTCCAGGATCCAACTGATGTATGCAACCAGGTCCTCCTTGATGACATCCCAGGTCTTTTTGTAGAAATAAGCATTGAAACCATCTGACCTCGGTGACTTGTTGATGTCAATAATCGATATTGCCTCTTTGACTTTCTATTCATTGGTCTTTCTTGTAAGGATGTTATTGTACCTACTGATAAGCTTGAACTTCCACTACATCTCCTCCTCTTTTATATCATTTTTGAAATTTTTTTATATAATCATGAATAGAAGTATATGCTCTATTCTTCTAGATCCTCTTGCTTGTTGACCACTCTCCCATCTGCATCAATCAGTGCAAAAATGATAATGCATGCCTCCCTTCATTTAGCAACATTGTGATAGAGTTTGGTATTCCTATCTCGACCACCCATCCACTTCTCCCTACTCCTCTCCCACTAGAATTTTTCCTCCACTTTCTTTAAATCCTCTAGCATCCCCTTTATCTCTCCATCCTTCTTTACCAATTCAACATTAAGTGGCTTAGGTAACAACTTTTCTCTGACCTCTTTGTTGCTAAGGTATGCCCATAGAGCCAATCATATGATGATTGACATGGCATAATTACCTAAAAGGAGTTGATTAATATTAACATATACAAAGGAAAGCTTCCAACTCATATGTTTCACTAAATTATGAGATAATGAGGATACAGAGTGAATGTCTAGAGAATGATGTTACTCAATGATGTATGTCTTCAAGTATTAGCCTTGTAGAAATGAGACCATACGTATGTCAAGAGTAAATATACATATTCTCAATATTTCCCTAGTTGGTTCTTTCGATGGAAGGTAGATAGACACCATTAACACATAAGACTAGAGTGTGAGTTGGTTGATTATTGAGTCTCACTAAGTCATGCCATGGAAATATCAAACAAAGCACACATATACATGTTAGGGAATAGTGTATCAGACAGACCCACATTGAGAGTGACACATGGTTTTGGTGGTCATAGTCATCTCTCATGGTGAAGGTGGTGATTGCGATTCTTTGACCAAAAACCACTACACACACGTCACATGTCGTTGGGTACACATTGACATCATCAAACACAGTCCTAAAACATGGGTTGTCATAACGGTGATGATTGGGTAACTTTGAAATATGGGGATATAATGTGAGTTATAGATATGGGATTTGTCTCTCCTGCTGGAGTATGGTATCCTGGCCACTTGATAAGCAAGACTGAGAAACACATGTGCATGCACACGTGAATACTTATATAATATTGATGTCACATTATCTCAAACAGTCTACTCTTAGTTCAAGTAACATGGATTGAACATTGTGAGGATGACCTTCCATGCCACGAGTTCAACCTGGATATCAGAGACAAGGGAATTATACAATCACTACAACATAATACATAGATCATAGGTTGAAGTTGTTCTCCAACTTTCCATTCACTTGGGTAGCACTGATGTACGACTAGGAACCACACTTTGCTTGTGATGTCATAAGCTAGTTATGGACATTAACTGCCAATGTGATATGGGACTTATAGGGTCACACACATAGGAGCTCATTTAGAAGAAGAGTTTGATCCTGAATGACAATTTGATTGATTATAAAGTGTTTCAGTATTCTATTCACTCAACAATTGACTGATTGGTTGACTGGTGTGCCAAACAACCATCTCATCAAGTGAGACTTATGTTTGGGCATGCCAGACAGGCATCTTAGTTTTTGAGATGGCTGTTTGGATAGTCAGGCTAATCAGAGTCTGAGTTGGCTATTATGCCCATGAACCGACCGGTTCCATATGATTGAACCAACTGGCTCATCTCAATTCACTAGATGGGCATCTAGGTGAGTGAGATGGGTGTCTCTCTTATGTGAGATGGCTTGGTTGGGCCAAACGAATGTTTGGGATGTATTCCAAATAGTTTCGATTTCACATACTTGGAGTTTAAGTAAATTAATATGTGATATTGATTGGAATTGATATTTGCCAAATTTGTATCTAATTGGGAAGTTGTCAAACAGCTATTTGGTAGTGCGAGATGATCGTCTGGCACCCCAGATAATAGTTTGGCTTCTTGTAGGTTGTGAAAGTTCAATTTCTTTTGGTCCTTTCCACTCCCACACAATCTCATACATATTGGGAACCCTGGCCCAAACCCCACTATAAAAGGAAGGATACTGGAAGTTTCCCAAGACACCGCACAAACAACTGAGAATCAGTTCCTATAACAACTATTTTCCTCTCTGGTTGAGATAATCAAGTAAGCTCAAGCAAGTCCGACCTAATAGGAAGGGATATCTATGAGAGATAAACAATTGGTGATCATTGCTAGGGGAAGAGTAGGTTGGTGACTAGTACACCAATAGGATAGACAACTCCTTTCTATCCATTCTTGGTGAACAACATGAGTTTTAGTCGGTCCGTGTGGACTACTCTAGAGGAATGAGTCCTTTGGCTACTGCTTGGAGAGCAAAATCAACCTGCAGTCTGTGGCGATACCACTAGTGTCACTGTAGAGGTTGCATAGACGGCTGTTCGTGGTGAAGACCAAGAACTGCACAACCACTATCTAAGAGCAACTAATCAACAGTTGCAAAGAAGTGAGTTTTGTTGTTGGATGTTCTCCAGGACTAGGTACAACCCACTAAAACCATCCTTCCCATTTCATAGTAGTTGATGCAAACTTGCTTTTATGGAACACGGATGGATAATTTTTTTGTTTCTGCGACTATACTCTATGCCTGTATTCACCAATAGTGGTATCAAAGCCACATCAATTTACTATATTTTAGGATAATCAATATGATTGGATTTTGGTTTTTTCTTTTATTTATTGCATACAATGTGAATATTTAAACTTCTCTTGATCACATAATCTCAAACTAATATACATATGATATGATATATATGCAATTTACACACGTCTCCCTAAAAGCAATTTTGATGGTGGATGCGTAGCGTAGTTATGGCCAATACCCTACTTTTGTGTCTAGTTGGATGGTTTGGTTCCTATTTATCTCAGTCTGCATACCGAGCCTCTACCTCCCTTTTCCCAATGTAAGGTTAATGCTTTCCTACCTTTGCACCCCTCGAATGTAACTTTGGGCTTCTCCTTTTCAATGCAAATAAAGTGTATAAACTACAAAGTTCAATTTGGGATTGAAACAAGCATCTCAGGGATGTGATCTTTTGATTTTGAGAAGATAACCAAAGAGTTTGACTTGAATCAAGATAAAAGATGAAATTTGTGGTTATAAAAATATTTAGTGGGAGAATATATGAATATTCCACATGTGATAAGGAATAACATCTCAATATTGTGAATATTAAGATCTGGTATGAAAATCTCCTTTATCAATGAAGGATAAGATGAAACATCTAATAAGATAAGGATCAAGATCCATAGAGTTAGTTCTTTAATGTTTCACAATGGAAGTTTGAGCAATTACCATGGCAATGTGTTGAAAGAGTTCAACAGTAAAGGATTCAATGAGGGAAAATCCGGATTTGTCTCTCATGAATCCTATATTCTAATTCTTGTGAACAACAGAAACACCATGATTAGATTCCATAGGCATCAACAATGGATCTATCATGAATGTTATGACTGCACTTATCCCATATAATCTTGTATGTATTGAACATGACAAGATGATACTAAAATCCAATAAAGGTTATTGGAATGTAATTAAATATACCTTTAGTACTTGAGAAGTACCTAAGGATGAGTTTCTAGTCAATGAGGATAGAAACAAAGGAGTTGGATGTAAACGGTTATATCGATGCAAGCTTCTATAATTACAAAATGATCGCAATATATGCTTGATTTCGAAGGAGACATGTTATTAGTTGGAAGGGTTCTGAACTAATAGCCATTAATACTATTCTATATTAGAATTTGAGTATACTTTTGTTGTGAACACAAATTTATTCTATATGGATCTAAAAAGTTTCATATGATGAACTTATAGATGTTTCAACCATTGTTGACTTAGTAGTAATACTATGACAATGATGGAGCTAATTGTTAGGCAAGGAATATCAGACACCATATTAATTCAAGTTCCATCTCATACGAGAAATCATACCACGAAGAGATTAGGAACATGAAATATAATGACTATATACAAAGTGTTTGTAACCCACTAAATCAGTACTAGAGAAATAGAAGCATGTTAGACATGTTTAAATCACTGAGCATTAGATCTATGGGTGATTGGATCTAAGTGCAAGTGGGAGTCCGTTGATAAGGTATGCCCATAGACCCAATCATATGATGATTGACATGGCATTATTACCTGAAATGATTTTATTAATATTAACATATATAAAGGCAAGCTTCCAATTCACCTATTTCACTCAGTTATGAGATAATGAGGATACAAAGTGAATGCCTAGAGAATGATATTACTCAATGACATATGTCTTTAAGTATTTGTCTTGTGGAAATGAGATCATATGAATGCCAAGAGTAAATATATATATTCTCAATATGTACCTAGTCAGTTGTTACTATGAAAGGTAGATAGACACCAGTAACACATAAGATTATAGTGTGAGTTGGTTGATGACCGAGTCTCACTAAGTCATGATAAGGAAATATAAAACCAAGCACACAGATACATGTTAGGGAACATTGTATCATATAGACCCACATTGAGAGTGACACATGGTTTTTCGTGGTCAGTCATCTCTCATAGAGAAGGTGGTGATTGTGATTCTTAGACCTAAAATCACTTCACTCATCACATGTCATTGGGTATGCTTTGACATCATCAAATGCTGTCCTGAAACATGTTTTGTTATAACGGTGATGATTGGGTGACTTTGACACATGGGGATATACTATGAGTGATAGATATGGGATTTTTCCCTCCCACTGGAGTATGATATCCTGGCCACTTGATAGGTAATACTGAGAAACACATGCACATACAGATGCACATGTGAATCAATATATGATATTGAGGTCACATTACCTCAAACAATCTGCTCTTGGTTCAAGGAACATGGATTGAACGTTGAGAGGATGACCTTCCATGCCTTGAGTTCATACTGGATATCATAGACAAAGGAATTATACAATCACTGCAACACCTTATACAGATTGTAGGTTGAATTTGTCCTCCAAATTTCCATTCACTTGGGTAGCACTGATGTGCCACTAGGCACCACTCTTTGCTTGTGATGTCATAATCTAGTTATAGACATTCACTTCCAACGTGATACGATACCTACAGGGTCACACACATAGGAACTCATCTAGAAGATGAGTTTGATCCTTAATGACAATTGGATTGATTACTAAAGTATTTAGGTATTCAATTCACATAATAAATTGACTGATTGGCTAACTGGTGTGCAAAACTACCATCTCACTCAGTGAAGGTAATGAAGTACTTATACCCACCTCTAGCAGTTATTCTAAAAGGGCCACATACATCAATGTGTATGAGTCCTAGTAGATCACTAGCCCTTTCATTGTTACCAGTGAAAGGTGTCTTGGTCATCTTGCCCAACAAACAACATTCACATGTCTCTATTGGTTCAAAATCAAATGAGTCCAGATAACCATCTTTATGGAGTTTAGATATGTGATTCTCATTTATGTACCCTACACGACAATGCCATAGATATGTTTTGTTTGAGTTGTTGAGTTTTTGTCTTTTGGTATTTACATTATATACGCTTGTATCTAGATCTATCAATTATAGACCATAAGACATTGGGCCACTGCCATAATATATCCCATCTTTACTAATAGAACATCTTACATTCTTTACAAGAAATTTGAATCTATTCTTATCCAAATAAGATATAGACATGATGTTCCTATTAATGACAAGTATGTAATAGCAGTTCTCTAACTCAATTACTATCCCACTTAGCAGAGATAACTCATAGGTTCCAACTATATTGGCAGCAACTCTTACTCAATTCACAATGCGTAAGTTCAAACTCACATTTCTCCAAAGGTCTACTTCTTTTTAGATCATTCACATTTGAATAAATGTGTGATCCACATCCGATATCTAGTTCCCATGATGAGGTAGTAGTAAATCTAACCTCAATCATGTATTTACCACAAGTAGAGATATCAATCCCTTGCTTCATCTTCTTAGGTTCCCTATACTTCTCCTTATTTTGAGTGTAGACAACTTTGTTTTTATCTTAGCCTCAGATTGCTTCTTGGCCTTTCTCTTATCCTTGAACTCAACTCTGCAAATCACTATCACATATTTTTTCATCTTCATTGGTGCTTCAACACTTATCAAGATGTCAAGAAACTCTAACAGTGGTCTAGTCATGTAACTCAAGTGATAACACTCGATACATTGGCTATATGATTTAGGAAATGATTGCAAAATCATATCCATGGCCAACGCTTGACCTAAAGGAAATCCCAGTCTCTCTAGATACTCCATATCCCAATCATATTGAGCACATGAGGCTTTATTGGATCTCCCTCTATCAATCTGCACTAAAATAGCACCTTAGAGACATTATACCTTTTATGCTTATCATGTTGTTTATACAACTCATAGTTCATACAACCCAACATAAGGTTCTTGATGTCTACAACATCATTGGAATGCTTTAAACAAGCATCCGTGTCTGTCTTAGGTGAATATGGGGTTTATATTGGCAATGGTGTTTCAGGATCATGCAGAACACTTCTCAAGGTCCTGAACCAGTTATAGAAATAAATCTCATTTAGTTCATCTGATCGCAATAATTGAGTGTTTTCCATTTAATTCTACAAGAGAAATTTTGCATTTATCATAACCCCTTTTTTATTTTATTTGATTTGAAAAGTCGATATTAATTAGGTCTACAATATACTATCACTCCCACATTTAATTCAAATCGATATCCCTCAATATCAATTTGGAAGATTGCAGCGTACAATCTTCTAGTGAGCCAAGATCCAAAATAATTCACTCAATACCCAACCGACATTGGCCCTCATGATCAATTATTAAGGTAGGTAACATTTTCCAATTGCATCTTATGCAACTCTTGGATAGATGATATGCACAACTCCTTTCCATACTCGTCTACATGCCTCTGGTTTTAGACTCTCTAAGAATCACCAGTTAAGCCTGACCCAATTGCCAACATGATAATAATGCACCCCTCTTAGAAGGCCCACATTATTACCGCCACATTTCTATGAGATAGATGTCATACCACCCTTGAGGTGCCCACGCTTAGTTGATCAAGCATTTTATATGTGTTGATAATGGAAATCATTTTATACTTAATATTTTATTGAGGGATTTTGTATAATACATATACAATAACCAATCATCACATATATATAGTACGTATCATATACATGCTATAACCCACAATGAAAACATGCAATAAACAAAAAGAGATGGATACAAACATTCTAATATAATTCCTTGGAGCCACAATTAATTATAAGATATTCATCACATGTAGAAACCAATTGTTGATGAAGATCTGTGCTTGCCAATATGGGTCAATCAGTTCAACCCTTGAACCGGTTGTCTCACCTCCTGGCTGGTCAGTTGGTCTTCACATCGGTCGCTTAGAAATCGGTTCCACCATCTTTTGGATCCTCCAATCGACTGATCGGGACCTCCAGTCGATCGGGTCAGTTCGTCCTCCTTGGTCCTTCTCAGTCCTCCAGTTGATCAGATCACCTCCAAGACAGCCGATTTGCCTTCGAGATAGTCAGTGCGCCTTGAGTGTAGCATCTTCTTCATTGTAACAAGAAAAAAAACTTTCCTACTATTACATAATTATGGATAAACCTTCCGTAACATTTTAGGATAACAAGAGTAGGAGAGAATAATACTTTTATATTAGAAATATAAAGGGGGGCTCGGTGCACAGACCAAGATATAAAATGCACAACCACCATTGATAAATAAAGAGTATTATCGATAACCATGCGACACATCTATCATCAACAATCCCCTTTAGGGTGATGTGTGTAATTTGCACACACACATACACACACACACACACACACACTATATATATATATATATATATATATATATATATAGAGTCAGGCTAGAATACACTCAAGTGTACAGATCAAGCCGTACACCCCAATGGTGTTTTCCTATCTAGACCTTGTCTTTCTAAAATCCAATCCATTTATGTTCATGGTTACAATAATAATAGGCCACATACAAAATTTGACTTCATTTGGATGAGTGTAAGTCATTCATCCAAGGACAACAAAATCGACGCACAAAACTAATTTGAAATGCATGATTCTTGCCTCGTTTAAATGCACGGCCTATAAGTGTCCAAATGAGCTAAAATTTATTATATAGTATGTTCTTATGATAATTAAGAAGATCAATGGTTTATAATTTTCAAAAAGTTATTGCATCTTCAAAAATGACTGAGGTGTACGGTGCCTCCGGTACACTCGAGTGTACACTAGCCTGAATCTCTCTCTCTCTCTCTCTCTCTCTCTCTCTATATATATATATATATATATATATATATATATATATATATATATATATATGGGTTCTTATGTGGTGATCAGTCAGACATGCACATTAATAAATTTAAATATCTGCATTGCATGCAATAAATGAATACCATTAAACATAATTGATTGACGTGGCTCTAATACCATTGTAGGGAAATACGACATCAGATAGGTAGCGGAAATAAAAATTTTACTGACATATTTCCCATTAACCAGTGTATCACATCAATAATTATGCAATGGGAATGATGGTTTAACGAAGATATACCTGGTCCTGGACCAAATCCAGCGACAATCCTCATTGATGTAGTCATGCACACTTGGGCAATGTCTGTGTAACTCCTGGTCTTCACCACAAACGACAGACTCAGATGGTGTCTGCAATAGTTCCTCCATGGATTGCAGACTGATGTTGCCCTCGTCGCGATGGACAAAGGCCACCTCACCTCTAGAGAAGTCCACACATACCACCTAGAACTCATGTCGTTCAACTAGAATGGACATGAAGGAGTTGTCCCACCCGTTGAGGTACTAGTCACCAACTTGCTTTCCCACAATTGTTCTCCCTTGTTGTCTCTCCCTTTATCGGGTAGGACTTGCTTGGATTTTCTCAATTACCACAACTAGAGAAGACAAACAATTTCCAGAGGCAATTGATGTGTTTGAGAAGTCCCTAGTACCCCTCTATTTATAGGAGGGGTTAAGGTCAAGGTTCCCAGTCTGTGTGGGAGTGGAAGGGACCGAAAAATCTTGAATTTTCACAAACTGCAAACACTAAACCGGTCAGATGGCATCCGAGATGGTCAGATGGCATGTGAGCCAAACATTTCACTTAGTTTTATTTTTGTTTCACAGTTTCCCAATCACACACGAATTTGGAAATTTCTTTCCAATTAATGCTAAACATCAATATCGTGCATCAAGTGAATTAAGCAGTTGGAACAATCAAACTTTCTCATAAATTTGGGAAGTTATTAGAAACTTTCTCGGGCCCAACCAAGACGATCAGTTCACTAGGTGAACTATTCATCTTGTGCTACTCGATTTGATCAGTTCACCCAATAAGTTGATCGGTTGGTACCTGTTTCATGCAAAACTTAAGCCAAATTTAGTTCCAATCAACCTGACATTCCAAATAGTCATCTCAACACTTGAGCCAGTTGTCTGGCACTCCAAATGGCCGGCTCACTGTGTGAGTTGATCGGTTGGCAGTACTGTATACCTAAATACTTTAGTAATCAATTCAATCACTGTTCAAGATTAAACTCCTCTTCTAGGAAAAGACCTATGTGTGTGACCCTATAGGTCCCGTATTACATTGGTAGTGAATGTCCATAATCAATTACGACATCACAAGCAAATAGCGGTACATAGTCATACATCATTCCTACCCAAGTAAATAGAAAGTTGGAGGAAAACTTCAACATACAATCTGTGATTGGTGTTAAAGTGTTTGTATAGTTCGTTTTTCACTAATATCTAGATTGAACTAGAGGCATGGACAAGTCATCCTGATCAACATTCAATCTTGTTCCTTGAATCAGAGCAGACTGTCTGAGATATATGTAACCTCAATATCACATATTGACTCACATGTGCATGACCATGCATTTCTCAGTCTCATTAATAAAGAGGCCTAGGATATCATACTCCTATAGGAGGGACAAATCCCATCTACAACACTCACAGTCATTCCCCATGTGTCGCAGTCACCCAATCATCACCTTTATGACAACCCATATTTCAAGATTGCATTTGATGATGTTAAAGTGTAGCAAATGATATGTGATGAGTGTAGTGACTTTAAATATAAGAACCACAATCATCAACATCACCATCATAGCTGACTATGACTTCCATGATAATGGCTTCCATGTGTCTGTCTCACAGTGGGTTTGTTCGATAGACTGTTCTCCAACATGTATTTATGTGCTTGGTTTGATATTGCCATATCATGACTAATGATATTCTATCATCAACCAACTCACACTCTGATCTTATGTGTTATTGATTTCTATCTACCCTCCACAATAACAACCAAATAGGGACACAATGAGAATGTATATACTCTTAACATCCGTATGATCTCATTCTTCCAAGTCACTTACTTGAAGACATACATCATTGAGTAATACCATTCTCTAGACATTAATTATGTTATTTCATTATCTCGTAACTGAGAAACAGACTAAATTTATAACATTGGATTTATTATTAATCAAATCATTTACAAGTTATGTCATTACAGTCATCATATGATTGGCTTCCTGGGCATATACACCAACCATAAATGCCTCAAGTTTCATCAGGTTATGTGTGATGTAGGGATTATAAAACATCATAGCATTGACGGTAAAACTTTTATCCATTGACAAACTAATCATATGACGTGGATAGAAATGGTGTTTTGCTAGATATGAGTCACTCATTGTGTAGTAATAATGTTTTTGTAAACACTTAGTGTAGTATGGTGGCTATAAGTTCACACACAAAGAGATAGGTTGAAGTAAATAATTTTTTTCATGTGGTTCACTCAAATTCACACAAAGATTTGTGGTTGGAAATCTTTCACTATAAAGCATAAATCAAATGCCCCAAACCTAAATATATGAAAATTAGATGAACAATATATAGGATTTTATAGTGGTTCCTTCAATGCGATAATGTTGCTAAATACCGTCAAACAGTCATGATAAAAATATTTTGTGACAAATGAACACAATTTAAACCACATTGTAGATGAACACATTTCTAGTAGGTGAGGTTTATCTTGAAAAAAATGTGACATGTTGGTTATTCATGTGGGGACATCACTAGAAAACACTTAAATGTTTAGTTGTCTATTTACAAACCATTGTTAACACTTTAGGATTAGATTTGAAGTCAAAGAAATAAATGGGGAGCATATTTTTACATGCATTCCAAATCAATTTTTAATTATTCAATGTTCAATGATTCGAAGAGTGAAGTTCGAATACAATGAACATTCATAGGATTTATAGACAAAATATTGTTGATGGCATCTTTATTTTAAATCATCATTGCAATTCCATATGCTATATGATGGTGGTTGGGAATCACAATTTGCATTTTTCATTGATCTATAGTAAAAATCATCCCTAACACTAAGACAAAAGGGTTCCAATGGTCAATAAAATGTAAATATATTGATTTCACATATTTACATAAAATTGGCTAATTTTCTTATAAAATTCTTACAATACAAGAATCTCATGATTTATCTCATCGCAATGAGATGATGACAAGAAGTTGAATAATTAGACAACCCTTTATAGTGTAAGTGATGTATATAATGTTATTATAATATATATTTGTTTATGTTAATAAAAGGTGATAGTTGAGAGATTCCAAACAGTGTAACAAACAAATTCCTATTTATGTTAGATGATTAAATGATTTTTGATTTTCTACTACTAGTCTAATCAAATTGTTACATTATAAGCTATAACATACTTAATACAATAAGATGAAATAATGTGTTTCCTATTTCCATTGTTAATTTATGTTTACGATATAACTATGTGTGATTGCCTTTCCAATTTAATTAATTTCCATCAATTCATCCATTTCCTACAAATGAGACAATATAATTCACTATATCTGTAAAATTGGGAGTGGAGCAGGAAGTTAATCAAGTGAGATTGATTTGACATTCCAGGTAACTAGTACAGATTGCATGCATGTGCCCCATTCAAGTTCACAAAGTGATTTATCATTGGATATTTGTGCACAATTAAGCATAAATTTCATGTCCCTAACCTACATAAAAGGAAAATTATCAAACATTTATAGGGTTTTACAAGAAGATATATTTTTATGATACAATTACACTCTTGAAAAATCATCATATTTCATGATTTTTTTTACACATGTAGAGAAATTAAATGCCACTTACACATGAAGAAATTTCTAGTGGGTGAGGTTTATTAAGAAAAAAAGCATGGGGCATGTTGGTAATACATGTGAGGTCCTCATTGAAAAACTCTTTATGTTCAATTTATAATAAATTTGTGCAAAATATTGAAATGGATCTTTTGAAATTTAGTTAGATTCATACAAACATTCATTATCATATTATATACAAGATATAAATACTTGACTTGATCCATATATAAGATTTGTATGTTCTCTTTTTGTAGAGGTTAAGCGAAACATCTCCCTCTTGATGTTTGTACTTATAGTTACAATGGAAAAGCCTTTTGTGCAACTCCTGATTATCCCATCGCCTTCAAATGGCATACCCTTCCATTGTGAATTCTCCTTAATATATCATTTCTTTTCCTTTCTTGATCCCTAAATAGTGAGAGAAAAAATTATTGTGACAATCCTTTTCCCTTCCTTACTCTTATCCTTTTATAGCCTCTTCCATAACCACCATATAGAAAATAACCACCATATAGAAAATAACCACCAACAGTGGGGTTAGTGGGATAGAGACTAGGCAATAGTTAGTTATGTATTGGGTAGATAATAAGCATCACATAATGTGGTTAGTGGATGTTTCTTCACCTAAACATTATGGATTAACTACCTTTTGGGTTAGTGGATAGTTATTAACCACCCTAAGTGTCTCTTTGCTTAAAGATAGAGAGTAACCATCATAACCGTCTCTTCTCCCAAGAATAGAGAATAACCATCCTAAGTGGATTTTCTCCCAAGGATTAGAGATTAACTTCCTTTAGTAGGAAAGTGGGTGTCTAATAAAATATATAGAAAGGAAGTGGAGGGTCTCAGACCCATTCGTCTCTAACTTCTCACATTCCAACAACCATCACATTGGAATCAATATAACTATAGACAAATAAAATGTATCAATAAGACACATAGAAAAATAACCATATATGTTTTTATAGCAATCTTCCAATTTGCCCATGTGATGACTATATGATTCTACTATAAAGTCAAAGCATGCATAATAATGTCAAACATATCAAGTTTCAATTCAATTGAATTGAGATGACTAAATTATGATGGTTATAAGTCATTTGTGACAAACTTCTTTTCATGTATCACATAGTCAATACAAATATATGTCACTTGTGAAGAAAGACATTCATCCTCATCTCTTTACTATCTCTTAACGACAGTCATATATTTTTACACCAAACATATAATGAATACAAGTTAATGTGGACAATAAATTTATATTAGAAATAGAAATTTTATTGATCCAAAAGTTTCATTACATCATGAGCAAACCATATATATATATATATATATACATATATATATATGTACATCCCATTCAGTTATAAAACCAAGGACTTTTCTATGGTTCCCATTCTACCAACATGGACAGTGAATGTTGGGCAACAATCCCTTAGTTAACATGTCCGTTGTCATTAAATCAGTTCTTGTATGCACAATTGACACTATATATTTATGTAATTCTTCCTTTATAGATAATTACTTCAAGTCCATGTGTTTTGCAACATTAAAGTATCCATTATTATTTGAGGAGAAGACATATGTAGAGTTATTATAATAAATTCTCAATGTCTTGGATATACTTTCGACATTATCAAGATGTAAGATAAAGTTATGTTTCAACAATGAATGAATAGCGGCCTCTAAGCACGTTGGTGCGCTCCCGCAAGAGGCTTACAACACCGGCCAACTAGGGTGTCTGAGTGCAATCCATGAGGTCGGGAGGCACGGGATGATGGGATCTTTGCTTTCGAAATTTGTATGGTCCCAGATCGATTCTATCACTAAAACTAAAACAATTCGCCCGCAAGCGTACGGGGTACTATTGTAGTATAGATCAAAGGCAAGATGTGGGGTCGAACCACAGAGATAGAGGGGGCGCTAGAGTTATAAGGTGTGAGCTACGTTCCTATTGCGGAGAGTAAGGTTTTTAGGGTTTTAAGATTGGTTGGTTGTTGATTAAACTAAGTGAGCAAGTACGAAAAGCAATATGAAACTAAGTTATCAAAAGGCTAAATTAGCAATTTACGTCAACAAGCTATCTAAACAAGAGCAAGAACAAACTACACTAGGCTAAGCAAGAATCTAGCAATTTAGAGCCTAAGTTAACCACTAAATATGATCAAAGACCTAAATTAACACTTAGCTAGCAAAACCAGGCAATTAACTAAGTTAACTAAAGCAATTGAACTATACTAGAATTAACAAGCAAACAAAGCAATTAAGGTTTTAAGCAATTAGATGAAGGAGGTGGGCCGTTTGGGAATGTGACCTTGACATTAATTGGGGGATGTCACCATAATAAGCAATTAGAATATTTCATTCTAGATTACCAAACCAAACAACAAGGTGGGTGCTATGAGGATGTACCCTATGCTACTAGTTGGAGAACTAGGGCTAGGTGTAATTCTCATAGGACTTACCAAGTCTAGGTCTCTAGGATAAGTGGTATTAGTCAATTGAGGACCAAGGGTAAGGATGGGAGTAGAGATGAGGATATTTGACCTCATGCCACTAGCCACCTCAGCCTATAGGAAATCCTAGGCAATTGCACTAATCACACTTATACTAGTCACTTAGAACTCACATTTGCATGTAGGAAGAAGGTGATTATGTAGGAAGATAGGGGGCTAGTGTGATAACCTAGATTTTGAGTTTTAATAACTAATACAATAATGGAGAGACAAGCATTCTATGTAGATGACAAATACCAAATTGAGGAATTACTAATACAATCATGGATTCCTTCACCCAAATTAGGAGTTTTGAGACATGATAGAGGTCTATGATGCCTAATTGAATTCAATTGTGAATGAATGCCCTTACTAATTGATTAATTTGTCATGAGACCAATCATTCATCTAGTGCTCTATTAAGTAGAAAAATAATTTCTATTGAGGAATTAATTGAGATATTAGGCAATGTTTGTTTGGCTCAAAATGGTCAAATGCTACGTTTTGTGGTATTGGATCTAGGTTCAGAATTTCAAATAATTCAGAGCTTTCGGCTATATGAGGTTGAGGTTTAAAGTCGAACATATGATCTGGATATAAGCGATTAACGTGGAAGTTGGGAATATGGTGTGACTTCAGTTTCAGGTCGCAATAAATTTCCATGCATCAACCTCCTTGAGGTTTTGTGCCCCATCCTAGATACAGATCTGAACGTAGAAGTTTTGGCCCTGTGGCGATCATCATGTGATCCGTGAATCGCCTCTCGCCTCTGAAATAAGTGGAGTTGTTAGACCTAAATGAAACAGCGGCCACACAGTCTATGGAAGTAGCTCCGCAAGACCAGGATCATCCTAACCACCAGGTCCACCACCCCAGATCGTGGCTTTTGGTAACAAGATGAGACGGTCCAGCGATTTACTTCACTTCCTTCTCACCAATTTTGCAGAAGAGACCACTCGCCTGTTCATTTGGAAATACGATAGTCCCAATGCCTGATGACCCCAAGGATGAGTCTGTTGGTCGCAAACCAAATCCTCCTCAACCCGCTGGACTGAAAAGGGACAGAGCGAGCTCATAAACTCCTTCAGAGCACCATGAGTGTAGCTCCCTTGACATAGGCAACTTGCCGCAGATCCACGGTGAAGGGCGACACCCTTTGGAAGCTGCGGATTGACCGACCACACCCCCAATCCACCGTCGTGTTGGAGCAGCAGCGTCTTCTCGGCCGTGATTGCAAGCAGCCTCCATCTACCCGCCACCATGGAGTGTCTTAGACCCCTCAACCCTCTCAAGGAGCTCTGGATCCCACGCTGCTCCTGGAGCAGAAGGACCGTCGGCGATGCGATGCACTAACAGGGATTTGGAGTTCAGGTTGTGGGAGCTCGGTTCCCATCACACCCGCCTACAAAGACCACCACCAGGTTCAGTGGAAGGTGTGGATCTTCATGTGATCTCGGATAGGTATGCAAAGCACATGGGTACAAATCCCCAATCTGGGGAGCTTCTCTGCCGTGGATCCAAGTCGGAGCCCCAGTGAGTCATGGATCCCTCTCCAGGCGTGGAGGGTGCGCGTAGATGTGCGCCTGTACCTAGACAAAACTGCAGGATCATCACTTGTGGATGAGGATGCCGAGATGTGGGGGGAGGTCGCTCGCCGAGAGTTGTTCCACGACGGCGCCCTGTGCTACGGAGACCAGGAAGGCTAGCGCGTGAGAGAGAGCGGGTCGCGAGAGGGAGAGATAGACATCAGACCAGCCTGGTCCAAGGAGACAGACCGGCCAGTCCACCCAGCTCAGGAAGCTTTGAACCGCACCCACTTTGTGGCCGCGTGGACAACATCTAGAGTGCCCATATGTGAATCCAACGGCCCACCTAATTCTGACAGGTAAATACCTCATCTAATGTACATATCTTAGAAATGTGATTTAAAATAGCTCCTGTATCCAAATAATTACCTAAAAATATCCCTGGACTCAGAATAATGTTATCTACATTAGTGAACCCTTAGATTAGACCTTTGATGAACAAATAATGATGATATTTAATGTGGATCATAATGATTCGTTTGAGATCATATTATTTGTATAATTAGCCAATGATGGATATAAAATATGAGAAAAATACTCTTGAATCCTAATACCACTTGGAATCCAAATATGGTCCCTGATCATAACTATATTGTCAAAATATTAGGCCTTTCTCCATTAATGACTTATATGATGCTTTTTGTCTCATAATAATTTTAGAAAATAGATAAAGCATCAGAAAAATATGAAAACCGTATCAGACCCTTAGTATGACTTACTAATCATTATAAAAATATCAGACACAAGCTCTAGGAAGATTGAACCTAGATTTGCCCAAAACCCTATTTTGGACCTAATTATCATTAATAATGGTGAACATTGTATTAATGATGAATATTTATTATTAATCAGGTGATGACCAGATATGTAGATGATCGAGAATGTAAATAGGAATCTCTGAACTCAGGTACGTGGGATTTATTAAGTATAAGACTAGTTTTTTGTTTGCCTATGATATGCAATATCTTGAATGCTCGTATTTGAATATGATTGCTTGGTTGAACTAGTATGAGTTATACTTCGCCAAATTTAATAGAACATAAATGAGTATGATGGGTTGTAGCTACTAGAGCACATAGCCTGGTGTGGATGTATGTTGCCTAACATGGATGTATGATTCCTTGGCCCATGTTAGATGTATGATGATACTATATTGCCCACACTAGATGTAAGTCAAGTGCAAGTATGTGTAGTACAACCGCATCAAAGTGAAAGCAATAAAAGGAATGTTTGCCTGATTATCGCTTTAAATAATGTTTTCTTTTACTCTTTCTTTCTCAAGTTATTTAATTTATGCAAACATATTAGTATGTATCTTTCTACCCACGTGCACAACACCTTGTGTGTTGATTTGTTGTTTCACGTATGTTTTAGGTTCAGAGCTAGCTTGGGATAAAAGACGTGAAGTGAGTAGTTGTTCAGGTTGTACCTATTGTGTAGATCCTAGTTTAGCATACATGTTCTTAGACTGTAGAATCTTCATTCAATATGTAATTGTAAATCATTGTGTAATAATTCATGTTGTATAAATATACATGTTGAATGATGAGAAATGTTATGGTTGTATGTTCATGTATGCGTATTATGCTTCCGCATCGCTTTCTGATATGATTGTATGATGTTTTCAGATTATGAGCTCTCATTCCCAATAGGGTTTGGAGAAGCCAAAATCCGGGGACGTCACAGTTGGTATCAGAGCATGAACAATAGCTACAGATGACATTTTGTCACCATAAAACATAAAATCTTAATCTCACCTTTTACTTTAAACCCTAGAAACTTAGTAAGTTGTTTTATAGGAATAAGTTCTGACTTAGCCTCTAGGTTAGAACCTAGATGTTCGAAAACTAGGTTTAGACAAGTGTCTGAGACCCTTTCCATATAGAGCTCATATGTATTGGGTAAATACACTAGTCTACATCTCATTCTCACCATTTCACTAGGTGACATAGCACTAGACTATCTACTGTGTGTGGGACACTCGATTTTGCTGATTTGGTTTTGTTTTCCAATCGGCTCGAGCCTCGACAGTTCTCTTTGACGTCCGTCTTCTCGGAGAAAAACTATATAATATTTTATTATATATATGTAAATATGAAAATGTGTCCCTCACACTGGAGAGTAGTTAGTGTTCATGCAATCTAAGTGAAAGGGAGTGACATCAGTCTAGAAGAGAGAATAGATCTAGATTAGATGTCTAGAGCCACATAAGGTTATGTGATAGATAGATAGACAAAAGAAAGATGAAGGAAATAAGCATATAGAATCGTATCTAACTTTGAACTATGATGGTATAAGTTTCCTTATTAATATTTGAGTTGTATATGAGCCGAATCCACTCTTAGAGGATCTATGCTAAGTCATGATGATGAAAGTACATTCCCTTTTCCTACTTGAGATGAGCTAAGTTAAGATAGGGTTGAATATGCATGAGCCTCAAGCTCTTATACAAGGAGGATATCTAGTGGTAGGATGAGATATGTGGTGAACTCTAGAGAGAGTAAGACCCACAAAGAGAAGGTCATAGGACCTAGACTCCAATATATGAGATATGTGAAAAAAAAATGTCCTACACTAGATTACTCTCGAGTGTTGAGTTGAGTCCTTATGCATGATTCAAATCTATATGTGAGAATTGGGTAAAAGAAAAGGATGGGTAGATGACCCATATGATAAAGTCAATCCTTTGGCTGAGTTAGGTCCTAGCTAGAGTGACATATTTTGTGAATCTCATCATTAGTTGCAAGTGAGGTAATATATGAACTCTAGTTATGAGAGTATGATGCTTTGTGCAAAAGATACTCAAAATACATGTTCTCCCTTCTTCTTCTCTTTCATAATATATGATGATAGAAACCTCACTTGAGCTATATGGATGATTTATATATGAGGAGTCACTCGTATAATCTTGACCTATTCTCCCCCCCTATATCATACATGTAGTACCCAAGATTGAAATCATGATAAGTTTGAATTTAAAATATTCTCTTCCCCTTCATATGAAACATGAAAGATATGATGTTGAGATCATGAGATAAACTTAGTACATTATCTCTTTCCCTTCACATAATACATGCAAGACATAAAAAGTTGAACTCATGAACTTGATATAAAGATATTTTTGGATCATAGGATATATGATCAGAAATATAGTTCGTAACTTTGATCCTTCTCAATGTATGCTTCTAAGCTGAGTATGAATATCACACCATAGGGTGAAACCCTAATGGTCAAGCATGCTACGTAAGCCCTTCTTATGTAGAAAAAAAACCTAATATCAAGGATGAAGATAAGTCTCCTCTAATCCTAAAATCATTGTAAAGATGTTAATGATGTTAGATTTGAACGATCAGAATACCATGGCATATAAATGAATTCCTCTTGAACTTTAAAAGTATGAACAAAACATGCATACTTAGGGGTGATGTAATCCTAAGATATCATAATGTCATGTTATGGCTAAGACTTTAAGTGATGCTTCCACATATATATGGTAGGGTGAACACACCCAAGAATCTCTAGACCCTAAGCTAACAACTTAGAGTGCATATAACTATGGTGGTCTTAGAACCTAAGCAATGATGATGTATATGAAGTTGAACTCCTAAATAGCCTCTTAAGGATGAGATTAGTTGAATTTCGAGGACGAAATTCCAAATAAGGTGGGGTGAATGTGATAACCTAGATTTTGAGTTTTAATAACTAATACAATAATGGAGAGACAAGCATTCTATGTAGATGACAAATACCAAATTGAGGAATTACTAATACAATCATGGATTCCTTCACCCAAATTAGGAGTTTTGAGACATGATAGAGGTCTATGATGCCTAATTGAATTCAATTGTGAATGAATGCCCTTACTAATTGATTAATTTGTCATGAGACCAATCATTCATCTAGTGCTCTATTAAGTAGAAAAATAATTTCTATTGAGGAATTAATTGAGATATTAGGCAATGTTTGTTTGGCTCAAAATGGTCAAATGCTACGTTTTGTGGTATTGGATCTAGGTTCAGAATTTCAAATAATTCAGAGCTTTCGGCTATATGAGGTTGAGGTTTAAAGTCGAACATATGATCTGGATATAAGCGATTAACGTGGAAGTTGGGAATATGGTGTGACTTCAGTTTCAGGTCACAATAAATTTCCATGCATCAACCTCCTTGAGGTTTTGTGCCCCATCCTAGATACAGATCTGAACGTTGAAGTTTTGGCCCTGTGGCGATCATCATGTGATCCGTGAATCGCCTCTCGCCTCTGAAATAAGTGGAGTTGTTAGACCTAAATGAAACAGCGGCCACACAGTCTATGGAAGTAGCTCCGCAAGACCAGGATCATCCTAACCACCCGGTCCACCACCCCAGATCGTGGCTTTTGGTAACAAGATGAGACGGTCCAGCGATTTACTTCACTTCCTTCTCACCAATTTTGCAGAAGAGACCACTCGCCTGTTCATTTGGAAATACGATAGTCCCAATGCCTGATGACCCCAAGGATGAGTCTGTTGGTCGCAAACCAAATCCTCCTCAACCCGCTGGACTGAAAAGGGACAGAGCGAGCTCATAAACTCCTTCAGAGCACCATGAGTGTAGCTCCCTTGACATAGGCAACTTGCCGCAGATCCACGGTGAAGGGCGACACCCTTTGGAAGCTGCGGATTGACCGACCACACCCCCAATCCACCGTCGTGTTGGAGCAGCAGCGTCTTCTCGGCCGTGATTGCAAGCAGCCTCCATCTACCCGCCACCATGGAGTGTCTTAGACCCCTCAACCCTCTCAAGGAGCTCTGGATCCCACACTGCTCCTGGAGCAGAAGGACCGTCGGCGATGCGATGCACTAACAGGGATTTGGAGTTCAGGTTGTGGGAGCTCGGTTCCCATCACACCCGCCTGCAAAGACCACCACCAGGTTCAGTGGAAGGTGTGGATCTTCATGTGATCTCGGATAGGTATGCAAAGCACATGGGTACAAATCCCCAATCTGGGGAGCTTCTCTGCCGTGGATCCAAGTCGGAGCCCCAGTGAGTCATGGATCCCTCTCCAGGCGTGGAGGGTGCGCGTAGATGTGCGCCTGTACCTAGACAAAACTGCAGGATCATCACTTGTGGATGAGGATGCCGAGATGTGGGGGGAGGTCGCTCGCCGAGAGTTGTTCCACGACGGCGCCCTGTGCTACGGAGACCAGGAAGGCTAGCGCGTGAGAGAGAGCGGGTCGCGAGAGGGAGAGATAGACATCAGACCAGCCTGGTCCAAGGAGACAGACCGGCCAGTCCACCCAGCTCAGGAAGCTTTGAACCGCACCCACTTTGTGGCCGCGTGGACAACATCTAGAGTGCCCATATGTGAATCCAACGACCCACCTAATTCTGACAGGTAAATACCTCATCTAATGTACATATCTTAGAAATGTGATTTAAAATAGCTCCTGTATCCAAATAATTACCTAAAAATATCCCTGGACTCAGAATAATGTTATCTACATTAGTGAACCCTTAGATTAGACCTTTGATGAACAAATAATGATGATATTTAATGTGGATCATAATGATTCGTTTGAGATCATATTATTTGTATAATTAGCCAATGATGGATATAAAATATGAGAAAAATACTCTTGAATCCTAATACCACTTGGAATCCAAATATGGTCCCTGATCATAACTATATTGTCAAAATATTAGGCCTTTCTCCATTAATGACTTATATGATGCTTTTTGTCTCATAATAATTTTAGAAAATAGATAAAGCATCAGAAAAATATGAAAACCGTATCAGACCCTTAGTATGACTTACTAATCATTATAAAAATATCAGACACAAGCTCTAGGAAGATTGAACCTAGATTTGCCCAAAACCCTATTTTGGACCTAATTATCATTAATAATGGTGAACATTGTATTAATGATGAATATTTATTATTAATCAGGTGATGACCAGATATGTAGATGATCGAGAATGTAAATAGGAATCTCTGAACTCAGGTACGTGGGATTTATTAAGTATAAGACTAGTTTTTTGTTTGCCTATGATATGCAATATCTTGAATGCTCGTATTTGAATATGATTGCTTGGTTGAACTAGTATGAGTTATACTTCGCCAAATTTAATAGAACATAAATGAGTATGATGGGTTGTAGCTACTAGAGCACATAGCCTGGTGTGGATGTATGTTGCCTAACATGGATGTATGATTCCTTGGCCCATGTTAGATGTATGATGATACTATATTGCCCACACTAGATGTAAGTCAAGTGCAAGTATGTGTAGTACAACCGCATCAAAGTGAAAGCAATAAAAGGAATGTTTACCTGATTATCACTTTAAATAATGTTTTCTTTTACTCTTTCTTTCTCAAGTTATTTCATTTATGCAAACATATTAGTATATATCTTTCTACCCACGTGCACAACACCTTGTGTGTTGATTTGTTGTTTCACGTATGTTTTAGGTTCAGAGCTAGCTTGGGATAAAAGACGTGAAGTGAGTAGTTGTTCAGGTTGTACCTATTGTGTAGATCCTAGTTTAGCATACATGTTCTTAGACTGTAGAATCTTCATTCAATATGTAATTGTAAATCATTGTGTAATAATTCATGTTGTATAAATATACATGTTGAATGATGAGAAATGTTATGGTTGTATGTTCATGTATGCGTATTATGCTTCTGCATCGCTTTCTGATATGATTGTATGATGTTTTCGGATTATGAGCTCTCATTCCCAATAGGGTTTGGAGAAGCCAAAATCCGGGGACCTCACAGCTAGCTAGGGGTCCGAATTAAGGACCTAGGAGCCAATCCTATGATAGCTACATAGAAACCAAAACATGCTAGAGGCAAATATCTTCAAGTACCACAAGGCAATAAATTAATGTAATTAAACAACAATCACATGCACAAGTAATGGGAAATGAGACACAAGCAAAGGCAATCATCATAGAAGTGAAATATGTTCATTACAAATTATATTCCCCCAACATGGTATCAAAGTCACATTTTTGCCCCAAATAGCCCACCAAATGGGGCTTAGCTATACATGATCAAAATAGAAACAAAGGAGAAGGGAAAGAGAGTAGGAAATGCCATGGATGCTTGATGAAGCTTGACTTATTCACCTCCTTGCTGCCAGCCATGATCCTCCTCCTCCAATGGTGCCCAAGAGCATGGAAATGGTGGAATGCATGGATAGAAACCTAGAGAAACTAGGTTTCTATGGTGGAAATGAGTAGAAAGTGGGTGGAAATGGGATTAAATGCAATGAAAGTAGGTGGATGGGAGTAATGGAGGCAAGGGAACAGCTGGGTTGCAGCTAGGAAGTGCTCTCTGTCGAGCCCTAGAAGCAACTAGTGCTTACATTGGAGCTAGGGTTAAGTGGGGGTATAATAGGAAAAGCAGTGAAAAAAAGTTAGGTTTTGGGGTGGTAGCACGGCCGTGCTGGACAGCACGACCGTGGTGGGTAGGAGTGGGCACGACCGTGGTGGAGGAGAACGGCCGTGTTGGCTAAGTGTTAAATTAACAGGTTGATGGGTGAAAACGAAGGCTGGTAGCATGGCCGTGCTGGACAGAACGGCCGTGTTGAGGACTAGGTAGAACGGTCATGCTGGGTAGCACGGCCATGGTGGCAGAGTTGTGAGGAGGTCATTCTGAGAAACACGCCTGTTCCATCTTCATCTAGCACGGCCGTGCTGGTCAGCACAGCCGTGGTGTGGTCTTCGTAGCACGGCCGTGCTGGGCAACACGGCCGTGGTGGCTGACTTGCTTGAACTTCAATAATTTGTCGATCAACCTATAATTTTGCTCAATTGCCAGCACAGCCGTTCCATGGCACCACGACCGTGCTGGGGTTTTCTAATGCTAGCATGGATTCAAACTTCATAATTCTTGGATGTCTTTGCTTGCAGATGATTCTTGGCCATTAGAGGTAGGTTGAGGGGGACTTTGGGTCCCTCCCTGAGTGGGGAAACCCTAGAATTCCTTCTTTCTCTCTCTTCCATCTAGGCATGGTCCAAGTACCTGAAAAATAGTACAAAGAACATCCATAAGCATATTTGCAATGATAACCAAATTAGGGGTAAACGCTTGTAGTCTAACATGTCTAGATGTGATTTGAGTACAAAATGACACAAGATGGAGTCCTAAAATGGGGCTACATCACCACCCCAAACTTAAAACATACTTGTCCTCAAGTATGCTCCAACTTAATCTCTCTTTTCAGTTCTTTTCAATTAGAAACAAATGACAAATGCAAAGCAACATCAAATTATTGAATACATGGTCTTAGAGGTGACTAAGTGCATGTGTTTCACATCTCTCCCCTACTTCTTTCACAAACCATTCATGAGCTTAGCACTGAGCATACAAACTTAAAATATAAAGCATAGAAACACAAGTTGTCCATATATCCTTTATGTCATTCCGGGTAAACCGTTTCATGTTGGTGTTAATCAAAGGTGACCAGGAGTGTTGTTTCACTTTCATGTATTCACTCTTATGCTTCAAACCACACTAGATGACCCACTTGGATGTAGGAGGGGTAAAGTGAACTAGATTTGATGTTTTCTAGCTCAATGGGTATAAAAGAAGAAGAAAGGGTTGCAGTAAGATTTGGAGTGCTTTTACACACTCCTCTTTTCTTTATTTGAATGCTCTTAAATAGGAGCATCCTTTTATTTTATTTTTTCTTTTCTTTTCTTTTTCTTTGCCCTTGGTGTAGGTAGGGCACATGGTGGATAGAGTGAAGCGGGGAGATAAACATGTGGCCACCCCAAACTTTTGGAGGTGGCCACGGCTAATATGTGCACTTTGGCATCTTTTTATGAGGCGGAGGGGTATGAAGATGGTGCAAGAATAGTCGGATCAAAGAGGGGTCATCAGTGTAGTTTTCAACATAAGATTCCCTGCATGAAAGCTAATTCAACACTTCACCAAGTAATATCACACCACATGATAGAATTAACACAATATTCATATTTCTACCAAGTGATTCCATTGGCTTTAAGCGTTTGTCGCTTGCTCAATTCATGATTCAACCAAAGCATTCACAGACTTAAGAGATGTGGTTCACATTTGAAAAGTCACAAACAAGACCTTATATCAGTAAGATCTAAGAATGTAGCATGCATTTGTCACAAGAGTAAACCTTTTCATTTCAAACATTGGGAGATTAAGTCAAAACATCATATCGGAGCAAGAATATTCAAATCTGGGCAAAATTGGCCAAAATGGTGCCAATTTGCACTAAATCGCATCTAAACCTACTTTAGGGAATTTAAAGACATAAAGCAGCAAATCCTACTTAACATGCACAAGAAATTATCAAAACTACATGAGAATGCAATGCATGGTATGAAGAGGCAAATTTTTTGAAAAATTACTCAAAAATGTAGAAATCAACTACATGAATGTGTGAATGCAAGCAGGCACACAAGGTCAGGATAGACAAAAGTGAAGGTTAGTCGAACTATTTGATCATCTTGCAAAAAGTAGCGCAAGACACATAGAGAAAAATGCGGCGAAAGAAGGCTTACCTCCCTACCACCCCAAACTTTTAAATCATGATGTCCTCGTCATGAAATAGAAGTTTAGACTAGTAGGGTGAAAAGGCATGGGGTTGCGAAAGGAAACCGATGAGAACTGGAGTGGTCAAAGTAATTTTAGGTGAGCAGGACATGACCACCACGGCCGTGCTGAGCAGCACGGCCGTTCTGGCCTTCTTCCTGTAGCTCCTGCATTGAGTTGCAATCTTTTCTTCCACTTTGACATCCGTCTCAGCTAAACCCTTTAGCATCGTATTTTCTTTCTTGTGCCTGTGTTAAAATGATTCACAAACAGAAAAACTATCAAGTATAGTGTGTGTGTGTGTTTCTTGGAAACCAAAACAAAGTATGGTAAAAAAAGGTTCGAGAATCTCAAACCACGTGGGTTGCCTCCCACTAGCGCTAAATTTATAGCCTTCAGCCGGGCTTGTTTCTCTCTGTCAATCAACCATTGTCCAAAAGCAAAATGTTTTCTTCCTCATCGTACACAATCCTATCAAATGCCTTCATTGTTTGTTCTTCCTCCCAAGGGTTATGTGAGTTTCTCAAGTGTCTTTCTTCATTTGTCTCTCCTCTGGGGTCATCATCATAGGTCTCAATGTAAGAATCCTCATCAACAAAACGTTTCAGCTCATTTAAGATGAACTCCTTACGCATCTTCCCTCTCATATTCTTCTTGAAGGTGAAAATACCCTTATGGAACCTTACATAAGTTGGTACTTGATTGATGATGGCAAACAATGAGTTGTCTGCCTTGGTCAATCTTAAGACCTTCAAACTTTTCATGCCACAGTTTTGCCTTCCCTTGAGGAATGGGTCTTCATAGGCATCAAAGAGAGGGGTTTCCATCCTGTTGGACACTTGCAATCCTAAAAATATCACATTGGGATGTCTTGGATCAGTAACGGGAGAACATGGTGGTGTCATACCAAAGGAAGATGGGACACAAGATATTATCTTCTCAAAATCTACCAGGACTGCAGAATTCTTAGTGCACTTAGCACTCTCACAAGGACTTTGCGGCAGGGGTTCTCCATCATGATCTTCATATAATTGCTTCCCTCCCTTGTTAAGCTCCTCTATAACCTTGTCACACCTCAAGATTGAAATTGTATCCACTTGCTCATGGGGAAGAAGGAGAGCAAGTGATGGTTGTGGTGGTGTTGGTGGTAGTGGCGGATTAGGTTTGTGAAGGATGTAGGGAGGTTGTTGTGGAGGTGGGTGGTATGGGGGTGGTTCTTGTGATTGATGTTGTGATGGTGGTTGTGAGGTGTGTTGGAAGTTATACGAGGGTTGAGGAGGTGGTGGATCATAGATAACTTGAGGGGAGCCCATATAACTATTTGCATTGTTTGGGTTGTCTATGGTTTGGGAAAGGGATCTTCCCTCCTCACAAAGGGCAAGTGAAAGGGAAATCTCATCCAGCCTTTGCTCTAGTCGATCAATGGTTTGTACTTGAAAGGACACCTCTCTCTTCACTTCATCAAGGCTTCTCAACCTTGCAAGAACTTCTTCTTCAAACATGGAGCTATCTCTTGGCTCATGGTCTCCTTGTGGTTCCCATGAGAAGTTTGGACCATTTCTACATTCTGAAGTGTAAGAGATTGACATGGAGCTTTGGGTCTCATAGGATTGTAGAAGTTGCACATCTTCATAAAGTTCCTCCATGGAGTTGGCGGAGTGATTGGAAAAACCTCCCACATGAATCTTCATAAGATATGCCATGTCTTCCAACATCTTCATCATGTATGGCAGTTGAGGGATTGAAGGGGCTTGCACATCTCGGTCCACCATCTTGACTCCAAAGGGTTGCTTGTCACATGCACAAGGCACAACCAAACAAAAGAGGGCATGTTAGCAAACCAAGATGCAAAAGTAACACAAAGAATAAATAATAGCAATGGTGAGGGAAAAAGGAAAGGCTAAGATACACTATCTAACTAGACCGAGTGCCTCTATCCCCGGCAATGACGCCAGAAAGCTTGGTGCGCTCCCGCTAGAGGCTTACAACACCGGCCAACTAGGGTGGCCGAGTGCAATCCACGAGTTCGGGAGGCACAGGATGATGGGATCTTTGCTTTCGAAATTTGTATGGTCCCAGATCGAGTCTATCACTAAAACTAAAACAATTCGCCCACTAGCGTATGAGGTACTGTTGTAGTATAGATCAAAGGCAAGATGCGGGGTCGAACCACGGAGATAGAGGGGGCGCTAGAGTTAGAAGGCGTGAGCTACATTCCTATTGCAGAGAGTAAGGTTTTTAGGGTTTTAAGATTGGTTGGTTGTTGATTAAGCTAAGTGAGCAAGTACGAAAAGCAATATGAAACTAAGTTATCAAAAGGCTAAATTAGCAATTTAAGTCAACAAGCTATCTAAACAAGAGCAAGAACAAACTACACTAGGCTAAGCAAGAATCTAGCAATTGAGATCCTAAGTTAACCACTAAACAAGATCAAAGACCTAAATTAACACTTAGCTAGCAAAACCAGGCAATTAACTAAGTTAACTAAAGCAATTGAACTATACCAGCATTAACAAGCAAACAGAGCAATTAAGGTTTTAAGCAATTAGATGAAGGAGGTGGGCCATTTGGGAATGTGACCTTGACATTAATTGGGGGATGTCACCATAATAAGCAATTAGCATATTTCATTCTAGATTACCAAACCAAACAACAAGGTGGGTGCTATGAGGATGTACCCTATGCTACTAGTTGGAGAACTAGGGCTAGGTGTAATTCTCATAGGACTTACCAAGTCTAGGTCTCTAGGATAAGTGGTATTAGTCAATTGAGGACCAAGGGTAAGGATGGGAGTAGAGATGAGGATATTTGACCTCATGCCACTAGCCACCTCAGCCTTTAGGAAATCCTAGGCAATTGCACTAATCACACTTATACTAGTCACTTAGAACTCACATTTGCATGTAGGAAGAAGGTGATTATGTAGGAAGATAGGGGGCTAGCTAGGGGTCCAAATTAAGGACCTAGGAGCCAATCCTATGATAGCTACATAGAAACCAAAACATCCTAGAGGCAAATATCTTCAAGCACCACAAGGTAAGAAATTAATGTAATTAAACAACAATCACATGCACAAGTAATGGGAAATGAGACACAAGCAAAGGCAATCATCATAGAAGTGAAATATGTTCATTACAAATTATATTCCCCCAACATGGTATCAAAGTCACATTTTTGCCCCAAACAGCCCACCCAAGGGGGCTTAGCTATACATGATCAAAATAGAAACAAAGGAGAAGGGAAAGAGAGTAGGAAATGCCATGGATGCTTGATGAAGCTTGACTTCTTCACCTCCTTGCTGCCAGCCACGATCATCCTCCTCCAATGGTGCCCAAGAGCATGGAAATGGTGGAGTGGATGGATAGAAACCTAGAGAAACTAGGTTTCTATGGTGGAAATGAGTGGAAAGTGGGTGGAAATGGGATTAAATGCAAGGAAAGTAGGTGGATGGGAGTAATGGAGGCAAGGGAGCAGCTGGGTTGCGGCTAGGAAGTGTTCTCTATCGATCTCTAGAAGCAACTAGTGCTTATATAGGAGCTAGGGTTAAGTGGGGGTATATTAGGAAAAGTAGTGAAAAAAAGTTAGGTTTTGGGGTGGTAGCAGGGCCGTGCTGGACAGCACGGTCGTGGTGGGTAGGAGTGGGCACGATCGTGGTGGAGGAGAACGACCATGTTGGCTAAGTGTTAAATCAACAGGTTGATGGGTGAAAACGAAGGCTGGTAGCATGGTCGTGCTGGATAGAACGGTCGTGTTGGGGACTAGGTAGAACGGCAGTGCTGGGTAGCACGGACGTGGTGGCGAAGTTGTGAGGTGGTCGTCCTGAGCAACACGCCCGTTCCATCTTCATCTAGCACGACCGTGCTGGTCAGCACGGACGTGGTGTGGTCTTTGTAGCACGGCCGTGCTGGGCAACACGGCCGTGGTGGCTGACTTGCTTGAACTTCAATAATTTGTCGATCAACCTGTAATTTTGCTCAATTGCCAGCATGGCCGTTCCATGGCACCACGGCCATGCTGGGGTCTTCTAACGCTAGCATGGCTTCAAACTTCATAATTCTTGTATGTCTTTGCTTGGAGACGATTCTTGGCCATTGGAGGTAGGTTGAGGGGGACTTTGGGGTCTTCTTTGGGTCCCTCCCTGAGTGGGGAAACCCTAGAATTCCTTATTTCTCTCTCTTCCATCTAGGCATGGTCCAAGTACCTGAAAAACAGTGCAAAGAACATCCATAAGCATATTTTCAATGATAACCAAATTAGGGGTAAACGCTTGTAGTCTAATATGTCTAGATGTGATTTGAGTACAAAATGACACAAGATGGAGTCCTAAAATAGGGCTACGTCACCCGTCAAAAATTCAACCTCCATGATGGAAGTAGCAATAATATAATGCTCTCCACTCTTTGATGAAACTACTCATTTGGCTAGAATGAGTGTGTATCTAAATGCATATTCCCTTAAGCCCAAACATCTAGCATAATTTGAATCTAAAATAGCCAATTACTTCTAAATAATTTGATCTTTCATATGTGAGTAGGTAATCTTTAGTTCCTTGTAAGTATCGAAGGACTTTATTTGTAGCCTTCTAGTGGATAAGTCTGAGATTAGATATATATCAGCCTAAGATTCCAATAGAAAAGCTTATATTAGGCTGAGTACCTATAGGAGCATACATCAGATCCCAACCACTGATGTGTAGGAAATATTTTTCACTTTTTGTATTTCAGTTCATTCCGAGGACATTGTATGCCACTAAACTTGTCCCCTTTCAAGATTGGAACTATCCATACAGAGCACTTTCCATCTTAGACCTCCTTAGAACTCAATTTGTGTATCCTTTCTGAGACAACCTCAACAATCCTTTTGGTCTATCGTAGGGAATTTCTATTCCTATCACATGGGATGCCTTACCCATATCTTTCATATCAACGTTCTTAGAGAGAAATGCCTTCACATAATGTAACAAACCAACATCATTTATAGCAAGAAAGATGTCATCAGTGTGTAAGAATAAAATAAGAAACTTACTCTCACTACTCTACATGTAGATACAACAACCAATAGTGTTTCTATAAAACATATGAGGTAATGGTATTATTAAATTTTAGATACTATTGGAGGGAATCTTGTTTTAGTCCATATATTAACTTATTTAATCTATACACCAAGTTCACCTTTCCTATTGTCCAATAACCCCATAGGTTGACCCATATATAATACTTCCTCCATTTAGAAAGGTGCTCTATACATCCATTTAATGAATCTCTAAATCATAATGATCCATAGTGTAACCATTGGTGATAATTCTAGACTTATATATTTCAGTGTTTATCCGTAGAGTTTGTTTGGTCTTCAAGACCCATTTACAACCAACTCGTTTTGATCCTGAAGCAACTCAACCAATATCTAGACATTTTTATCATGAATCAATCTCACTATCCTTTCACAGCATAAACCATTCAACAACATGAGAATAAAATTTGGGCAAAGGAGTTTCTAAGTGAACTTCCTTATTATCCAGTCTTTTGTGTCTTCACTCCCATGGATTCTGTTATTTTCAATAAAACGAGCATTACTAGACTCATATATTCTTGTAGTATGATTAGGGAAATAAACTATGTACCCTTTTGAATTTTTAGGGTAGCCAAAAAAGTAACCACTAATGGTCATTGCATATAGATTCCTTTCATGTAAATCATATATTGTTACTTCTAATTTTCATCTTCAAACATGAAGATTCCTTAAACTGGGTTTTCGTCATGTCTACAATTCAAAAGGACTTTTAGAAAATGTGTTACTAGAATCCCTATTCAACAAATATGTTGGTACATCACAATGATTCAACATACTCCTAACCATTTCTACTAGGGTATGATTTCACCTTTAAGAAACACCATTTTGTTGTGGTGTACTAGGCTTTGTATATTTAGCACATATCCCCTTACTTTCAAGGAATATTGCAAATAATCATGGATATTGTCTGTTTCCATCAATTCATAATATTCTCCACCTCTATCATATCTCAGAGTCTTTACATCTCAATCTAATTTTCTTTCTACATCATTGTTAGATTAATTAGTTCATTATGTACATGGGCCTAATTGACTTGGATCATTACGGTTAAGTTTTATGCCCTTGTACTTGCCTTCTTTCCTGTATATATAGAACAAGAGTGTTCCTTATATCAATAAAAAGTACTTCTTTAACCTTTTTTATTATTTTTCACATGGTATCAAAGCATCCATCCTAATATAGAGGGACAAAGAAAGGACTTGTCCACCATCGAGGCATCATCCTAGCCTCCAAAATTGTCTCCTTTCTTTTTCTTTCATAAAAATTCAATCTTCTTATATATCAGCCTCCCCTGGGTCTTGTCATGTCATGTTTCCTTATTCCAGATCGTTTTCTCATTGAGCATCATGTACTCTGGTTCCTAGATCTCTCAATACCTCCACTTCTTCCCAAATCAACACAAAGGGTGTATTTCCTCTTTGTGGGGGGGGGGGGGCTCCCCTTGCATATGATCTGAGGCATGTAGTCTCCACTTGCCTATATCCACAATCACAAACTATCAGCCTACCAGATTGCATGATGGTGTTGCTTGGTTTGGGATCAAAATCCTCTTCCTTGACCATGATTGGCTCCATTGTAGTCAGGACTGTCTTCTATGTCTAGAGGATTGAACCCCCACATAATGATTTGAAACAGTATTGTGATTGCAAAGCATATTGTGGCTTCGTTCCTACAGCTACAAGTAGCCTCGCTCAGCTTCTGGCATATTTCCTATTTCTATAAGAAAACAAATAAAAGAAACAAAGTTGTAATGGAGGGGCTAGAATTTAAAAGAAAATAAATTACTTGTTTCTTTCATTATTATCTCTAAAATGGGCCTTTGTACGTTTGTGAATCACCTTCCTGATAATGTACTGGTTATTTTGTTTTATACCTATGGTAGTAAAGCCATGAATTCTCATCTAACAATCACCAATAAGATGCCCTTCTTTCATGCGGTCTCTTCTTGATTGGGTATACTTTCCAACCGGCGGCAAGACTATTAGTTTTTGCAAAGTGTGTCGATGATGAACATGTATATTCTTGCATAAGTAAATAAAAGCAAAAGTTTCAAGAACTAAAGGCATCCTAGTTTAGTGTATTAATCTTTGGCCAGCCTTTGACCAGCCTAATAAAAGCAATCCCTTATCAATCACTTTCTACCATTACCGTTGCCAAAGGAAAGAAATTGGTAAAAACTTTGACCAACCTTTGATCAACAAATACTTGATTTTTTTAATTATCTCTCAAATAAAAAATCATATGCTAATTTATAATGTACAAAAAAAGAAGGGGCACGTCATGTTTTTTTTCTTCCTACCATGTCTTTATACTGCTATTTCTTTATTCTTCCTACCGAGATGTATTTCGATAATGCCACTTCTTTTTCTACTAAGTTTCATTCTGATAGAATTTCTTTCTTCCTACCAAGTTTCATTCTGGTAGTACTACTCATCTTTTCACCAAGTTTTATTTTGATAATATTTTATTTTATCGTGCTTTAACATGTAGTGTTTTTCTATGCCACCATTCCTCTATCAATATTTATGACTCCACACCCCAACCACTCTCATGATCCTTTCATGGTTGGAATAATTGGGGGAATAGAGAAAGATGAGTGGATGGAAGAGATGAAATGAAGGAGAGAAGATGGAGAGAAGAAGTTGTGCAATCCGACCATGTTACACAATTTTTGTATGTTCACTGGTGTTGTCGACACCTACAATGGAACATATTCTTATAGTAGTTGTCTCAAACATATGTCCACCTCTTGTAGTGCAATATTCCTATAACATTGTTCTTATCCTATAATGACCTCACTTTCTACGTCTCCCAATTTAGGAAAGACTTTCAAGTTGAGAGCCATTACCTATATTCCCAAGGATCCAAATTTAGCAAGTAATAAATAATAGAAAACAATTTCAATTAAATTGCAAATATTGTTTACAAAATACTTACATGAAATTCCATTACCAAAACTATTCATAGAGAAGAAGTGTCTATCTAAATCCTCCTTACTTAGATTAAAGTCTTCATATGGTTTCATCTTCATCTTCATGTCCCCTTATCATGTATATCATCATATACCTAAAACATCGTAAAACAGAACACGGTTAGTATGACAAGTCATATCGGTATGTGGGGGAAACAAAAGTTCACAAATAATGATAACCACATAATTCAACAATTAATGTTTAATAAACCAAACTTACCATTTTTACCATGACTACCCAATCTAGGTTTCACCACCCTCTATCATAACCCCTCAGGGCCTCATACTGTAGTATTCATTGTCTTCTCCTATCCAGGCAGATGACTTCATCATGTATCCCCTTATCCATGTGGGTGACTTCATCATGTCTCCCCCTATCCAGGAGGATGACTTCTCATGTACCCCCTATTCAGGATGGTACCAAAACATGCCTTCCCCTATCCAAACGAATGTCCTTTCCATAGATCCAGATGTGGCCTTGTATTGGACTAGTCATGTTCATATATTATGTGATAGTCATAGTCACTTTAAAGTTTGCATGGAATGAAATAAACAAGCAAGCATATAATTTCACCCATGAAAGGAAAACCTCTGAGAAACCACGTGAATCTACAACAGATAATCTTAGGCATAACCACATACCTTTGTCATGCAGATTATTCAATTATACTTCAAGCATATTGTCCAAATCAAGAAAGCAAATCAAGCAATCATCATATAATATGCATTATGTAAATTCTAAAGTGTCACCAAACATATTAAATATATTATACCCTACTTGGTCCTAATCTAGGGTTTAGGTTCCCTTGTTATCATTAGGGCCAGGTTTGATACTCAAATTCCCATGTTCATTAACAATATTGTAGATATGATCTTTAACCCTAATCATTCACATGCATGGTTAAGTGACTTTAGAAACACCAATTATCATCATCGTTATCATGGTCATATTGATTTCTCATGTTATTCAACAATATTGCATAATAATATAAAATAAGGGTTTTTAACATATTCAACATGTTATTACTCAAAACGAGGATTTCCATGACCTAATGACCACTTTATCATATATAGCTCTACTTTTGAAACAAGGATCAAAATCAGGTCCTAATTATATTTTACTTGTGTTCTCCTCATTTTTTCGATCAAAATGATATATAATATCATTATTTTTGGGCCTTCCTAGCATTATCTATAATTTTTAGAAGATTAAACATTATTACCTTTGCAAGTGTGACGTGGCATCGTCCCATTGGCCGCAGTACCCTGGACCTACGTCCAGCTGGTTAAGTGGGCGATGGGCCGCCTGTTCTAAGCCTAAGCTGGCCAGTTTAGTCACCCGATCCAGACCTTGGCTCTCATCCACACCCTCCCTGGTCATTGTCTCTGCATAGACACGGGAGTACGCCGTCTCCGGCGATCCCTGCACCAGGTCTCTCAGCCGAGGGTGTCTTCTCCAAGGCTCGCTGAACTAGTTTCTCTACGCAGGACCTCCTACCTCCACTCCATCTTCATGGTGAGATGGGCCTCCCGCTCTATCTTTCTCTCTTCCTCTTTTCTTCCTGTTGTTCTGCCAGCGTTGCGGCTAGCGCTACCAAGGGCACCAAGGTGGCATCTTGCTTCTCATCATTCCATCACCCTCGGCTCCGTCTTCTTCCCTAACCTGCACGTCATCGCAGTGATCAGTGAGGATTCTAGGAGCGGCTAGTTCCTGACGGCCAAGACATGGTGATGACTCCAGTCGGACCCGTACGCACACGTAAACGCCTCCTCGTCAAGGCTCGACCGGCCCTATGACAGGGTGCTTCGCGCATTGTGCAGCTTCGACATCCAGTAGCAAAGGCCCTCTGAGCTCCATGAAACAGAAATGCGGGGAGGGAAGGATTTGTAGCCGCACTAGGCCATCGTGTAAATGTCGTATGGTTCTCCACACGCCTTTATATAGGCTCTGGTTAAAATGCTAATGGCTAGGAGGATTCTAGAAGGGAGAGAGAAGGGGATGGTTTGGGAAGTTTTGTGTTCTCCTTTCCAAGTTATTCGTTGGTGAGAGACCAATCTGTGGCAACCTACGAGTATGGAAGGCAATTCCTTCAAGACATACGTCAGTGAGAAGCATGCTATGACTTGCTAATATAGAGGGGGTATTTATTCACATTAACTTCAGATCTACAACATGCCTTAGCCTTGAAAGGATTATCTTTGAATCTTTAAGGATATTATCTCTCTTCCTTGCATTAATCTGCTTTCCTTTCCACATATTATGAATATAAACAATTGTTGCAACCAATGAAGCCAATAAAAAAATTTCTTATTTTATTTAACTTGTGCCTCAAGCACTCATGCCACTTAGGTGGTTAAGATTATTATTATTTCTCTAATAATACCATTAGAGAAAAATCATGCTTTATATTTATACAGTTCAATTTTACCAAAAAATGAGGATGTTACATTCACCCCTCCTTAAAAGGAATTTTGTCCCCAAAATTTACACCAAGTACGATTAAGGTTAAAGATAACTCATCTTAATTTCAAACCTTAGGTTAGCAACTCTGCTTAGATATCCTTAATATCTTTTTTCGGTATGTAGATTCCTCACATTATGACTAATATTGGTGCTTGAATTCAATTTAAAGTATAACTACATCCTTAGTTTTACATAATATCATCTATGCATGATTACATTTTCACTTGTAATTTCAATTTCTCTTGGTTATTACCTTTTACCTAGGTTTCCAGCCTATTATTCATTCATTCTCGTATAAAGGTGAGGTAACAACTCCAACCCTAGATCATGTCATTACAAATTAACTTAAGGTATTCATTCTCATTTCTCAATTTTAAGCATATCATGTGGCTACCCAATCTCTCTCACTCATAATGAGATGGAATAAGTATTTGGCTACAACCCAAATACAAAATCCATCCCATTCTAAGAGTAGAGGAGATATATCCACACATATTTTTTATATTTTAGTTTGAATAATTCTCAACATGACTCTAAACCATACATGTTTTTAATTCCAAAATATTCTTATATTTCATGAAGTCAAATATCTTATTCACTTTTGAGTTTGTACACAACTCCTCTTATGATTTCATTATTATATGACTTCTTTGTATCTTTTTCATTTACACCTTAGTTATTATGAGCCTTAGACACTTCCTTGAGGCCTCTAGGGGTATAGGAACTTTTTGGAGTGATCTCATCCTTATGCATCTAGGGAGTGCCTCTCACATTCACCCATTGGGCCACATGAACATCATGAAGGTAGCTAATTACCTATGGCATGGTCCTTGGGCAAATGTAGTTGTTACCTCCCGACCAGATGGTCTTGTGCATTTGGGGATCAATCAACTCCCTATCCCATCATTTCATGTACCTTTAATACTCCCTACTCGACGTTAGGATTGACTTAAGACTCTACCCTCCTCAAGGGTTCATTTATAGCACATTATTTTTGTATGCAATTCTTTAAATCAGATTTCCTCCATCTCTTATAATGTTCATTATTCACTTTATGTCCCCTCATTGGACTCATGGCAACATTTCAAGGCAACATTTCTTTTTCAGGCTCAGTCTCGTACGGTCAGCCACATCCATGGCAACTTTTCCTCATGTCCCTCAGAGATGACATACTTGGATTCAAAGAATCATACTCAATATATGTACTTTCATCTTTTATATTATGTGAAGTTCATGGTTACCTCAATATTTTAAATTGAATTGGTCAACTTACCTTTCTAGGGAAGGTCCTAACCTAGGGTTCCTTCATGGCTCATAGGAGGAAATTATGCTCTCTAGCCACAACCTGACCCTCAAGGTCTAAGGTTTTGTCTCCCCCATAGGTCCTTTTCCCACTCTTGGGTTGACCCACCCCAGGTTGGCACACTAGCCCTAAAAGGTTTCATATTTTCATTTTCATGCATTGGTTTATTATTATAACTTCTCAACCCTTTTTTGCTCAATCTCTGGTATACCCTCTCATGGGGTTTGTCCATGCAGTGGACTTGGGCCACCTTCCCCTCCAGGAGCATGGTCCCTATGTCGGCCTTCCCCTCCAGGGGTTTGACCTTTCTTGACCTTCCCCTCTAGGAGCTTGGTCTTAGTCATCCAAACCTCCAGAGATAGCATGAGGGGTTCGAACAAGTTATATTCAGATTTTCGTTCTTCATGTATATAATCATTGGTTACTTATGTTTCTCATATATATACTCATGCATTTTCCTTCTAACTTCTCAACTTAACCTCTATGGGACACTCCCTCTCTATAGTATTCATGTGGTAAACCCTCTCTCTAGGGTAAGTCCCTGTAGGGACGTCATACACAAGCCCTAGCCCAATCACCAATCACTGTAGTGGCAATCATACATAGGCCTTTTCCTGAGGTGATTATCCTTTCTGGGCCAGATCACCGACCACCATAGTGACCATACATAGGCCCTCTTGACCCGAGGTGATTATATAGGCCCAATCATACATCCCACATGTATTTCATACATCCTTCAGAGTTAGTTGAGAAAATTTGTTATATCACATATTCTTCATAAGTTTCTTAAAACTTTTCTTATTAATGTCTTGTTCCACATGCAGACGTTCATATGAGACTGAGTCTCTTAACTCATTTATATTTATATTCTTTCACATGCATCCTTCATGCATGGGTTACCAGAAACATTTATATTCTCTCTTTCTCCTTACCCTAATTGGGTTCATATGGGTAGGGTACTATATCATCACATTATTCATATTTCTCATGGTTAGGGTTTTAGGGTTAGGGTTAGGTACTATACCCTACCTCTTAGGGTTTCCATGTCCCTTGACCCACTAGGGTTCTTCTAAACCAACCCTAGTCCCATCTATGGTTAGCCTCCTTGGGAAAAACCATATAAAGTTTTCTCTTTGCTTTATTATTATCTCCACATCACATGTCAATTATAATTTCCTTATTACATGTATATTATCATTTCTCATTACCCATGTATTAATTGGGGGAGGAGGCATTAATCCTACTTCTTCTCAAAACCCTAACTTTAGATGAGGAGAGAAGTTCCATTTAGGGTTCATTAAGCAAGAGGATGAGAAGTGGATGAGATAGATGAGGATGAAACTAAAGGTATTTTACTTCGGGCAAAGACTTCCGACTTTGGCCAGGTAGGATGCACAAGTCTAGGAGTCCTCGTAAGCCAACTAGTGGTGCGAAGGAAAATATTGCCAGTCCCTAGTCATGATCCCTTCTAGACACCTCAGTCTTTACAAAATGCCCTAATAATTCCCTCATATTTCTACAGATTACTTGAAATTATAAACTATTAAATATTATTTGAAAAATCTAGGCTCTGATACCAAATGTAACAACCTCACTTTTCATGTCTCCCAATTAAAGAAAGACCTTCAAGTTGAGAGACATTACCTATATTCACAAGGATCCAGATTTAGAAAATAATAAATAATAGAAAACAATTTCAATTAATTTGAAAATATTGTTTACAAAATGGTTACATGAAATTCCATTACCAAAACTATACATAGAGAAGAAGTGTCTATCTAAATCTTCCTTAGTTAGATTAAATTCTTCACAAGGTTCCATCTTCATCTTCATGTACCCTTATCATGTATATCATCATATACCTAAAATGTCGTGAAACAAAACACGGTCAGTATGAAAAGTCATACCAGTATGTGGGGGAAACAAAAGTTCACAAATAATAATAACCACATAATTCAACAATTAATGTTTAACAAATTGAACTTAACATTTCATCATGATTCCCCAATCTAGGTTTCTCCACCCTCTGTCATAACCCCTCAGGGCCTCATACTGTAGTATTCATTATGTTCCCCTATCCAGGTAGATGACTTCATATTGTCTCCCCCTATCCAGGCGGGTGACTTCTCATGTACCCCCTATTTAGGTTGGTACCAAAATATGCCTTCCCCTATCTAGGTGAATGGCCTTTCCATGGATCTAGAGTTGGCCTTGTATTGGGTTCATATATAATGTGATAGTCATAGTCACTTTAAAGTTCGCATGGAATGAAATAAACAAGCAAGCATATAATTTCATCCATACAAGGAAAACCTTCGAGAAACCACAAGAAACTACAATGAATAATCTTAGGTGCAACCACATACCTTTGCCATGTAGATTATTCAATTATAGTTCAAGAATATTGTCCAAATCAAGCAAGTAAATCAAGCAATCATCATATAATATGCATTACTTAAATTCTAAAGTGTCACCAAACATATTAAATACATTATACCCTACTCGGTCCTAATATAGGGTTTAGGTTTCCTTATTATCATTAGGGTCAGGTTTGATACTCAAATTCCCATGTTCATTAACAATATTACAAATATGATCTTTAACTCTAATCATTCATATGTATGGTTAAGTGACTTTAGAAACACCAGTTATCATCATCGTTATCATGGTCATATTGATTTGTCATATTATTCAACAATATCGTATAATAACATAAAAGAAGGGATTTTAACATATTCAACATGTTATTACTCAAAACTAGGATTTCCATGAGCAAATGACCACTTCATCATATATATCACTACTTTTGAAACAAGGAGCAAAATTAGGTCCTATATTTTTCTTGTGTTCTCCTCATTTTTCCAATCAAAATGATATATAATATCATTATTTTTGGACCTTCCTAGCATTATCTATAACTTCTAGAATATTAAACACTATTATATTTGCAAGGGTGATGTGGCATCCTCCCATTGGCCACAGCACCCTGGACTTGCGCCCAGCTGGTTAAGTGGGCGATGGGCTGCCGGTTCTAAGCCCAAGTCATCTGGTTCAGTCACTGGATCCATACATTGGCTCGCATCCACGCCCTCCCTGGTCGTTGTCTCTGTGTAGACACGGGAGTACGCCGTCTCTGGCGATCCCTACACCAGGTCTCTCAGCGGAGGGTGTCTTCTCCAAGGCTCGTTGGACTAGTTTCTCTCCATGGTGCCTCCTGCCTCCACTCTCCATCTTCATGGTGAGACGGGCCACCCTCTCTATCTCTCTCTCTTCCTCTTTTCTGCCCGTTGTTTGGCCAGCATTGTGGCTAGTGATGTCGAGTGCACCAAGGCAGCATCCTGCTTCTTGTCATTCCACCACCCTCGGCTCTGTCTTCTTCCCCAACCTACACAACACGGTGGTGATTAGTGAGGATTCTAGGGGCGACTAGTTCTTGATAGCCATGCCATGGTGATTACTCCAGCCAGACCCACATGTACATGTAAATGCCTCCTTGTCAAGGCTCGACTGACCCTATGACAGTGTGCTTCCCGCACTGTTTAGCCTTGGCATCTAGTAGCGAAGGCCCTCTAAGATCCATGGAATAGAAATGTGGGGAGGGAAAGATCTGCAACCCCACATGGCTGTCATGTAGATGCAGGTCGTAAGGGGAAAAGACTTGTCCTTTCCTCGTCCCACTGCACCAATGCTTAGGTTGCGATGTTTTTTGGTCATATGGTTCTTTGCACACCTTTACATAGGCTCTGGTTAAAACCCTAATGGCTAGGATTGTTCTAGAAGGGAGAGAGAAGGGGATGGTATGAGAAGGTTTGTGTTCTCCTTTCCAAGTTATTCATTGGTGAGAGACCAATCTGTGGCAACCTACGAGTATGGAAGGTAATTCCTTCCCAGACATACGCGAGTAAGAAGTATTCTATGACTTGCTAATATAGAGGGGGTATTTATTCACATTAACCTCCAATCTACAACATGCCTTAGCCTTAAAAGGATTATCTTTGAATCTTTAAGGATATTATCTCTCTTCCTTGCATTAATCTGCTTTGATTTCCACATATTATGAATATAAACAATTGTTGCAACCAATGAAGTCAATAAAACCTTTTCTTGTTTTATTTAACTTGTGCCACAAGCACTCATGCCACCCAGGTGGTTAAGATTATTATTATTTCTCCAATAATACCATTGGAGAAAAAGCATGCTTTATATTGATACAGTGCAATTTTACCAAAAAAAATTGAGGATATTACATATCCCAACTACCATGTATTATTCCAGTATTGGTGCTTCTTGGGCAGAACTACTTTGACAAAAATCATGGTTAAACGACTTCTATACATTTTACATAATATAGACTTCGGATACTCATCAACATTTTAGAAAATAATTTGTGATTACTTCTACTAGTTTGGAGAATATCAGATTTAAGGAGATTCCATGTTGCTATTATTGCTCTGTAATGATCTTATCTTCACCTAAGGGGAAAAAACTTGTTTTTTGATACGTGCTATCTTCTTTAGGTGGAGTATTAGAGTGCTTCAATTCTTATATTACAATATTCAAAGGGAGATCATTTCTTCTCAGGGGAGATCAATTTTGGTATTGCATAATTTATCTTTTCCATGTATTGACAAGAAGGACTTATCTTTCACCCATCCTCTAGATTAAGGGGGGGTATTAGATTAATTAATTTATTGTGTACCTGGGCATAATTGAGTTGGACCATTAGGGTAAAGTTTGCTTCCCTTGTACTTGCATCTTTTCCTAATTATAGCAGAGGGGTGTTGTTTTTATCAATAACAAATATCTCTTTTATCTTTTTTCTTATTTTCTACACTCAATAGCGAACATCTATATGTAGTTAACTAATTGACATTTGTCATGAAAAAGATATATGTATCTATAAAGTGAGAAATCATAATGGATTATTTTTACTTAGTCCATGAGGAACATTAAGAGGACCACATATGTCAGTATGTATTAACTCAAGTAGTTGGATACTTCTTGTGTCTGGTTTCCTCATTGTATATTCCATATTTAATTAATACAACTTAGACATAGATCCAAATTTGACGATTCAATTGAAGTAGTACTCCATATTTAATTAACCTTGATATCCTTTTATTGAAGATATGTCCTAATCCTTGGTGCCACAATGAAACATAAGTTTCACCAAACGCACTAATGAACAAGAAATATAGAATCAAAATTATTTTTGTCACGATTGAAACAATAAAGACTATCAATTCATATACCAAATCCAATTGTACTTTTGTTTATAAAAAGAATATCTACCATTTCAAATCTCAAAATTAAACTTTACATCATCCAACTTTTCAACAGACACTAGATATCTAGGACAAGTGGGAATATAGAGACGTACTTTTCAAGATTCATGTATACATTCCAATTTCTTTTACTTGTGCTTTCACTTTTTCCCTTATATAGAAACTTTTCAGTTCATTTTATGGGCTGGATCGAAAGGAATCAATGTGTTACATGAGACACATGAGTAGTAAGTCTAACCACAAAGAATTACTAGGAAGTTAAATGAGATATGATTCAAAGCATACAATGACTTCATAAATACCTTCTTTTCAAACCAATCCTCTCTTTTGAGACAATCCTTTTTTAAATGACCATTTTGCTTGTAGAAGAAAGATTTCCTCACTTTATGGATCTTCCCTTCATAGGTTCTCAATGAAGACTTATCCTTATTCTTTCCATTTTTTCCATCTTTTGTTTACTTTTGATGGCACCATCACAGACTGAAAGATTGATAAAGTTTTTCTTGTATTTTTTAAACTTCCTTCATCCTGAACTAACATAATTTTAATTACCTGGGATTTACTTTTTTCTATAATGTTGTTATAATTTACCTGGATAAACTGCACGAGGAATGACTCACTTACGTCCATATCCATTTATTTTAGTTTGTTTTGCTAGGTTTGATGTACATGTTGCATGATCATTAATGGGTTGTGACCAAACAAACTTCTTAGTATTTAATTCATTCATTAGACTTACTATAATAGACTTATCAGTTATGTCTGACTACAAGTACATTTTGATTTTTAGCATGGATTCCCAAGCATTGTTTATTTGGTCATTGATGGATTAACATTTTAAGTCATTGTCATTCACATAAAATTCAAGCACAACATGTTGGACCTCTCCCAAGCTTCATAAAATAACATTTCATCTTTAGTAATGGTGTTTCTAATGTTTGTAGGGATTCTCTTCTGGAACTAAAGAAATAACCAAATCCATGACTTCCAGATGAATTAGTTTTGTTAAGATCAATCCACATACTTCAATCCATTTAACTAGATTATTTCATTGCTTAAACCAAATAGATTGAAATGCCTATTAAACATTACACAAGTCCATTTATTAATGTTTTGAGTAACCATTAGATAATTTATAAGGAAGTAGTAAAATATTAAATGTGTTTATGTCCACCTTTGGTGTTTACACTAACACATATCTTTAAAAATAATTATGTAGTAAAAATCAACTTTAACTTGTTATCGATTATTCAATTTTATGTAAATGATGTCTTCAGATATACATTCACATTTACTCACATGGTCATTGTCCATTAAATCATATTTTAATTACATAAATGGTTCACCTTTGGGAGACCTTATACTAATTTAATGGAAATTCTCAATTGTTTCATCAAATATTACTAGCATCATTTACATTATGAGAAACTAAAAATAGTTGTATGTATCTATGTAAAAGTTTTGGCAAGGCTACTTTAGTGACAAGGAGACTTTTTTTGTAATAGAGAATGCTTTTACAAGAATCAATTGATTGGAAAACTACTTCGATACCAATTGTAATAAGTTTTCCTATTTTGAAATAGATATTTTTTTAATCTGGTTTGATCCATCCAAACATTCATTCTTTTTTTTTGGTCGGCAGAAACTCCTGTTGCTTTTTTTTTCATTTTTGTATAGTATCTGTACAAAACATGTTGATTCCCAAACAAGAATCAACTAGAAAAGAAAACTATCTATACAACTAACAAAACTCTTAAACCCCCGACAGAGAACAAGAGATCAGAAGCTTAAACTGCCCAGGCCAAGCATCCTCAATGAATCCTCCAAAAAAGATGGAAAAGAAGCACAAGATTCCCAATCAAGAAAAACCACCATCATCAGAAGAGAAGGGGGACCAGACGACCCACCCAACTGCACCAGCAATAGCAACTACTAAGGCTATCGGAGCAAGAGGAGCCTCTATGAACAACGACACTCCAACATCCTCAGAACAAAGGGAAGCCAGCAGATCCACAAAAAGGATAGCAGCCACGAAACCATCAGAACCAGCAAGGACCCATCAAGGAATCCTCAACGCAACCAGCAGAACAACATCAGAGAGCATCTGCAACAGCAACAAGACAAGAGATCCACTTCAAGAAAAGCCATCATCAAGGAAGGCATCAAAGAACATCTGCAGCAGCAGCACCAAAGCCAGAGAACAAACTTCAACACAGCCCCATCTTCAGCAAAGGATTAAAGAACAACAAGAGAAGGAGCCTTCCATCGCAACAGCAACATCAAGATATGCACTATGGAGAACTCTGCCACTCCCGAAGGATAAGTTCACCCATCCATAGGCACCAGAAACACAGCTCTGCCAACACACTAGCAGCAAAACAACCCAAACGAGCAGCCAGCTAAGAAGATAGGTGGTTAAAGCCAAAAAAACCTTGAGAACCAGCTTCCAAACAGCAGCAAACGGTAGCTCCAATAAGCAAACAAAAACTCTGCTATTGCAGCAGCAGAAGGACAGAAGAAGCAGACCAAACAGAAGAGACCACTAACAAGATAGCAACAGCCACGCCACCTTCACAGAATCCTCGCCAACCAACCTACCTATAGAGAGCTATGCCACTCCCGAGGGATAAGCTCATCCATTATAGGCAAACCACCCAAAGAGAAACTCCAGCAGCCTACAAACTCAAGGCACTAGCATCAAATAGCAGCTCAAAAAAGGCAAATGAAACACAGTTCTGCTATTGCAGCAGCAGATGGACAGAAGAAGCAGAGTAAAAACAGAAAAGACCACCAACAAGAACATGCCACGGCACCTTCAAAGAACCCTCGCCATCCAATCTACCTATAGAGAGCTCTGCCACTCCCGAGGGATAATCTCATCCACTATAGGCAAACCACCCAAAGAGAAACTCCAGCAACCTACAAACTCAAGGCACTAGAAACAACCAGCAGCTCAAAAGCAAAAAATGAGGCACAGCTCAGCTAACACATCTGCAGGTACAAACGGAACTCAGGGAGAAGGGAGCGTCGACACTCCAAGGAGTGGGGACTCGACCTTCACCCTGAGAAACAGGGGGACACAAGGAAAAGACAAACAGCCAAAAGCATCAAACAAATCACCCCAAACGATCAGCCAGCTAAGAAGATTGGTAGTTAAGAGCCTTAAAGTCCTTGATAACCAGCTTCCACATCTCAGCACAAGTTCTAGAAGTATCTTCATGAACACGAGTATTCCTTTCCCACCACAGATAATAAAGGGAACATAAGACCAGAAATCTAAACTTGCTGCAAGAAATTCTACTAAGATCAGTCCACGAATCAAAGTCAACAGAGATATTCAACTCCAAGCCAATATAATTCCAAATCCATTTTGAGAACGGGCAAAGAAAGCACACATGGATGGAATCCTCACAATCACACTTGCATAGAAAACAAAAAGAAGGAGTTTGAATACACATTCTTCTAATATAATCCGAAGTTGGAAGCTTATTGTGAGCTGCTTTCCAAGCATGCACTTTATACCTATTAGGGACTTTGGAGCTCCAAATCCACTTGAAAGTATCAGACTCATTCAGTTTATCCCTTATAGAATTCCAAATGATTTTCATCTTAGGTCGATCACTATTACAAAACATAATAACATCTCTATTGTTTAAGGATTGGGGAATCTTCTCAAGGAAATCAGCTAGCTTCTTGTTATTCCTTGAGGGAGGGACATTCCAATGCCCATCAGAAATAATAGAGGAAGCGTAGCAGTTGATAGGCAGGCCCAACTTGAGGAAAGAGTCAACACCAACACAATCCTTCAAAAAACGGTTGCCTGGCACCCAAGGATCTGTCCAAAGCTTGATACTCTCTCCATTTCCAATGATATAGGAGACATGTTTAACCATAATGTTTCTAATATTAAGAATTCTCAAAAAACTCCAAGACATATTGGTATTAGCATAAACAAGCCAAAAAGAAGACTTTAAAAGATATTTTTCATTAATCCATTTGACCCACAAGGAGTCCTTCTTATTAGCAATATCCCAACCATTAGTAAGAGTACAAGCCAAAGAAACATCTTCAATCTTTCTAATGCTGAGACCACCCTCGGCTTTGGGCCTTGTAACTTTCTCCCATTTGATCAAATGAAGCATCTTCTTGTCATTCTTACTACCCCATAAGAAATCGCGTAAAAGTCTATTAATCTCATCCATAGCATATTTAGGAATAGGAAAGGAATGACACCAATGGAGATAGATAGAGCTAATCGTGGAGTTAATAAGCTCGAGTCTACCTGCCATGGACAAACACCTTGCTTTCCAACCCTCAAGTATAACTTTGATCTTATCAATGAGAGGAGCACAAGATACTTTGTTAATCTTACCAACAACCAAGGGGACTCCCAAGTACTTAGAAGGTAACTCAGCAATCTTGAAGTCAAGAATACCCACAATAGTACCGCTATCAGATGCTTTACTAAGAATAATCTCACTTTTGCTAGGATTGGTATAAAGACCAGACAAGCTGCCAAAGTATCTCAGAATAGACAAAATATTCTTGGCATTATCTTTATTAGCTTCCAAAAAAATCATCAAATCATCAGCAAACACCAAATGAGAGACACTAAGGTTCTTAGAAGCTTTAATAGGAGAAATAGTCTTATCCTTGACAGCCTTTTTCATGATAACATAAAAAGCCTCCATGACAATGACAAAGAGATAAGGGGCCAAAGGATCGCCCTGCCTAATACCAGTGGAAGGTTTAAAATGCCTAGTAGGCTCCCCATTGATCAAAACTTGGTAGGAAGTTGAGTTAAAGATCTCTTCAATCCATCCAATCCAAATGGAAGGGAAACCCATCTTGTGCATGACAGAAAAAAGAAACTTCCAATTCACAGAGTCGTAAGCTTTCGAGATATCAACCTTGAGACACATTTTAGAACCGGAGGAAGCCCTATTGAAATCATGAAGGATCTCATTTGTGAGTAAGATAGAATCCTTTATATTCCTACCTTTCACAAAGGCATTTTGATTGGTGCTAATAATAGAGGGTAGGACATCTTGCAATCTATTAGCCATGATCTTGGAAATAAGCTTGTAGACCACATTACACAAAGCAATCAGTCTCCAATTTCTGATATCAGTAGAGTTAGAGCCTTTAGGAATCAAAGTAATGAAAGTTTTATTAGCCTCTTTCAACATCTTACCATTAGAGAAGAAGTCGCAGATAGCAGATGAAACATCATGTTTGATAATAGGCCAAAACTTCTTGATGAAGAAAGAGTTAAACCCATCAGGCCCAGGGGCCTTGTCAGAGTTAAGATTACTAACCACATCATCAATCTCAGTCTGAGTAACTCTGGAGATAAGACAGACTTTTTGAGAATTAGAAACATAAGCACCACTCCAAAGAAAATCACCAAGAAGCCCTGCATTAGAATGGTTATTATTGAAAAGGTTGTAGTAGAAATCAAAAATATGCTCCTTGATCAAGCTAGGCTCATAGCACATCTCATCCCCAATCATGAGACAATTGATGGAATTTCTTAATCTTCTAGTATTCAGAGACGAGTAGAAAAACTTGGAATTCATGTCCCCCTCTTTAAGCCAAGAGATTCTAGACTTTTGTCTAAGAAGAATTTCCTCAGCATATTCAACAACAGTGAGTTCCCTTCTTAATAATTGAGATTTCTCCACTAGATTTATATCATTAGGATTACAGTCAGCCATACTTTGAGCATGAAGAGCAGCAGACCTGAGATTCTTGACTTCATCATAGTAATTTCCCACATCCTGCTTATTCTACTTGATTAAGTTATTTTTTAGGATACTAAATTTCCTATAGACTTTGAATATAGCACAACCTTCCACATCAGTACTCCATGAAGAAGAAATAATATCAGGAAGAGAGGATTTCAAAGTCCAAGCATTAATGAACCTAAACGGAGATTTGACAATTCTAGGATCACCAATGAAAACATTAAGCTGCCTATGATCACCTATAGTGTTAGAAACAAGCTCACCAGAAACATTATCAAAATGCGTCAGAAATTTATTGTTACCAAGAGCCGTATCAATCTTCGAGGTAATGAACCTATCACCAGGATAATGGTTATCCTAAGAGAAAAAAGGGCCTTTAAGGTCAAGTTCAGCAATGCCACAGTTAAGAAGAAAGGAATTAAACTCCTCCATAGACTTTCTGGAGGGAGGACATTTACCTTGTCTCTCAATGTCCTTACGAACAACATTAAAATCCCCTATCATTAGCCACAGTTTATTACAAACATGAGCAGTGCTTTCAAGAGAGTCCCATAGACAAGACCGGTCATTATCCTCAGTATGACCATAGATAGTTGACAACCCGAAGTCTTGATCACCGACCACAATATCAAGAAGAATATGTAGGTCGATCTCCTTCAGTTTAGTAACATTACAGAAATTGGGTTTCCAAAGGACAATGATTCTACCAAGAACATGAGAATCAATATTAGAGACATAAGAAAATTCAGGAAAGAACTTCATCATCATCTTATCAATTTTCTTCTTACGGACTTTAGTTTCAATAAGAATAAAAACTTGGCTGTCAGATTTTCTAACAACCTCCTGGACACCTCTTATCTTGTTAGAGAGGCCCCTGACATTCTAGGAGGTTAACTTGACGGGCATCATTTGGGGACTGCGGCTGTTGAGATGACAGCCTCAGTAGAGTCTTGAAAAGATGATATGATTGCATCTGTATTTGTAGATGACAAACGCAATTCCTGATGAAAAGCCAAAAACTGAGTATTCTCCAATCTTTTATACATACTCACATTAAGTTTTCCCTGACATTTTGGAGGATCTTTAGGATTTTGAATCACAAAGCAGGTAGCAGCTGAACCGGAAGAGGCTTGAGAGCTAGTATCACTGCTAGGAGATGGTATGATCTTTCCACAAAGAGGCAAAGGAGTTGATGGGACAGAACCAGTAACCTCTATAGCATTATGAACAAAGTGTTCATTCACTTCTTACGATAATCTCAGGTCTTCTACAGCTGGAATTTCTTCAGAAAGTTTTTCTCTGGCACGGCTAATTTCGCCCACATCTTCAATATCTTCAATGATCAACAAGTCGCCAACCTCTTTACCCACAGGCATTTTAACATACAGATTTTCAGCATTATTCTTCTTCACTACCCAGGCTTTTTGAGAACCATCCACCCCGACTGGTTTCCATTTCACAACATCAGAGCTAATGCGACATTCCTCATGAGCAAACAAACCACAATGGGAGCACTTATACGGTATCCACTTGTACTCAAGATGAATCGTGTGTTCTACTCCTTCTTCACTGCAGAGCATAAGATTTTTCGGAAACTTGGACTCCTTATTAACCAGAACCTGAATTCTTGCCATATCCAGACATCGGAAGCTATGGCTATCCTCATCCATCTTTACCGGACAGCCAAGAAAGGAACCAATTCTATTGAAAGTTCTACTGTCCCACAATTCCACTGGCAGGTCCAAGATATCCACCCAAATCGGCACATCCAATAGAGCAACTCTGTTTTGCGTTTCACCAGGTTTCCACTTCCTTAGAATCACAGGTTTCCCTCTTACATACATTTCGGCTTTCAAAGCTAATTCGAGGTCCCCCTAGTTCTCAAAACGAATTAGAAAGAACCCTGATCCTCTGTCAAACACTTCAAAAGAGCTTCTCGTTTTCCAGACACCATCAAAATATGTCGTCAGGGTCAGAATGTGAGGCCGGAAGTCTATAACATAACCCAATAAACATTTGCTCCACCTATTCGCATTTTCCTCAGCCTCCTTACCAGGAAATACAATCTTACCATTGTTCAGCAAGACCTCAACTCTTTTCAGATCTAAAGCACTCACAGGGGAGTTCGGACGTATCGCCGCCCAGCTAGAAGAAATAGCCGTGAGAGGCTGACCAGGACCTTGAACTGGGAGCGAATCCGCCGCAAGCTTAGGATCGGCAGGAGCCAAGTTAACAACAACTCCCTTGTGCCGGCGAGCTTCTACGGGAGGTGGATGGCAGGCAGTCGTCGCCTCACCTATCGCCTTGTCGCCCACGCCAGCGAGTGCCATAATAGTGTTTTCTCTTACCTTGATCCATATATGAGATTTGAAACGTTCTTTTCTTATTGTGTAGAAGACATAGATACTTACCTTGATCCATATATGAGATTTGAAACATTCTTTTCTTATTGTGGATGAGAGGAATTTTTCCCTCTTGATGTTTTCACTCCTTTAATTATAAATGCAAAGCCTTCTTCTTGTTAGAACTCCTAATTACTCGAGCATCTTCAATCAACATAACCTTTTGTTTGAAATTCTCCTTAATATCTCCTTTTTTGCCTATATGGTAAGAGAACAATAATTGTGACAAACCTTTTCCAATCCATATCTTTTTTCCTTTTATAGCCTCTTTCATAACCATCATGTAAAAAATAACCACCAAAGAATGGAATTAATGTCATAGAGACCAACCACTAATTAGTAACCTAGTGGGTAGAGAAAAACCACCAAATAATGGGGGTTAATCACTGTTTCTTCACCTAAGGAGTATAGATTAACTACCTATAAGGTTAGTGGATAGTTAGGACCACCCAAAGTGTCTCTTCAAATAAGGATAAAAATACCCACCCTAAGGGTCTCTTCATCCAAAAGTGAGAATAACCACCATAAGTGTCTTTTCGCTCAAGTTTTCATTACAATAAAACATAGTAAATACCTACACCTTTTTATGACACTTTAAAAGACATGGTGTGAAATTTTAAAAAAATATGAAAAAGATTTTGTTAAAAGAATGACCCACTACTCGACTCTCTCCAACCAACCAGCTCCCATGTAAACCCTCAATTCCGTGACCCTAGGTTTACCCCTCATCCACATATGTTTTCTCACTCTGGCACCTCCAATGTCATAATATCCCTCTTCTCTTCCCACCTTCATTTCTTATCATGAAGAAATTGTATTATTTACCCATTTAGCATGAAGAATTGATAAAAGGAATTGCCTACGTATGTGACATTATTGGTTGTCAACATCGAGGTGTGGGGTGAGCTAGAAAGAGAGAATTGTTTGCCCCTTCTCATCTAATTAGTAAAATGGTAAAATTGTGTTATTTTTTATTAAGACATTTTTGTTTATGTTTTCTTTTTTATATATGAGTGATCTATCATGCATATCTATGTTCTATCACTGCACATATAGAAGACATTATCAACTTACATGTACTCTGACTTTTTTGTCTCCTTAGATAATACCAACCTAGCTATCCAACATTATATATCCTTTCATCGATGTTTTACTAATATTTAGATTCTATATTTTCCCCCAATATGTTGTACTCGTATCCCATAAGTGTTTGTATTTTTAGTTGCTTATGGAAGATGCATGGAACTACAGAATTGGACACTCCAAAGACTAATGGGTCAATACTAAACACATTAATTGCATAACTATATTAAAATACATCAAGAACCACCATACCATAGAAAGTATACTAGACATGTTTTTGCAACTAATTCACACATAAATCATTTATCATTTTTGTTTGATAAATATACCCTAAAGATCATTTATGCCATGTTTTGCTAATGAGTTGTAGCTAACAACTAGTGTATTTTATTATACTATTATCATTATCCAATTTTTAACAAATCACACCCATGCCGTGATTTTCATTATGACAAAATTGTTTTTCAAATACTAGGCAAAAAACCAAAAAATATAGTAGACTCACTAAAAGAAAAAAAAATCATAACATGTTTTTTTTACTTTGATTCTACACCATGTTGTTAAGTTGTTCAATTTTCTACACATTGCCATTGTTTAATTTAAATTTTTTATGCTAGTAACACATTTATTCTTTCCCATTTTTATTTTCTCAAGCAAAGTTTAGACATGGTTTCTATCCATTGTTGAAATATTTGGGAAGTTCATTTTCATTATAAATTTATTTACTACTTAATTATTTTTTAGAAGTACTTGTCTATCTTAAATTCTTCATGGCATTTACTCTAAAAATAAGCCACAACTAACAGCAACTAGACTATCTTGGAGATATATCCTAAGAATCCATTTACATGGCTAATTGCACATTTATGTTTTCACACTTATTAGTGTGTGATAGTCCCTACTATGAATAATTGTGTATGTCCAATTCAAAGAACAAAGGATATTTTTTTCTACTTCTAGTAACTAATGGGGTGAAAATGACAGAGCAACTAAATGCATGCAATATAATCCTCAATTCTTCAGTAGAACACAATGAGATTAATCTGAATGAATTGGTTGTTTTGGTTTGGCTAGCTCGATTAAGTACTGGATCAATAAACTAATTCAAGCTTGTGAAGAAAGGCACTAGCTAAAGAACCCACACCACCAAAACTAGCTTCCATAACCACAACCATTTTGATAACCTATCCCCCTTATTGTTGGCACCAAGTGGTGATGAAGTTGCACAGATTGAACCCATACCTCACATTCACTGGCAGTGTATACCCCTTGTAGTAGAACTTCATGGCTTGGCATGTGTATGACAACAAGATGGATAAAGGAATATGATTTAAACAAACATATGATGTTTATTCCTTTGTTTTCACTAAATTTGTTGTTCCACAGGTAAATACAAATTTGATTTTTTATTTAACTTTGCTTACTCCATTTTATTCACCTTTTAACTTTTCTATTTCCTAACTAATCACACTTTGTCCCTCCAGATATAACTTTCAATCATTCTTCTCAATGTCAAAAATCACAACAACAAGTACCAACATTATGATGCAACCTCCCTTCACAATTCTCATCCTATGTCACCTCACCCCTTCACGTCTTTGCCTACTCATCTTGGTCAAGTCCTACGTTTGCAATTTCTACTGTGAGATTGAGATATGTATATTAAACTTTATACATCATGATGTGACCTTTAGACTTCCACCTCAACCACACTTTAGAAAAAAAATATTCCTTCCCAATAATTTCATGATGTTGAGGGAGTGATTTAGGATGAAGACCGATTATTAGGTTATTTTGTGCTACATAAGGACAATGCAATTTATCTAGTTATCACACTAAATTTTTTTTTGCTTTATTACTATTTAAAATTTTGTTTTATGATTGAGTTGGAGATAATATTAGTTTCCTTAGGATTAGGGTTTCAAATCTTTTGTTAAATATACTAGCCTTGGGGGCTTGTCCCAGACATTGGAATATTATTTGAGAAATAGATTATAAGTTTTCTTCTTTGTCTCTCTCTTTCCTGATGTGTTTTTCATCAATTGATATAAGATTAAAAAGCTTACACATTTAGCTATGACCATGTACCTTCTCTTCCTCCCCAACCTAATCATTACTCTATATCACATCATTGTCTAGTTTTCTTACACTTTCTTTTTATCTCCTTTGCATCGATAACACATAATTGAAATCTGAGCCCCTATCTAGAGGCACCACCCCTTCATCAATTATCCCTCTCATTATCATGTAAGAGACTATTCCCTAAACATATGTATGTTGCAAATCCTACACTTAGGTCCCCTAGAGGCACATATTCCCCCTGACAAGAAAACCTCATCAACCTATGGTTTCTTATATTCTAGCCTTCACTCCCTCTCTCTCTCTCATGTGGTCTTTCCCTTTTGATCATCACTATCTACAACACCTTTGTGCTACCCACTACTAACCCATCGACCCCTAGACGTCTCAATCCATATTGACTCTGTACTTGACAAGCTTCTAGCCTCCACCAATAAACCAATAGATGTCCCACACACTACAATTCATTGACTTATACACAACCTACCCCACAACAACCAACAACCTACTACACACCAACCTCATGTTGCACCCTTATGCTACCAACTTCCAACCCATCGAACCCTATTCACCTTGATCCCAGTGAATCTACATCTCACAACCTTCTAGCCTCCACCAACAAACCACTGCATTGCATGCACGCTAAAATGGTTGACCCATCCACAACCTACCCCACAACAACCAGACACCTAAGGAACACCCACCTCACGTACCTCCTACAACAAGGCTCGCTTCCTTCTTTGTCTCTCTCTTATTACCAATGTGTTTTAGATACATTTACATAAGAGTAAGAAACTTAATCATTTAGGTGAAATCATGTACCTCCTCTTCCACTCCAACTTAATTATTTCTTATTGTAACATAACCTCTAGTTCTCTTACATATACTTTATGTCTCCTATGCATCAACAATACCAAATTAGAGTATGAGACCCTATCTAGAGCTACAATCCCTTCATACATTCCCCTCTCCTAGTATACCATATGATACTATTCCCCATCTACAAGTAGGCTTCAAGTCTTGCACTTGTAAGACATATGTTTTCTAGAGCAACCTATTCCTCCAACAAGAAATTGTGGTCAACCTCTGCTTTCTTTTTTCTATCTTTCATTTCCTCTCTTGCTCTCAGTCTCTCCCTCTTGATCAGAGTTTTATTCTACACCCTTGTGCTACCCACTACTAACCCATTGACCACTAGATGCCTTAATCCCACTGATTGTGTACCTCGCAACCCTCTAGATTCCACCAATAAACCACTGGATGTCCATCACAATACAACCCATTGACCCATCCATAGCCTACCCCACAACAACTAGCCACCTACTGAACACCCACCTCACATAACTCCTATAGCAAGGCTCACTTACACATTGGACCAGTCCTACCTACACACCCCACCTGGTCCATCCCCTTCCACTTACACACACACCTCTTTTGCCTAATATTTGTCCAGTCTTGTTTCCCCTACACCCAATATTTTTCTTTTTTCTTTTCAGTTGATAACACCCTATTCAGGCTTAACTCCCACCATCACTGCCAAAAATTGATGTTTGCCCAGACATTCACTGCATCAATCCCCCCTACCCATGCCAAGACGACAAGGTACTCGAATTGAATTTTTTCTTATTAAAACCTACCTTAGGGGCTAGTCGTCCTTGGTAATTGAATATTGTTTGAAAAATGATTATGAGTTTTTTTCTAGGTCTATAATTCTTCCTGATGCATTTTGCATTAGAACGAGTAGAGTGTAGCCAATCATGTGCATGTTGGATGTTATAGAGATAACTGAAGCATCAAAATTTCATCATTATCATGTTTAAAATCCAACAATATTGTAAATATTTCAACTAAATTATTGGTTCCTCTATTTGCATCATTTTCATATATATATATATGTGTGTGTGTGTGTGTGCCTCGGTGTGTATATAATATTTGTCGAAGTTGATATAGTTTGTACATATCAATCTTTGTTGATGCATTATTCACTCTTTTTCTTTAAATCATAACTTTTCAAATAGAATTGGTTGCTACAAATATGGTGAAATGATAATGCATGAAAGCACTTGTTTTATCCTCTACTTGCGCATTGACATCAATAAAGACTCTTTCCACTAGAAAGGTGAAGGAAAATTTAGTGGTTGTTCTAAATTAATTTAGGTCATCAGTTTTAGAGGTGGTGCAAATACGTTCATTTATGAGCTAATCTTTTCTATCTAATTTTAGTAAAGATTATATTAAGTTTTTTTTATTTGATTTTTGGTTATCTTATAGGAGGAAAGAAAGAGTTTAAAGGAATCTAAATAATATTATCTATCAACTTCAACATGATTTGTAACTCAAAATTAAGTATTCCAATAATTACTGTCTGAGTAGGTTCTCATAGTTTCAAATTCAAAAATAGAAGGCCTCACAAAATTTTAGATCTTTTTTTAATATATATATATATATATATAGAGAGAGAGAGAGTCAATCTAGAATACACTCGAGGTATTCGGGGAAGAATACACTCAAGTAGTTTTTCATGATGCAATATTTTTTTCAAAAATCTAATCAATTGATCTTCTTAATCATCTTGTGAATAGCACATTTACAACATTTGAGCACATATGGACATTTACATGTCATGTTATAAAGACTGCAAAAATTATGCATTTCAAATTAGTTTCGTGTGTCGATTTTGTTGCTCTCGGATGAGTGACTTACACTCATCTAAATGGGCTCAAAATTTGTAAGTATCCTAGTTATAGTATGACAATGAACATCAATGGTTTACATTTTGCAAAAAAATTGTCTTCATATGCAAACACACTTGAGTGTATCTGTGCGATTTGTACATGACGTGGGATTTTATCGCACTAAAAAACTCACTCGGGCTTAAAATCCCTGAGCTTTTACCAAAACCAAAGTGCAATAATACCACCCGCAAGCAGACGAGTCTTATCGCAGTATAGTTAGGGATCGAACCCAAAGGACAACGTTTTTAAGAATCATTGTCAGTCTAATCTAGTTCGAGTTAAGGCTAATATTTAAAACGATTGATTGTTTTGAGTTTGATTAAGATTAATTGCAAGAAAGTAAAAGCTGAATTAAATTTGGATTTAGATCAATGATATGGAATCGTTGGGATGGTATCGGGTTTCACCACCACTACACATACAAACACGTCCAAACATCAAACATCCAGGCAAGATATAACTATCCAAATAGAGCTGCTGCAAAACCCCCTATACAGGCGTTAGGTCCACATAAGCATCACCTTAGGCATCAAATGTCTTGTCACCATCCAGATCACATACTTACGGCTCTGAAGATACAAAAATCCAAATGAAGGTTGTGGGCCCCCTATACAGGCGTTAGGCACACAGAAGTGTCACCGAAGGCTAGATGGCTCGTCCCCTCACGGATCATACACTTATAACCTCAAGGAAAGCCCTTCTATTTCTAGTCAACGTGTCAACCGCGCTAATTGATAAGCAAGTAGGTGACTAATATACAAACAAACGTCGACGATAAACAAAGACGATACAAAATCAAACTAAGGTTGTGGCCCTCCCGGAGGGATGTTTAGGCCACATAAGCGTCACCGAAAGTTAGATGGCTCATCCTCTCGTGGATCATGCACTTACTACCTCAAGGAATCCCATCTTATTTCTAATCAAGGAGTCAAACTTTGTAAACCTCCATTCCACCCTACACACAGAAGATTTCGCAATATAGGGAAGAACAAGATGAAAGCAAGTAGATAATCAACTACAAACGTACCAACTAGCAACAAAATGAAAAGTTATATACATTGCCATGGAATGCTTAATAAAAGAACATGCGTGCATGGGCAGCGGGGCTAGTCCCCGCACCCTAGCGAAAGTGGACTACTCTCTCATGATGCGAGGAATAAGAAGAATAAGAAAGAGAGAAAAAACTGCCATGAACTCGGTGCAGAAGGTAGTCGCAGCTCGGTGAAGATGATGCGACCTTCTACGTCATGTCGGAGCAGATCTGGATGCAGAACGAGAGATGCCAAGATAGATCGGACAGTCTCCCTCGCTCTATCTTCCTTCTCTTCTCAGTCTCCTTGGTTGTAACATGAGAAGTAGGTGGAGTGGAACTGACGTGGATGGAACTGGATCTGGATCGGACCTGTGTACAGGCAGCCTATCAGCGTCCTGGAACCGATCCCCAAAATGAGGACCTTACTGGTCCTATTTATAAGCACTGGACTGGCCTTCACATTTTTAGTGTGATCCCGGTTTAAATGGTTTTGGTAAATATCTATTTCAAATGGTTTGGTTTGATGCCACTTTATCTAACGGTTTGCATTTCATTCAGCTATGCATGCGCAAACAGTTTCTATGCTTAAACGGTCTTCACAGAATGCCTCAAACGGTCTTCACTCCTTGCTCATTCGGTCTTCACTTGAGAGGGGCAAACGGTCCTGTATTGCATGTGAAGATTCGGTCTTCACGAGATGCTCATTAGGTCTTCATATTTCCAAATCCAAACGGTCTTCACATTGCCATCCTTTTGGTCTTCACAACATTGAGCAACCGGTCTTCATGTTAGAGCAAATGGTCTTTGCTTCCCGATGGGCAAACGGTCTTCACATTGATGGCCATACAGTTTCCATTCTACTAAACCAAACAGTCTTCATTGCTTCATGATCCATTCGGTCTTCATGTGGATAGCAACAATAAATGATCTTGCTCATTTGGTTTTGCATGTAAGAGACCAAACGGTCTTGCTCACGTAGCTACGGCCCTTCCAAATGATCTGAGACCATGCAACAGCGTCATGGCGGAGGGCAGGTCTAGGCGTGGTGGTGCAGTGCGGTTGCTAGACGGAAAAGAAGGAAGGGAAGGCGGCGTAGCTGTAGGTCGTTGTGTGTCCGGCGCTGAGGCAAGTAGGAAGGGAGCCGGTGGGTGCGTGGTGGCTCTTCTGCGGATGGCAACTTGTTCGGAGAAGAAGGAAGGGAAGGTGGTGTGGCTGTAGGTCGTGAGGTAGGGGACGACACGCCACAGCCGTGTTGAGACACCACAGTCGTGGTGAGGCTGCTGCCCCATGGCCGTGCTTCCTCGCACGGGCGTGGTGGGTGAGAGAGGACAGATGCCAAGGATGATTTACCACGGCCGTGGTATCACCACATGGTCATGGCGGGGACAGTGTAACACGGTCGTGGCCGTTCAAAATGACCGTGGCAAGGACTCTTCTTCATGGTCTTGAATTCATGCGGACGTCCAAATGGTCTCGTGGACAGGCTGCTGCAAACGATCTTGAATGTGCTACTTAATCCCTCCTGGCTAAAAGGTCTTGAAATGGAACTGCCCATTCTGTCTTGAGACCAAATGGATGAAACCATTTGGTGAGACCGAATGGTTGAAATCGTTTGGTGAGATCGAATGGTCAAAACCGATTGGTGAGACCGAGTGGTTGAAACCGTTTGGTGAGACTGAATGGTTGAAATCATTTGGTGAGACCGAATGGTCGAAACCGATTGGTGAGACCGAATGGTTGAAACCATTTGGTGAGACCGAATGGTTAGAACCAAGGGTGAGTGAAGGTGGGCATCAGCTGATTGTTCAACTTCATCAAGACCTGCATCAAATCAACATAAATTCAGTAAAAATCTTAATAATCGAATCAATTAAGTAATTTTGCACATTATGATATTTAGTAAATGAAATTGAATGTATTGAGTTGAATTTGTCCAAAAATGATAATTGAATTCCCTGATGAATATGCATTCATCAAAATACCCCGAACTTAAACGTTACTCGTCCTCGAGTAACACAAAATCTGAAATGGCCGCCAAATGAATACTTTCAATTCGTGTGATTGCCTCATCTTCACATCACGATTGTTTTCTCTCTGCTCGGTATGACTCAGTATATCAACCTCCTGAGACCACTAAACACATCTTACCATATCTTCGTTCCTGAGTTTTCTTTCCAATATTACTTCCTCCTCACTTTTTCCAACACCAAGCATGTCAAAGAGTTTTGTAAGAGTCCAGAGATATCGGCAGAATGACAAGTGTGCATCTGATCTGACACTGGTGTTTTTTGGGGCATTGAAGGCTTTTATTGTGCCTTTAGGTAGAAAAGGGAGTGAAGGGTGGTATGAAATGAAGAAGTAAATCTCTCCTCTATTCGACTCAAGATTTTCTTTTTATGATTTGCAATTTCATTTATTGCAATTTTTTGTGTGTGGATCTCTCCTCTATTCGACTCGAGATTGCATTTCTTTTTGTGTGCACTTTGGCATCTTTTTGTGTGCAAATCTCTCCTCTATTCGACTCTAGATTGCATTTTTGGTGGTATGTCCCTATTAATTTGCGAGGGGTAAGGAAGAAGTGGTTATAGAGGGAAGTGGTGTGCCACCCCAAACTTAGGGTTTGGCATAGTTTTGGCTATTTTTGTTACTTTTTTATGGATGGAGGGATACGAAGATGATAGAAGAAGTGTAGAAGAGAGTTCAGATCAGAATGCAACTTGATTTACTATTTAGTGCACCAGGTTGTTCTCTTTATCGTACTCTACTCAAATAATGACCTGATGAGGATCCGGTTAAGATTCCATGTTATTGTTCCACTACTTAGTTAGGAAGTGCAACGTGTTTGGTCCCTATCAGTTTGACAGACGCTTGTCATTTTCGCATAAGTATCATGATGTTAGGATTCATAAGCTTCACAAGATAATTTCAATCAAAAGGCTAGTTTTTAGAGGAAGGTCCTTTGAGGATGTGCTTTGGATAAGGAGGGTATAGTGATTAAAAATGCATAGCAGGTAAGTTAGTGGCTTTTATGAAACAGGAAGTGTCAAAATTTCATCAAGTATCTGTTCAATTTCTTTGGAAAACATTAAAATTTTTGAAATTTTTGAAATTTTTTATCAGGAATGTGACAGTGAAAACTTAAGTATGAAAGTGATGAGTGTAGGTGGAAAGTGAAGTACGTACCACCCACCCTCCACCCTGAACTTAAAAATGTGTTCGTCCCGAGCAAACTCTAAATCCGAGATGGAGGGGAAATTTTGTGCTGGTAGGACCACAAGATGTGGTTGCATTCTAGACAGCGTGCGTCCTTCATCTGAAAATCTAGAAAAGAAGATTAATCAGAACTCAAAATAGCATCTCACGATGTGAATTTTATTTGGTGAAAAATTGTCTAAAAAGTAAAAACAAAATTAAGGAAAATTTTCTAATTCAAATTTAAAACTAAATACGAATTTATTTATCGGGTTGCCTCCTGACAAGCACCTTTGTTTTCAAATGATGACCATTCGCTACGAATTCACCCAACTTTTCACTCCATAAGGAGAAAGCACCATGTGGGGAGATGCTTTTAACAATGTACAGTCCAAACCAGCGAGAGCGGAGTTTCCCTGGGAATAACTTCAATCTTGAGTTGAATAGCAGAACATAGTCTCCCACTTGTATGTCTTTTCTCTTCAAATGACCATCATGCCAAAGTTTGGTGTGATCTTTGCAGATTCGAGCATTCTCATAGGTTGTCATCCAGAGTTCATCCAGCTCCTGGAGTTGCAGAATCCTGGCTTCGCCTGCTTTCTTCATGTCGAAATTCAGTTGCTTTATTGACCATCATGCTTTGTGTTCCAGTTCTACAGGTAGGTGGCATGACTTTCCTTAGATCAATCGAAACGGTGTAGCTCCAAGGGGGGGTCTTAAAAGCAGAATGGTAGGCCCACAATGCATCATTTATTTTTACTGACCAATCTTTCCGATTGTGGCCTACTGTCTTTTCCAATATAGCCTTGAGTTGTCTGTTAGAAACCTCTACCTGTCCACTTGTTTGTCGATGGTCGGGCGAGGCTACCTTGTGAGTTACAACATACTTTCTCAACAATGATTCAAAACTTTTCTCTAGAAAATGTGACCCTCCGTCGGATATCACGGTTCGTGGAACTCCAAAACAGGGGAAAATAATATCTTTAAATAACTTGATGACGGGTTTGGAATCACTAGTGGCTGTAGGAATGGCTTCTACCCATTTACAGACATAATCGACAGCGACTAGGATGTATGAAAATCCATTAGAAGATGGGAATATACCTATGTAGTCCACCCCCCAAACATCGAATATCTCTACTTCTTGCCAAAGATTTAGTAGCATCTCATCTCTCTTTGTTATATTTCTAGATCTTTGACATTTTTCGCATGATAGGACAATGTCTTAGGAATCTTTGGATATGGTTGGCCAGAAGAATCCACATTGTAAAACCTTCAAGGTAGTCTTCTTAGAGCTCATATGTCCTCCCACTGGTCCTGAGTGACATTGTTCCAGGATAAGTTGAGCTTCTTCCTCAGCAATACACCGTCTGTATAGACCATCAGCACATAATTTGAAAAGGTATGGCTCATCCCAGTAATATTGTTTCACATCATGCATAAATTTCTTCAGTGCATTTCTGGTGCATTGAGGATGGATAACCCCAATGGAAAGATAGTTCACATAATCCAAGTACCATGGTGTAGCTTCTGAGACCTTCATTAGCTGATCATCTGGAAGGGAATCATTGATCGGAATCTTCTTGGTATCCAAAGTGTGGATGCGACTGAGGTGGTCAGCCACAACATTCTCTGTACCCTTTTTATCTCTGATCTCTAGATCAAATTCTTACAATAGGAGGATCCATCTAATTAACCTAGGTTTTGCATCTTTCTTTGCCAGAAGGTAACGAATGGCAGCGTGATCTGTATAGACAATGACCTTTCAACCAATTAGGTAGGATCTGAACTTATCAAAGGCATACACGATTGCCAGAAGTTCTTTCTCAGTAGTAGCATAATTCCTTTGAGCTTCATCAAGGGTCTTCGATGCATAATAGACCACTATGTTTCTTTTCCATATATTGGCCCAAGACAACACCTACAACATAATCTCTTGCATCACACATGATTTCAAAAGGGTGGTCCCAATCAGGAGCTCTAATGATGGGTGTGGTTGTAAGGGCATGCTTCAGTGTGTTGAAGCTTTTGACACATTCTTCGTCAAAATTGAATTCAGGATCTTTTACTAACAAATTTTTCATTGGCTTGGTTATCTTTGAGAAGTCCTTTATAAACCGTCTATAGAAGCATGTGTGACCAAGGAATGCTTGAACATCTTTTACATTGATAGGGATAGAGAGCTTGGAAATCACTTCAATCTTGGATTTATCTACTTCAATTCCTCTATTGCAGACCCTATGGCCGAGGACAATGCCTTCCTTCACCATAAAATGACACTTCTCCCAATTGAGCACAAGATGAGCCTCTTCACATATTTTGAGAATGAGGGAGAGGTGTTTTAGGCATGAATCAAATGAGTCTCCGTATATAGAAAAATCGTCCATGAAAACTTCCATAATTGTTTCAGTAAGACCAGTGAATATGGAAGCCATGCAACGTTGGAAAGTTGTAGGTGCATTACAGAGGCCAAACGGCATTCTTCTAAATGTGTATGTTCCCGATGGGCAGGTAAAAGTAGTTTTCTCTTGGTCATCTGGATGTATGGGTATTTGATAGAGTCCAGAGTAACTGTCAAGATAATAGAAATATTCTTGGTGAGCCAACCTTTCCAAGACTTGATCAAGGAAAGGTATTGGAAAATGATCTTTTCGAGTTTCCTTGTTCAATTTTCTATAATCTATGCACATTCTCCACCCTGTGACTATTTGAGTAGGTATGAGTTCATTGTTTTCATTTTGTATAGCAGTTGCTCCACCTTTCTTTGGGACTACATGCACTGGGCTCACCCATGGAAAATCTTATATAGGATAGATTATTCCAGCTGTGAGCAGTTTAATGACCTCACGACGGACCACTTCCTTCATATTTGGATTCAATTTCTATTGATGCTCGATAGTTGGCTTGTGATCTTCCATCATAGGGATCTTGTGCATATACATCACTTGGATAACCCCAGTGAGATCACTCATTTTATAATCGATGGATTTCTTTCTTTCCTTTAGTTCCTTCAGGAGTTTATCTTCTTGTTTGGCTGTTAGATAAGAATTCATAATAACTGGGCAAATTTTGAGATCGTCCAAAAACACGTACTTCAGTCCCTCAGTCAGGGGCTTCATTTTGGGAGCCTCTGGTTTTTTGCATGTTTCTTCAGTAGCTCCCACAGCCTTGAGTTCTTCAATCTCAGCTCCCAGATCTTCTTTGGCAATGTCAATTTCAAGAACACACTCTTTAACTTGTTCAATGATGGAATTATCAGCAGATGGGTTTGTTAGAGTCACTTCTAAAGGATCATCTTGTTCATATTCCTCTTGTGTGAGGATTGACATTTTCTTAATGCAGTCATTCAGATAGAATTCTTCTTGCATACTTGGTCTTCTCATACTTTCAAAAACTTTAAATTTGAGAGTTTATTTGCCTAATCTGAGTAGTAAGGTTCCAGCTTCAACATCAATTAGGGCTCTTGCAGTGGCGAGGAACAGACGACCAAAGATAAGAGGGTATATGGCATCTTCCTTAATGTTCATGATGACAAAATCACACGGGACATAAGAATCCTTGCCCACCTTGACTGGGACATCTTCGATGATTCCCATGGGAAGAGTTACCGAATTGTCTGCAAGTTGTATGGTCATGCCTGTTGGAAGCAATTATGCAAACCCTAGTATTTTGCACAGGCTAAGTGGCATAATATAGATGCTTGCGTCGAGATCCGCCAATCCTTTCTTGCATGATGAGTCACCAATGTGACATGAAATTCCGAAGGATCCCGGGTCCTTTTATTTCTTGGGCATCTTGCTCAAAATGATATCAGATGTGGTTGTCGCCAATTTTACTGTCTCATATTCTTCCGTTATGTACTTCCTTGTGAGAAGTGACTTTAGGTACTTAGTCTAGGCTGGTATCTCAGCCAGCGCATCCAAAAAAGGTATATCAACATGAAGTTTCTTCATAGCCTCTTTAAACTTATTAAACTGAGTATCAAGCTTGGTTTGCCTTAAACGAGCAGGGAATGGCATACAAGGCTTGTATATAGGAATGTCAGAGTCTGATGTTTTAGTTTCTTCATCAGTAGGTTTCTCAGGACTTCCCTTATCTGTCTTATCATTTTTTGATTGAGACTCTAGTGTTGTTGAGTCTTGGGCAATCACAGGTTCATCCTCGTTTGTAATAGCCACATGTTTCTTTACAGGGGGATCCTAATAGTCTTTTCCCGACCTGGTGGTGAATGCCTTCAACTATTCAGGATGCTTAGGATTGTTCTCCGGTTGTCCAGCAAAGACTCCAGCAGGTGGCTTTATGCTAGCTACGAGTTGAGCTAGTTGAGATTCAATAGCCTTCTGCTGAGCTTGTTGGTTAGCTATCATAGTTTGCTGAGTTTTCAACATCTTTTCAATGGCTGATAGCTTGTCATCAGAAGAAATTGGACCTGCTTGTTGTCCTTGTTGTTGATAAGGAACTTGGTTAAGACTCTGGTACTGGGAGTTGTTTTGATAATTATTGAAGTTCCTATTCTGAAAGTTTCCCTTGAAACTTCCTTGATTTCCAAAATTCTATTGTTGATTGTACTAGAATCCTGGTGGGCCTCGTGGCTGATTGTTTGAACCAAATTGATGTGAGTTTACCACTCCAGAGGGGTTTCCATATTGAAATCCTGGGGGATTCCTATTCTGATTCATATTGTAATAACTTCAACCAGAGATGGTATTAACAGCATTAAGATTTTCCATCTGACAGTTATCTCCTTGTCCACATACATTGCTTAGGACAACATCATAAAGGACATTGCATGCTAGAGTGGAATGATCAGTACTTTTACATGCCTCACAGAATAATGAAGCTGACTTGATTTGTTCTTGTTGTCGAGTGGGCGATCGTCCTCTTCCAATAGCAGTAAGAGATGATTCAATATGGTCTTGCTTGGAAACTAAGAGTTTCAAGGTTTCAACGATTGACTTGTACTCGGGAGTAGCTTCGGACATAGCTACTATCAAAACTCCTTTACCTATAGATCTACCCCAATTGTCTTGATTTTCTGCTCAAGGGTGACGACCCTCCATGCGCTGTCGTAACTTTGACGCTTGAAGTTTCCTCCAGATGAGGAGTCTAAAAATCTCTTGATATCGTCGTCCACACCCCTATAGAAAATTTTGATGAGTTGATTCTTAGGAATTCCATGGTGTGGACACTTGCATAGTAGCTATTTGTATCTATCCCATGCTTCAGCAAGTGTTTCTCCAGGGACTTGAGTGAAATTTGTTATTCGGCTTCTAATTTCATATGTGAGAGATGGAGGATAGAACTTCTCTAGAAACACATTTTGGAGTTGTTCCCAGGTGGTGATGGGTATTTCACTTTGCAGTGAATTGCACCAACTTATGGCTCTATCAACAAGGGAATACTTGAAGAGACGGAGTCGAATGGCATCATCTGTGACTCCATTTTGTTTTTTCATAGCACATAGATCAATAAATCTCAAAAGATGTTGTTGGCTATCTTCTCCTTGCTTGCCATAGAAAGGGTTATTCTGAAGTAGGGTGATCCAATGCACTCTTATCTCGAAACTAGGAGCGTTGATGGGAGGAGGTTGTACTGGATGATGAACATTCACAGCTTTCGAGATTGAGAACTCTCTAAGATCCTTTTGTAGTTCAATTGCTTATGCTGCTAGGATTTCTTCTTGAACTGCGTCTCTGGCTTCTTGCATGAGCCTCTCTCTTTGCACATTGATGGCTTGAGCCACCCTTCGGGCTACTTCTTCTTCTTGAGCCATCCTTGCTTGATTTTATCTGATCTGACGATGAAAAGTTCTGTCTATCTCGGGATCAAAACTCGCTGTTAGTCCGTGACTGTCTGAACGGTGCATGCACTATGCTTTGGGTTGTACCTGAAATAGAAAGATTTTGAAAGTGGGAATCACGGAGTAGAGTCACATTCAAGTAGATGGTCGATTGTTTCAAAAGAAAAGGCAAAATCCTAGATTAGGCTTAAAAGAATTAGATTTGACTAACTGATTCCGCTGTCCCTAGAAACAACGCCAGAATTTGACGTGGGATTTTCTCGCACTAACAAACTCACTCGGGGTTGAAATCCTCGAGATTTTACCAAAACCAAAGTGCAATAATACCACCCGCAAGAGGACGAGTCTTATCACAGTATATTTAAGGATCGAACCCAAAGGACAATGTTTTTAAGAATCCTTGTCAGTCTAATCTAGTTTGAGTTAAGACTAATATTTAAAATGATTGATTATTTTGAGTTTGATTAAGCTAAATTGCAAGAAAGTAAAAGATGAATTAAAGTTGGATTTAGATCAATGATATGGAATCATTGGGATGGTATCGGGTTTCACTACCACTACACATACAACCACGTCCAAATATCAAACATCCAGGCAAGATATAACTATCCAAATAGAGCTGCAAAAAAACCCCCCATACATGCATTAGGTCTGTGTAAGCATCACCTTAGGCATCAGATGCCTCATCACCATCTGGATCACATACTTACGACTCCGAAGATACAGAAATCCAAACGAAGGTTGTGGGCCCCCTATACAGGCGTTAGGCACACAGAAGTGTCATCGAAGGCTAGATGGCTCGTCCCCTCACGGATCATATACTTACGACCTCGAGGAAACCCCTTCTATTTCTATTCAAGGTGTCAACCGCGCTAATCGATAAGTAAGTAGGTGACTGATCTAAAAACAAACGTCGACGATAAACAAAGATGATACAAAATCAAACTAAGGCTGTGGCCCTCCCGGAGGGATGTTTAGGCCACAGAAGAGTCACCGAAGGTTAGATGGCCCATCCCCTCACGGATCATGCACTTACTACCTCAAGGAATCCCATCTTATTTCTAATCAAGGAGTCGAACTTTGTAAACCACCATTCCACCCTACACACAGAAGATTTCACAATATAGGGAAGAACAAGACGAAAGCAAGTAGATAATCAACTACAAATGTACCAACTAGCAACGAAATGAAAAGTTATATACATTGCCATGGAATGCTTAACAAAAGAACATGCTTGAATGGGCAATGGGGATAGTCCCTGCACCCCAGCAAAAGTGGACTACTCGCTCATGATGCGAGGAACAAGAAGAATAAGAAAGAGAGAGAAATACGCCATGAACTCGATGTAGAAGGTAGTCGTAGCTCGGTGAAGATGATGCGACCTTCTACGTCATGTCGGAGTAGATCTGGACACAAAATGGGAGATGCCAAGACAGACCAGATAGTCTCCCTCGCTATGTCTTCCTTCTCTTCTCAGTCTCCTTGGTTGCAACATGGGCAGTAGGTGGAGTGGAACTGACGTGGATGGAACTGAATCTAAATCGGACCTGTGTACAGGCAGCCTGTCGGCGTCCTAGAACCAATCCCTAAAATGAGGACCCTACTGGTCCTATTTATAAGCACTGGACTAGCCTTTACCTTTTTGGTGTGATCCTAGTTCAAACGGTTTTGGTAAATATCTATTTCAAATGGTTTCTTTTCCTGCCACTTTATCTAACGGTTTTCATTTCATTCAGTTTGCTATGCATGTGCAAATAGTTTCTATGCTTAAATGGTCTTTGTAGAATGCCTCAAATGGTCTTCACTCCTTGCTCATTCGGTCTTCACTTGAGAGGGGAAAATGGTCTTGTATTGCGTGTGAATATTCGGTCTTCACGAGATGCTCATTCAGTCTTCATATTTCCTGATCCAAACGGTCTTCACATTGCCATCCATTCGGTCTTCATAGTATTGAGCAACCGATCTTCCTGTTAGAGCAAACGGTCTTTGCTTCGTGATGGGCAAACGGTCTTCACATTGCTGGCCATACGGTTTCCATGCTACTAAACCAAACGGTCTTCATTGTTTCATGATCCATTCGGTCTTCACGTGGATAGCAACAGTAAACGATCTTGCTCATTCGGTTTTGCATGTAAGCAAGAGACCAAAATGTCTTGCTCACGTAGCTACGACCCTTTCAAACAGTCTGAGACCGTGCAATAGTGTCATGGCGGAGGGCAGGTCTAGGCACGGTGGTGCAGCGCGGCTGCTGGACGGAGAAGAAGGAAGGGAAGGCAGCGTAGATGTAGGTCACTATGTGTCCCGCACTGAGGCAAGTAGTAAGGGAGCCGGCGGTTGCGTGGTGGCACTACTGCAGATGGCAGCTCGTTCAGAGAAGAAGGAAGGGAAGGAGACGCAGTTGTAGGTTGTGAGGTAGGGGATGACATGCCACAGTCGTGTTGAGACACCACGGTCGTTGTGAGGTTGTTGCCCCACGGCCGCGCTGCCTTGCACGGGCGTGGCGGGTGAGAGAGGACAGATGCCAAGGATGATTTACCATGGCCGTGGTATCACCACACGGTCATGGCGGGGACAGTGTAATACAGTCGTGGCCATTCAAAATGGCAGTTGCAAGGACTCTGCTTCATGGTCTTGAATTCATGCGGATGTCCAAACGGTCTCGCAGACAGGCTGCTGCAAACGGTCTTGAATACGCTGCTTGATCCCTTGTGGCTAAACAGTCTTGAAATGGAATTGTCCATTCGGTCTTAAGACTGAATGGTTGAAACTGTTCGGTCTCAAGACCGAATGGTTGAAACTGTTTGGTGAGACCGAATGGTCGAAACAATTTGGTGAGACCGAATGGTTGAAACCGTTTGGTGAGATCGAATGGTTAGAACCAAGGGTGAGTGAAGGTGGGCCTTAGCTGATTGCTCAACTTCATCAAGACCTGCATCAAATCAACATAAATTCAGTAAAAATCTTGATAATCAAATCAATTAAGTAATTTTGCACATTATGATATTTAGTAAATGAAATTGAATGTATTGAGTTGAATTTGTCCAAAAATGATAATTGAATTCCATGATGAATATGCATTCATCAGTACACTCGAGTGTATTCTAGCCTGACTATATATATATATATATATATATATGTGTGTGTGTGTGTGTGTGTGTGTGTGTGTGTATATATTATATATATATGCATTTCTTTCTTTTTTAGTACACTAATAGATTAATTCCATTTTATTGACTTTTAATATAGTTGTGATCTAGATTATCCAATTGTATGATGCAGAGATGATCAAATAGATAGGCCCACTACGAACTTTAATTGTGTATACCAAGGTAATAGTTCATATACCCACTTTTGTCTTTTTCTTGGGATTTATACTTAGTTCTCACTACTTATACCGTGTTAGTGTCTTTATCTCAATGAAATGTGGATATATTTATATGAATTGCACTAAATTCTTTTCTAATCACTGGATTGATGTAATCATTGTGATATTGTTTCTTGTTTTGGGATGTGTAACAAAAGTGTGGTCTATGAGAAATAATTTACAATCAAAATATAATAATAGGATTAAATGAAGAATGTTTCCAGTGACATGCTTTCTCAAAAGTATAGAAGGATTTGATTTATCGCCAACCTCACACCTATAATGTAAGGCCCCATAATTTTCTTAGTGGTTAAATGTGCTTTCTTACCTTAATTAAGTGATTAAAACCTTAATTAAACCTGAAGATATTTATTGATAACATTTGAAAAGCTTAAGTTTCAAGTGTGTTCAATTTGGACATTGTTTGAGAAAGTTATGCAATTTTATGCATGTTTTGGACTCTTCTATAAATTACCCATATATGAGGTTTTATTGTAATTTTTCACTTTCTTTATGTTCCTTACATGTTTTATTATCATGATTTAGTAGGTTGTGGCTTGGGGAGCCTACATGAGCCTTGGTTTGATGGTGCCACCCATCTAGGGTAAGTTAGGGTTTTTGCTCTCATGGATGAGCTACCTTGAGAGGCCATCAACCGATCATTCCCTAGATGGATAAAATCCAATGGTCATCCTTAGGTGGGGACAACTTATGGTTATCTCTAGAGTTGGAAGGTCAATTGTCTTCTCTCTTAAGGCTCCTTGGGTCGATGGTTTGCTTGGAAGGAGTGATCAATCTATGGTTTTCAACCTAGTGACCTAAGGTTTCAAGAACCGATGGTCACCGAGTGATGAAACTCGATGTCCACCCTAGAAGGGAAAAGATCTAATGTCCTAGAAGACTACAAAATTGACAGACCTTCTTATTTCATGGATGTGATGTCCCTTAGCCATGGACACTTGACAAACATGTTAGGACACCTAAACCTCTTCTTCTCTCTCACCCATAGCTATATAAACCTCCTACCTTCCTTGCAAATGAACCTTTCGAACTCCTTTCTCTTTCTTTATGTCTAGAGCTTCGTCCACCTTGCTTTCTTGGAGAAGAAGGTGCCCAACATAGGAGAAGGTAGTCGATCTCCTTGCATGTGAAACTAGGTTTCAGATCTACCATCTCTTGGAGCTTGTGGAGCTTTCCTTGCTTGCTCTTGACCTTAGTAGGTAAGCTACCCTTCTTCTCTTCATTATCCTTCTATTCTACATACTTCCTCCTTCTTATTGTTCATGATCATGGTGTTCTATGGTAGAGCTTTCTCTAGAGCTTAAAGAACCCTTCTTTCTTGCTTCCTTGACCTAGGGTTTTGCTCTCTTTCTTGGAGAAGGAGCTTGCTTGGCCGAGTGGAGTGATAAGCTATGGTTCCTTACTCTTGTGCTCGATCTACCGTGATGTTTAGATCTTTTTTCTTCATAGAGGTGAGCTAGGTAACTTTCTCCATGTTTGTTTCTTACTTATATCTTGCATGTGCTAAATCTAACTCTAAAACTAAGTTCTATATAGAAAGGTCCTACTTTCACCTACGGTTTGAGCTTAGGTGCCAGTTTCTTGTGTGATTTATTTTCTTAGATGTACCCTAAACCTTTGGGTGAACCTTCCTTTGTAGAGGAATCTCTAGACATTGCTTTCATGTCACAAACAATGGTTTTTGTTCTCAAACGGTGGTCATAACTTAGGGTTTTTGGAGCTGATTTCCTTCTTATTTGGTAAACCGATGGTTTTACTCTTGGTGCTATTTTTGTTGTCTTTCTTATGCCAAATGATGGACATGACTTAGATTCTATTTTGGAATCTTTTTACCTTAAGAAATGATCATCTTGGTGCCCCTTTGAGTGGTGAACTCGATGGTGTTCTTTTCCTACTGATCTGATGATTTTTGAAGCTTGTTTCACCACCTATTGACCAATCTTGATGGTCCATCTGTGTTCAAAACTTGATGGTGTCAACCAATGGCTCCACTAGTTTGATGGTGTCAACCAACAACTTCACTGGTTGGATGGTGTCAACTAATGATTTCCTTGTTCGATGGTTCATCTACCAATGGTTTCCCTGACTCAATGGTTCATCAACCAATGGTTCCCCTGACTTGATGGTTCATCAACCTATGGTTTTCCTAACTTGATGGTTCATCAACCAATGGTTGGACTACTCTCAAAGGTATTATGGATTTACAAAAAATGGTTTTGTTTATCTGACATCCGATGGTCTTGGTGAAGCTTGTATTTTTGATGGGTTGGTTTTATTTATGAATAATCGATGGTTCAATTCCCATAACTTTGTAGTATTACCTTTGTCATCATATGAATGAAAACTAATAGTCACCATCATGAGTGATGTATAAAACTAATGTAGCATACCTTGTTACACCTAAACCTAAATGCAAATAAATGGTGGTGATTAATCATTCCTAGCTTCTTGTATGATTACTATGATGATGGCATACTCTCTTAATTGTTGTTTAAACCCTAATATGTTGTTATATGAACATCATATCTCCTTGTCATGCTAAACTTACATGTTACATGTTACATGTAGAGTGATGATTTGTTGATCCTTTTTCCAAGGCATGGAAGGGTAATTATGTTCTTACAGGGAATGATGTGATGGTATTAATGAAATGGAGGTGTGCTCCTCTTACTTATGTAACAGGGATTGGAATCATGTAATGGTGTGATAAAATCTATACCCGATACATTTTACATATTCTAGAGTTTCTATATATTAATGTTTTCTAGAATTGAACTAGGGTTTGTACATCCACTTGTTTGATGTAGCCTTAATTCACCCCATTGTAAATAACTAATCCAGTGAAATCTTAATCATGCACTTCCCCTGAGCCATAGAACCATTCAGTGTCAGGACTTGTTGAGTGGGGGAAATGAGTACTCCTACGAAAAACTTGGAGTGCATACTTTTGAGTATGCAGGGTGCAAGGAGTGCACATCCTTGACATCCAGATCTCAAGATTTTAGAGGACGGTTGCAGTCATGCCTCAGTGTGAGAGCAGTTGATACTTGTACATATGTGATTGAGGACAACTATGGTTGTACCTCAGATGATAGGGGGGTATATACCCTAGTTTTGGGCACCATGACCTTTATACTAAGGATGGGCCAGTGTTTAGCATCTTGACTATATGTCATTGTAGACAACTTGACTATTATGTCACTGTCGTTTCACTTGTACTGACCAAGGGTGGGAGATATTAGGATGTAGGTACTCCTAGATCTTGTATGGAACTTAATAGCACTTTGCAGTATGCAATTGGAGTTTGACTGGTATAACTCACTCTCCCCAGGGCATAATAAAAGACATAATCTAGCCATGTAAAATATCTGATTAGAGTTAAACATGACTCACATTGGTAGCTTACCCTTGCCTTGTTGCCTATGTTGTTTAACTGTTATATCATGGATCCTTTTAGATAAGTGATTGCTTTATCTGTTCTATTAGATATCATGTTAATCAAGCTTGTTGATACGTTATCCACTTAATTAGTTATAGATGTTGAATTTGTCTTCTTGCTAAATCTATTTAAACCTACTTGTCTTGTTTGATAGTATAACCTATTGTTAATTGTTGGTTGAGAGTTATATCTCTTGCTGGGACATGGGTCTGACTCTTGTGGGTCACCACATTTTTAGGTAGTCATTAGTGACGTGGGTAGGTTGAAGGTATTGAAGAGGAGCATCTTGGAGAGAGGTAGTTTTTGAAGGTTGTCTAGTAGTTCTTGTAGTAGTAGAGTCATAGAGTCATCCATGTACTCATAGGTCCGTACATGCAATGCCTTGTAGATGATATGTACATAATGACTCAAGTTTTTGGCATATCTTAATGTTGTGTATGCCTTGTAATTATGGAACACTACTTTTCTATACCACTGGACAAAGATGTAAATACCTAATATGGTATATGCCACCAAGCAAAGTGTATGGACCTTTATGTAAATGTTTCCGCTCTTGTTAGTAATGTTTAAATTGATTTTAATTTAACTTGTTTTCAGGTAATATGATGTTTAGTAGTTGATCGCGTGCTTGGTTTTGAGTAACCTTGTTTAGGGTGACGTTGGGTGTCACAGTTTGGTTGGTATCAAAAATCTAGGTTCACTAAGTCTATTGGGAGACAAGATATAGGTTTGTGTCTGTGCTTACATCCTCCAACATATCTAGTTATAGTAAATGCTTATGTAGATATATCTAGACAACATGAAGAACATGTTGATAGTAGTGTTGCTGCACTAGGACGTGGTGTGAGGAGGCAAGCCAGAGTAGATGGAGTGCCTGAAGTGCCTCAGTTCGACCTGGAAACCATGACCAATTTTACTTTTCAATCCAATTTTAGACATCTGATGGCCACGATTACACACTTGGTGGAGCAAGTGCCCGTATATCAGCCTAGGGTAGTCATCCCAAATGTGGAATCTTAGAGTTTTGATAAGACGTTTGAGCTACTAAGACATGTTGGGGTGATAGATTATGCATGTAAAATAGACCCAACAGATGTTGACATGTGGCTGATGGAGCTTTAGAAGGTGTTCAAGATCCTCAGCATCCTGAATGAGGACAAGGTGAAGCATGATGTCTACCTATTGAGGGGAAGTGTTAGCCAGTGGTGGTCTATAGAAGAATACAAGAGACTAGGAGTTGTGATAGGTTGGGAAGAGTCTCTGAGAGTTTGTGAGTCGATACTTCCCCGAGATGTATTTGGATGAGAAGATAGAGCAGTTCAAGAAGTTGCGCCTGGGATCCATGACCATCAACATGTATGAAACTAAATTTATGGAGCTTCTAATATTTTTTTCCTCAAATGGAGACAATAGATAAGGAGAGGATCATTAGGTTCAAAAAGGGCATGAGTACAGAGTTGACAACAATAATGTCTGTCTTGGAGAACAAGGAGAATTTTGCCACCTTTGTGGAGTCGATAAGGAGGATTGAACAATATGCTATAGATAAGCGTGAAGCCGACGCTAAGAAGCGGTCAGCTCAATTCCAGGGGCATTCTTCTAGAGGCTTTAAGAAAATGAGGTTTTCATCACCATAGTTACAGCAGAGACCAGTTTTGTTTGAGCCAATATCACATGTACAGTCACAGTGGTCCCTGAGAAATGGTAGAGGTTGTAGTTTTCCACTAGTAGGAGCTAGAGTACAATGTTAGTTTTTGTGATAGCGTCGTCCAAGCCGTAGTGTACTTTGAGGACTAGATACAACTGTGGGCATGTCAGGCATGAGAATTAGGCATGTCCTATGAGGAATGAGGAAGTGACACAGCAACCAAGGTAGAGTCAGTAAGGTTTGTAGCAACAGTAGTTTAATAGCAGTGGTAGAAGAGGATGTGGTCAGGCATCTAGGTAATATCTTCTGGGTAGGCTAGCAGAGGACATGGATGACAACATGAAATGACCTGATTCTACACCATGTGTAAGTAGGAGGGAGTGATCAATCTATGAGTCATGACATGCCAGATGGAACTTTTTCATTTTGTTTTGTCTGCATTTTCTTTTATATCTATTTTAGTTGACCTGGGTACGAAACACTCTTTTGTCACTAGAGAGTGATAGATATCTTTATCTACCTATATGTAGTAGACATGATAGTCTTTGGTTATAAACCCCTCTAGTTGGTTTTGTCGAGTTGTGGGAGGTGTGTCCATCCTGTGTTCTTTCTTTCTTAGGATGTAGCATTCAAGTGGATCTTATGCCACTTGACATTCATGGAGTCGATGTGATCCTAGGGATGGATACTGTAGAGAAGTATTGGGTGGTCTTAGACTATAGTTCTAAGGTGGTGATGCTCTATGATGGGGATTTTTCGTGTGTCTTTCAAAGAGATAGGAAGATTCTTATCACGTATTTGGTGTCTTCTATGACAGTGGAGAGGTTGATGAGATGGGGACGTGATGCTTTCCTAGCACATGTTGTAGATACCAAGGTGAGAGGTCCTAGTATCCAGGAGGTATCGGTGGTTTGAGAGTTTGAGGATGTCTCCCCCGAGGAGTTTCTTAGTGTTCCCCTCCTATAAAGATTGATTTTGAGATCAACCTGGTTCCTAGAACATAGCCCACATAACAACCACCATATAGGATGGTACCAACGGAGTTGCAAGGAGTTTCTAGAGAAAGGTTTCATCAGACTGAGAAATTCCCCTTGGGATGCTCCCATGTTGTTTGTGAATAAGAATGATGGTTCCATGAGGTTGTGTATAGACTATTGACAAATGAAAAAGGACACTACATAGAACAAGTACTCATTACCCAAGATTGATGATCTATTTGATGAGTTGAGAGGTTCCACAATGATCTCAAAGATAATTCTAAGGTCAGGATACCACCAGTTGAGGATCAAGGGATATGACATACCTAAGACAACATTCAAAACTAGGTATGGTCACTACAAGTTTGTGGTCATGTTGTTTGGGTAGACCAATGTGCTAACAACATTCATGGATCTGATGAATAGAGTGTTCAGGCTATATCTTGATTAGTTTGTGTTGGTGTTCATTGACAATATCTTGACATACATTAGAGACAGTCAACAACATGAGTAGCATCAATGCCAGGCATTGATGATGTTGAGGCAGTACCAGTTGTTTGCCAAGTTCAGCAAGTGCAAGTTCTGGTTAACGGAGTTGTCCTTCCTTGGGCTTGTTATATATTCTAAGGGTGTCTATGTAGATCTAAGGAAGGTTCAACCAGTGCTAGAGTGGGAACAACCCAAGACTCTGACAGAATTTAAAAGCTTCCTTGTCTTGGCAGGCTACTATAGAAGGTTCATGAAAAACTTTAGTTATGTGGTGCTACCCCTAACAAAGCTGATGAGGAAAGGTGTTCCGTTTATCTGGGATGACAAATGTCAGTGATCTTTTCAGGTGTTGAAGTAGAAGTTGACCAGTGCTCCTGTGTTAGTACTGCCAGAGCAAGGGAAAGGTTATATCATCTTTTGCGATGTGTCAAAGAATGGTTTGGGATGTGTACTAATGGAGGACAAGAAAGTGACTTCTTTTACTTCACGACTTCTTAAGAAATATGAGGAGAACTACCTGATGCATGATCTGGACTTTCAGTTGTGGTCCATTCCTTGAAGATTTGGAGGCACTATCTGTATGGAGAGAAGTGATAGATCTTCACTAACTACAAGAAACATCAATGCATCCTCTCGAAGAAAGAGCTAAACATGAGACAGACACGTTGGATGGAGTTCATTAAGGATTATGATTGCATGATAGACTACCATCCAGGCAAGGCGAATGTGGTGGAAGATATGCCGAGGAATTCATCTTCGTCAGCATCTACGGACATGGCACGGTTATTAGCTTTGGTGTGTCAAAAGTGAGATATTCTAGTGTAGTTTTCCTAGATGAATGTGAGGTTGTAGGTTTTCTTATTGGCAGGATTGTTGGCATAGTTATAGATCACGCCTACCTTGATGTAGTAGATCAAAGTTGCACAACAAAATGATATTGTGATATAGAAGATGAGATCAAAGTTTGGCAGTGGGAAGCATGATGACTTCCATGTGACAGAGGATGGGACAATGTGCTTTTAGGGAAGGACAATAATTTTAGATGTTGAAGGCTTGAGGAAGATGGTTCATGAGGAAGCTCATTCCTCCATGTACATGATGCATGATAAATGTATATTTATCCTTTTTAATTTAATCTTTTAGATGTCTTTTTAGGATTGTTTTGTTATTTATTTTCTTAGTTTTGTAATTAATTGTATTACTTTATATTTGGTATCCTAATTTGGAGTTTTAATTATATTTTCTTGGATTTTTGTAAGAAAATGGCCTAACCACTTTAATTATTAATTTCTCTTGGAAGATGTTTTGCACAATTCCCGCAGTTCCTGAAATTCATGTATAGACAACACCAAAACAGTCATAACTACCACATACAAATTCCAAATTTAGATTTTAGATATGTATTGAAAAGATAATTTCAATTTGTACAAGAAAAATATATCTCCTGATGATTTGGGTAGTCATTTAACTGTCCAACCAACCATTGAACGTGCCTATTTGTTTTCTCGTGGTGTCTGATTTAAATATATACCTCCCACCAAAATAGGCAGATCTCTCACATCCGTAAATGGAATTTAATGTTTAAATATGAATTTGAAAGAAAATTCAAAGGCCTATAGAAAAAATGTATTTTCGGAGCCTAAATGCGTACAAAACTTTGGAAATGGGAATCGATAGAGAGAGTTAGAATTTGAAGGGTCAAAAGTAAGCAATCAATGATTTTCTTTATTGCCTATTGAGGTATAGATTTCTCTTGATCAAGACAAACAACAGCCACCTCTTCCATTTCTTATTCTCCCCTTCTACAGTTTCCATCCCTCCTTCCCCTATAAAAGGAGAGACTCTACAAGAAAAATCATCGAGTATTAGATATAAATCGTGTCTTACTTGTAATGGAGTCTTAGTTTGTAGTCCTCAATTTTTTACCCGTATTTCCTTTTGTAGTTGTAATTTTTTATTTTTGCAGTACAAATTCAATTTTTTATTTTTGGATTTTGGTTATTCTCTTTTGTTACTTCTTGTTCTTTTCTTTTAGAACGGAGGATTAAGTGATCAGGCCGTTTAACTGGCACCACTTAGATCTCCTTGGAGATTCTTGTTCCTGTGGTATATGGCTTCTTTCCTTCTTCCTTTTTCTTCCCCTCTTATGGATAGTTAGTAGTTTTCTTACTGAGTCAAGGGGAGCAACCCCTTAGCCATGTGATGATTAGATCGAAGTTTTACACTACTTTTTAGATAAATGGTTTTTGGTTTGGATATCGACGATTTTAACAAAGTGATCTCTCGATTTCATCGCTTGTTAATCTTGGAGGATACAAATGTAGTACCCAGGGTTTATAACAACCAAATCGATTTTATAGGAATTTGGATGAGACCTCAAAAAAGTCCCCATTAGGATGATTGAACTAGGATCCATGAACGTCAGGACCAATGGGATCATGGCGAGTTCATCTTTTGCGAATCATTTATGAATGTTTCACATACCTTCCTTTATCTTTCTTATCATGTAATTGTTTTGGTCTCGTTTTACATCGCCTATGGTGGTGATATCCCTTAGATTTGGTCTTCTGATTAGTTGATCTTTAATTCAACATCTTTATTTTTTTTTAGTTTAAACAAAGTCTCAAAACAAATTTTCCATTCTTGTTCTCGCAATCAAATTTGAACTCAACCATCCTCTTTCCACCATCTTTATGGATCGAGCCTTCTATACTGTCCTTTATCAGAAAGTAGAAAAAGGATAAACTCTAGGAAATTTTTCCTAGTGATTGGTGTGCTAAACGACACACATCAATTTGGTGTCATTTTTGGGGATGACACAGTTATTTTTCAAATTTAGTTTCTTGTATCTCTTGTATATTCTTCTTATATATTCACAAACTTGTATAAATATATTCTTTTTATAATTTCTTTTATATTTTGTAATTTCTTTTTTTCATCCAAGCACCATTCTAGAAGTGTATCTCCTATTTCTGATGAGTTTCCATTCCAGTAGTACTCTTTTTTTAGTTTTTTTTGTAATTTTAGTTTATTCTACATTTTTTAGCTTTATAATTTTTAGTTCTCTTTGTATTTTTAACTAACCCATTATCTTGTAATATCTCCTCTCATGCATAGATTGACACTTTTAGAAACTTTTCAAATGGAGTGGGCATCCCAATATTCCCCACAATGTTATTATTGTGGTCTTTGCCACCATGCATCTCTTACCTGTCTCACTTTATCCCACAACACCCCTCTTTACGAGCCCTTTCATGCTGGTGGGTACAATGTGAATCCATATTTTTCTGAGAACCATTATGGGGAACCTTGCTATCCATATTTTCAGGGGGGTATGATCAGCATAATTTTGGAGGGTATGACCAACGGAACTTTGGGAGAAATTGACCTATTTATGATACCCAACATAATCCTCAGCAAAAAGAGAAACTTAGGTCCCTAGAGAAGATGGCAGCAAAATTGATAACTAGCCAAACCTTAATAGACACTTTGTTGAAAGCCCAATCCCAAAATCCAAATGTTCCAAATATGTTCCCCCATGATTCAGTAACACCTTGTAATATTGAATCTTCCCACCATGATGGATGCAATGAAAATTACAATCCATCATCTTTTGAAGATTATTATGAGGAGCAATACCACAATCAACATGTTGAGCATCATGCCCAAGACCATTATGAGGGGTTTGGTGAGGATGGCCAAAATTTTGGGAACCCAGTTATGAAGCTCAATTCACTCCCCTACAAGAAGAGAGACTTAAGGCCCTAGAGAAGATGGTAGCAAAAGGACAAGCAAAACTAGAAACTAGCCAAGCCTTGTTAGACATCCTACTAGAAATGGAATCACAAAGACCCCCAGAGGAGTTAGAGAAACCCAAAATAGTTCTCTCTGATGATGACAATTATTATCCCATGTGTACATCATTGATGTCATATTTCATTGAGTTAGCTCTAACCAACAAACATCAGCCTTCATATGAGGAATACCCGACATCTCCATTAGAGGTTTTGATATTTCAATATGAAAAATCACTACAAGAAGGTCATCCCTCTATGTCTACAACACCTGAAGCAACCAACCCTCTTGAGGAAGGTATCCCATTTCAATATCTCTATAATCCCCCTCAATCATCCATTGTTCCACATGATGATGAACCTGATGAAGTGATTCCACCTCCACAAGAACCTTACATGTCACCCTTATTTGTGAGGTGATCCCTTCGGAGCCCATTGAGTTGGACACATGTTCTATGAAGGAATCATATCTCCCCTTCAGCATAGTCGAGGACCCTATTACTTCATATACATCCATATTGATGAAATTTTTCATGAAGTAGAGATGGAGAATCCCCCAACTGATATGGAACAACTCGGAGTAATAAATTTTGATGATTATCATGAAAATTATATCATATACAAGTCATAAACACCAAATTCACCAGATTCCATCTATGGGGCAAAGGATCTGGATGCACCTTGGTGCATAATCTTCCAGGAAGACATACGACCCCATGTGATAGTTTACCCGACTGACAAACTAGTTCTTCAAATACCGAAACCCTCTCCACTACATGTATATCCAAGAGACAAAAATATACTCAGCCCAGATCCTCTGCCCAATCTTCCACATCGAGCACTACATGTGTTACCCATCATTTACCCACCAACCTCCCCCAATCCGCATCCATCTTCAACACTTCCTTTGTTATCTAAGGAATATCTATAAATATTACTGGAGGGAATGCAAGGTGAAAGAAAACATGATCACCCCACTGAGTTTCCATGACTACCCTATCATCCAGTACACTATGAAACTCCTCTGATGAAGGTCTAATCCCTCATACACATCCCCTTTAGCTAGATGCTATTCGAGCTACTAGGGCCACCTAGAAATCCTCGCTCTTCTCTTCCCCCCATCTTAGGTTTTGGTTTTGCTCCAAACGAGAAAAAATCTAAGTTTGGGGTGGAGGTGGGTGGCATATTTCTATTCCACTCCTTATCTTTTTTATTTTTGCATTATTTATTCCTTTTTATTTGATTTGCGTATAGTTGCTTTGTTCATGGCCATTATCTAGTCAGCCATGTTTTATTTCTTTTGTTGCAAAATGACCTTTATGTAGTTGATCAATATAAATAGATGTTTATCATTGTACCCCTTGAATTTAGTTAATCATTTGGAAAAAAATTCACAAATTGCCATGTCTGAAACCATCACGTCACCTAGGACCCCAAAATAGAATCACTCCTTGGAAAAGTTGGTTAGTCGTATGGAACCAATCAAAACCAAACACAATTTTTTTCTATTTCTAAATATGGATTAACTTGATATAAATGTTGTCTAATGTGATTGACATGAATATTATTTTTGATGTAATGACACTTTCAAAAAAGAAAAGAAAGAAAGAGAAAATAACTATGTGAAGTTATAAACACAAAGACACCTTTTGTTTCCCCCTTATTTTGTTTCTAATAAAGAGAAGCAAATAATCACCATCAGACAAAAATCAAGTCTGGGGTGGAATGTTTCCCATATCAAAAATTCCATACCCCACAAAGGGGCGTACCATCAAAAGATGCCAAAAGTGCACATGAAAAAGTAGTGAATAATGTAGTCACAACTCCACAAATTCAAATTCCGAGTCGAATAGAGGAGGGATAAAAAAATCATCACTTCTTTGTTTTCACACCCCCCAATTTCATCTTGTTCTTGTGCAACAACTCACATAAAAAAATACATTAATAAAAATGAGAGTATCAAAGCAAAAGTAAGAGGAAGTGTGTTTTTCTATCAAGTTTTGATTTAGAAACAAGACATGAAATTTGTTTTTATAGGGAATATAGAGTTTTGTGTTTTGTGGTTTTAGGAGATTGGGTTGCTTGGCCAAATTTGGAGGTAAGGAATAAAGTGATGTTACAAGGGTGAGGATAGACATGTTGTTAGTATAAATTCTAATTATTTGTGATTGTATTTGTTTGAGGATAAACAAAAATTCAAGTCTGAGGTATTTTGATAAATGTGTAATTATGCATTTTATTGAATCTTTTAGATATCTTTTTAGGATTGTTTTATTATTTATTTTCTTAGTTTTATAATTAATTGTTTTAGTTTATATTTGGTCTCCTAATTTGGAGTTGTAATTATATGTTCTTGAATTGTTGTAGGAAAATGGCCTAATCGCTCGAATTAGTAATTCTCTTAGAAGATGTTTTGCACAATTCCCGCAGTTCCTAAAATTTATGTATAGACAACACCAAAACAATCATAACTACCACATAAAAATTCCAAATTTGGAGTGAAGATATGTTTTAAAAAGATAATTTCAATTTCTATAAAAAAAATATTCTTCCCGATGATTTTGGTAGTCCAATTAACCAATGAACGTGCCTATTCATTTTCTCATAGTGTCTGATTTAAATATATACCTTCCACTAAAATAGGCATAACTCTCACATCCAAAGGAGAAATTTAATGTTTGAATATGTGTTGGAAAGTAAATTCAAGGGCCTATAGGAAAAAGAATTAACCACATTTTAAAATTTTTTACCAACCAAAATTCGTATGGAATTTTGGGAACGAGAATCTACAGAGAGAGTCAGAATTTGAAGGGTCAAAAGAAAGCAATCAATGATTTTCTATATTGCCTATTGAGAAAGAGATTACTCTTGATCAAGACAAACAACTGCCACCTCTTCCATTCCTTTTTATCCCCTTTTAGGGTTTCTACCCCTCCTTCCCCAATAAAAGGAGGAGGACTCCACAAGAAAAATGATCGAGTCTTAGTTGTAAATCGTGTCTTACTTGTAATAGAGTCTTAATTTGTACTTCTTAATTTTGTACTCACATTTTCTTTCATAGTTGTACTCTTTAATTTTATCAATACAAATTAGATTCTTCATATCTGGATCTTGATTATTCTCATTCTTTTCTCTTGGAACGAAGGATTAAGGGATCAATCTGTTTAACTGGAACCACTTAGATCTCCTTGGAGATTTTCTTTCTGTGATCTATGGCTTCTTTCCTTCTTCCTTTTGCTTCCCTTCTTATGGATAGTAAGTGGTTTTCTTATCGAGGCATGGGGAGCAACCCCTTACCCATGTGATGATTAGATCTAAATTTTACACTACTTTTTAGATAAATGGTTTTTGGTTTGGATATCGACGATTTTAACGAAGTGATCTCTCATTTTCTTCGCTTGTTAATCATGGCAGATGCGACCATGGAACCAAAGATTTAGAACAACCAAATCAATTTCATGGGAATTTGGATGAGACCTCGAAAAAGTCCCCATTAGGATGATTGAACTAGGATCCATGAACGCCATGACCAATGGGTTCATGGGGAGTTCATCTTTTGTGAATCATTTATGAATGTTTCACGTACCTTCCTTTCTCTTTCTTATTGTGTAATTTCTTTGGTCTCGTTTCACATCGGATAGGGTGGTGATATGCCTTAGCTTTGATATATCTTTCTTTTGATTAGTTGATCTTTAATTCAACATCTTTATTTTTTGTTTTAGTGTAAACAAACTCTCAAAATAGATTTTACATTCTTATTCTCACAATCAGATTTGAACTCAACCATCCTCTTTTCACCGTCTCTGTGGATTGACCCTTCTATACTATCCTTTATCAGAAAGTAGAAAAGAATAAACTCTAGGAAAATTTTCCTAGTGATTGGTGTGCTAAACGACACACATCAATGCACCCTAGAAGTACCACGATGTACCATAACTTGAAGGATCTATGTTTGTATCTAGGCTTGAAGTGTGATATGGCAAAGTTTGTGGCTAGATGTGCAATCTGCCGGCAGGTCAAGGCTGAGCATCAAAAGTTGACAGGGATGTTGTAGCCTTTACCAATACCGTAGTGGAAATGGGATCATATCACTATGGACTTTGTGGTTGGCATTACTAGGACAAACAAAGGCCATGATTCCATCTAGGTGATCGTGGATAGGTTGACAAGTCAGCTCATTTCTTTCCAGTCGAGACAATGTATATGGTAGTGAAGTCAGAATAGATCTACATGGATGACATACTTTGTTTGCATGCTATTCTAGTTACCATATTGTCTGATAGAGGCCCTCACTTCACCAGTCATTTTTGGGAACGTCTGCATACATCGATGAGAAAATAGTTGAGGTTTACCACAACTTTCCATCCATAGACAGGTGGTCAATCAGAAAGTACCATTCAGATCATATAAGATCTTTTGAGGGCTCGTGTCTTGCAGTTTCTTGGCATTGGGGATGTGCACCTAAGTTTGATAGAGTTCACCTACAACAACAACTATCAGTAGAGTATATATATGGCACTGTATGAGGCATTATATGGGAGGCATTGTCGGTCACTTCTCTGTTGGTATGAGACAAGTGAATATCACCTTTTGAGTCCTAAGTTAGTGCAGTGAACTATAGAGAATATAAAGATGATATAACAATAGTTGAACATAGATCAGGATAGGCAGAAGTCATATGTAAATAACTTCCACAGGCCATTGGAGCTCCAAGTTGGAGATTGTGTGTACCTTAATGTTTCTCCTTGGAAAGGTGTTTTAAGGTTTGGTAAGAAGGGTAAGTTGGCTCCTAGGGATATGGGACCTTACCCTATTTTGACATGTGTAAAGAAAGTGGCCTATTAGCTTGATTCACCGCCAGAGTTGCATAGGATAGACCTAGTAATCCATGTTTCCATGCTGAGTAAGTGTCATCCAGATACAGAGCAGGTGTTACAGCCAATGGAGGTTGAGTTGGAGGACATGTCGTATGTTGAGGGTCCCATCTTGACCCTGGATAGGAGGGTGAAGAAGCTGAAGAAGAAGGATATAGTCTTAGTTAAGGTTTTGTGACATCACTATTGTGTGGAAGAGGCCACATGGAGTTAGAGGATGATATGCATAGGAAGTATTTTTTCTTTGTTTGCTTAGGATTTCGCAGGCGAAATCCATGTTGGGGTTTATGGTTGTAAGGCCTCATACCTTGCTTAGTGTTTGAACGTGCTTTATTACCTTAATTAAGTGCTTGAAACCTTAATTAAACCCTACAGTGTGTTTTTATAACATGTGACAAGCTTAAGTTTTAAGTTTGTTCTAGTTTGGACACTGTTTAAGCAAGTTATGCAATTTTATGCACGTTCTGGACTTTTCTACAATGTACCCATATTAGAGGTTTTACTTGCAATTTTTAACATGATTTATGTTCCTTACATGTTTTCTTATCATTCTTGAGTTGGTTGTGGCTTGGGGTGCCCAGATACACCTTGTTTTGATGTTGACACCCATCTAGGGTAAGCTAGAGTTTTTGCTCTCATGGATGAGCTACCTTGAGAGGCCATCAACTGATGGTTTGATGAATGCATATTCATCATGATTTTCAGTTGCCTTTTTGGGACCAATTCAATTCAATACTTTTGATTTCATCTCCTAAATCTCACAAAATACAAGAATTCTTAACTAATCCAATTATTAAGATTATTAACTAGATTTATATTGATTTTGTGCAGGCTGTGATGAGGTTCAACCATCATATGGCATTCACTCAAGATCCTCTCATCCTTGGTCTTGACCAAACAGTTTTGACCAAACAGTCTCGACCCCAAACAATCTCATCCAATCATCCATACAGTTTCAAGACCGTTTAGCGTCATACGGTCTCAAGACCGATAGGCCAGTGGCCCGCAAGACCGTTTGACCCCAAGACCGATCAATGAAGCGAAGATCGTTTACTCAGTAAGACTGTCCAAGCATCCATATGGTTTCAAGACCATTTGGTGACATGCGGTTTCAAGACTGTTTGGAACCCAATGGTCTTCAAGACCGTTTGCATCTCCAAAACTGTTTGGACTCGAGATCGGTTGGACACTCAAACGAAGACCGGTCAAAAGCAAGACTGTTTGGCCACTAAACCATTTGGAGGCCATTGGTCTTCAAGACCATTTGGCCATCAAATGGTTTCCAAGACCAGTTGGAGGATATTAATCAAGACCGTTTGAAGCCAGCGCGAGTGAAGACTGGTTGGCGCCTATCGGTTTCACTAAACCATTTGGAGACAAAGTTCCAGGACTGTATGGGCAGTTCCTTCCCAAGACTGTTTGGTCATTTGATCGGTCTGCAAGACCGTATGAAGACAAGACTCCATACCGCTTGGACGTAGCAAATTGATAGAAGCCAAAACCGTTTAGATGTCAAACGGTCTCCAAGACCGTTTGCTCCAAACCGTTCAAGCAAACTGGTTGCTCCAAATTGTTTGGAGCAAGCTCACAGCAAAAACATGAGGACCCCATCCAAGCCTATAAATAGGATCACAAGGGTCCTCATTTTGGGCATCGATTCTAGGATGCTGAAAGGCTGCTTGAGATAAGGATCGATCTCCCTTCCACACCGTTGCCACTCCACCATCTTCACGCCATTATCAAGCCTCACACACCTCCTCTTGCTGCGAGCAAGGAGGCCGAGAAGAGAAAGAAGGTTGAGAAGAAGGTCTACCCAGCCTACCTTGGTGGTTCTTCCTCCTCGTCCAGATCTGCCCCAACACGACGTAAAAGACCACATCATATTCACTGAGTTGTGACTACCTTCTTCATCATGCTCATGGTGGAATCTTCCTTCTCTCTTATACTTCTTATTTCTCACACCATGAGCGAGTAGTTTCCTTTCACTGGGGTGTGGGGACAAGCCCCGCTGCCCATGCTTTCATATCTTTTCATTTAACATTCCAAGGCAATGTATATAACTTTTCATTTCATTTTTAATTGATAACGTTTGTAGGCTGATTACCTGCTTGCTTTCATCTTGTTCTTCCCTATGTTGTGAGAACTTCTATATGTAGGGTAGAATGTCAATTAATGAGGTAGACTCCCAAACTAGAAATAGAATGAGATTCCTTGAGGTAGTAAGTGTATGATCCGTGAGGGGACGAGCCATCTAGCCTTTGGTGACGCGTCTGTGTGCCTACCCGCAAGGGGGGCCCGCAACTTCAATTGGATTTTGTATCTTCTTTGTTTATCGTTGATATTTTCTTACAGACTAATCACCTACCTGCTTGTTGGCTCCTTGACGAGACATCTGATAGGGTTGCTTGAGGTCACAAGTGTGTGATCCATGAGGGAACGAGCCATCTAGCCCACGGTGACGCTTCTGTGTGCCTACCCACAAGGGGGCCCTCAGCCTCAGTTGGATGTTGTATCTTCGGAGTTGTAAGTGAATGATCTGGAGGGTGATGAGAAATCAGCTGCCTAAGGTGATGCTTGCGTGTGCCTATCCTCACAGAGGGTTCACAACAACTCCATTTGGATAGTTAGATTCTTGCATGGATGTTATATGTTTGTATGTGTTTGCATGCGCAATGGTGGTAAAACCCGGTACCATCCCAGTGATTCCATATCATTAATCTAGAACAAACTTTAATTATGCTCTTTTACTTTCTTGCAATTAGTTTAATAAACCACAAACCAATCAATCATTCTAAATATTAGTCTTTGACTGACAAAGATTCTTAAAAACATTATCTCTTGGGATTCGATCCTTAACTATACAGTGATAAGACTCGTCCACTTGAGAGTGGTATTATTGCATGAGGTTTTGGTAAAAGCTCGAGGATTTCAACCTCGAGTGAGTTTGTTAGTGCGATAATTTCCACATCAAATTCTGGCACCGTTGTCGGGGACAACTGAATCAGTTAGTCAAATCTAGTTCTTTTAAGGCTAATCTAGGATTTTGTTTTTCTTTTGATACAATCAATCATCTACTTGAATTTCACTCTACTCCGTCAATCTTACTTCAGATCTTTTCATTTCAGGAACCCCCAAGATTGGTGTATGCACTGATTGAACAGACTTGGACTTACTACCAGCTTTGATCCTGAAATAGATAGAGCCTTTCATCGTCAGAACAGAGGAAGCCAAGCAAGAATGGCTCAAGAAGAGGAGATAGCCCGAAGGGTGGCTCAAGCCATTAATGCACACACAGAGAGGCTCATGCAAGAGGCCAAAGCCGCAGTACAAGAAGAAATCTTAGCAGTAGAACTGCAAAAGGATCTTAGGGAGTTCTCAATCCCTAAAGCTGTCGACATTCATCACCCAGTCCAACCTCCTCCCATCCATGCTCCCAACTTTGAGATACGAGCACATTGGATTACCTTGCTGCAAAACAACCCATTCTATGGTAAACAAGGAGAAGATAGTCAAGAACACCTTCTGAGATTCATCGATCTATGTGCTATGATGAAGCAAAATGGAGTGTCTGATGATGCCATTCAACTCTGACTCTTCAAGTATTCTCTTTTTGATAGAGCCATAAGTCGGTACAACTCCCTACAATGTGAACCCATCACTACTTGGGAGCAGCTTCAAAATGCTTTTTTGGAAAAGTTCTATCCTCCTTCTCTCACTTATGAAATTAGGGGTCGTATAACAATGTTCACTCAATCTCATGGAGAAACCCTTGTTGAAGAATGGGAAAGATATAAAGAGCTTCTACGCAAGTGTCCACACCATGGAATTCCCAAGAATCAACTCATTGAGATCTTCTATAGAGATGTGGATGATGATATCAAGATATTTTTAGATTCCTCGTCTAGAGGAAACTTCATGCGTCAAAGTTATGATAGTGCATGACAGGTTGTTACCCATGGAGGTGAAAATCAAGCTAATTGGGGAAGATCTGTAGGTAAAGGAGTGTTAAAGGTAGCTATGGCTGAAGTTATTCTAGAATACAAATCTATCACCAAAACCCTCAAACTCCTAGTTGCCAAGCAAGACCATATTAAATCATCCCTTGTTGCATTTGGAAGAGGACGTTCACCCCCTCAACAACAAGAACAGATCCAGTCAGCATCATTATTCTATGAAGCATGTAAGAGTACAGATCATTCCACTTTAGCATGCAATTTTCTCTACGATGTTGTTCTAAGAAACACATGCGAGTAAGGAGATAATGGTCAAATGGAAAATCTTAATGCCGTCAACACCATTCCTGGCCAAGGATACTATAATCCGAATCAGAATAGGAACCACCCAGGTTTTCGATATGGAAACCCTTCAGGGGCAGAAAACTCGTGACAATTTGGTTCAACTAACCTGCAAAGAGGCCCACCAGGATTTCAGTATGACCAACAACAAAACTTTGGAAATCAAGAGAACTTTAGGGGAAACTTTCAGAAAAGGAACTTCAACAATTATCAGAACAATTCTCAATTTCAGAATCCCAACCAAGTCCCATACCATAACCAACAACAAGGGAAACAAGCTAGCCCCATCTCTCTCAATGACTAGCTATCGGCCCTTGAAAAGATGTTACAATCGCAACAAACATTGATAGCTAGCCAGCAAACTATGATAGCTAACTAGCAAGCCCATCAGAAGGCTATTGAATCTCAAATAGCTCAACTTGCATCTAGTATGAAACCACCCGCTGGAGCCTTTGCTGGCCAACCTGAGAATAACCCTAAACACCACAAGCAACTGAAAGCTGTCCCCACCAGGTCTGGAAAAGACTATTCTGATCCTCCTGTCAAAACATCAGTGGTTATTACAGACAAGGATGAACATGTGATCGTCCAAGACTCAACAACACCTGAGTCTCAACCGAAAGAACCAGTGATTGCTGGTAAGACAGTCGAGCAAAGATCTAAAGAAATTGAAACACCAGAGCTAGAGGTACCAGTATACAAGCCTCGTCCACCTTTCCTGACTCATTTGAAGCAAACCAAGCTCGACACTATTTTCAATAAGTTCAAGGAAGCTATGAAAAAGCTTCATGTGGATATACCCTTCCTGGATGTGTTGGATGAAATACCAGCCTGGACAAAATATCTAAAATCACTTCTGACAAGGAAATATATAACTAAAAAGCACGAGACAGTCAAGTTGGCGACAACTAATTCAGATATCATCATGAGTAAGATGCCCAAGAAGCCTAAAGATCCAGGATCTTTTGGGATCTCCTGCCATATTGGTGATTCTTCGTGTAAAAAGGTATTAGCAGATCTTGGTGCTAGCATTTCCATCATGCCACTTAGCCTTTGCAAAGGGCTAGGGTTTGCTGAACTTCTCCCGACTGGCATGACCATTCAACTTGCAGACAACATTGTGACTCTACCTTTAGGAATCATTGCATTGAGGATGTCCCTGTCAAGGTAGGAAAAGATTCCTACGTTCTGTGTGACTTTGTCATCATGGACATAAAGGAAGACACTAGATACCCTCTCATATTTGGACATTCATTCCTCACCACCGCAAGAGCTCTGATCGATGTCGAAGTAGGAACTTTGCTGCTCATATTAGGTAAAGAAACTCTCAAATTCAAGGTTTTTGAAAGCATGCGAAGACCAAGCATGCAAGAGGAAGTCTACTTGATTGAGTGCGTAGAGCAGATGTCACTCCTCACACTGGAGGATTATGAACAAGAAGATCCTTTAAGGATGACCCTTACTAGTCTGAATGCAGAAAGTTCAAATTACGAACAAGTGAAAAGTTGTGTTTTCCACCTCGATACTGCTAAAGAAGATCCTGAAGCCAAGATTGAGGAACTAAAAGTAGTGGATGTTACTAAAGAATCATGTAAAAAGCCACAAACTCCTGAAATGAAGCCCCTACTGGAAGGATTGAAATATGTGTTTCTAGATGAACTCAAAGTCTACCCAGTCATCATAAATTCAAATCTAACGGAGAAACAAGAAAACAAACTTTTGAAGGAATTGAAGGAAAGAAGTAAAGCAATCGGCTACAAGATGAGTGACCTCACCAGGGATAGTCAAGCGTTGTGCATGCACAAAATCCCCATGATAGAAGATCACAAGTTGATTGTTGAACATTAATGGAAATTGAATCCAAATATGAAGGAAGTAGTCTGTCGTGAAGTCATTAAGTTTCTCACTACTAGAATAATCTATCTGATATCAGACTCACCATGGGTAAGTCTTGTGCATGTGGTCCCGAAGAAATGTGGAACAACTATGATACAAAATGAAAATGATGAACTCATCCCCACTCGAATGATTACATGGTGGAGGATGTGCATTGATTACAGGAAGTTAAAGAAGGAAACTCGAAAGGATCATTTCCCAATGCCTTTTCTTGATCAAGTATTAGAACGGTTGGCTCATCAAGAATATTTTTGTTATCTTGATGGTTACTCTGGATTCTATCAAATACCCATACATCTAGATGACCAAGAGAAAACTACTTTCACCTGCCCATTCGGAACATATGCATTTAGAAGAATGTCGTTCGGCCTCTATAATGCATTGCAACCTTCCAGCGTTGCATGGATACCATATTCGCTGGTCTCACTGAAACAATTATGGAAGTTTTTATGGATGATTTTTCTATAAACGGAGATTCATTCGACTCCTACCTAAAACACCTCTCCCTTGTCCTCAAATGGTGTGAAGAAGCACATCTTGTGTTAAAATGGGAGAATTGTCACTTTATGGTAAAGGAAGGCATTGTCCTCAGCCATAGGGTTAGTAATCGAGGAATTGAAGTAGACAAGGCCAAGATTGAAGTAATATCCAAGCTCTCTATCCCTATCAATGAAAGGGAGGTTCGTCCATTATTAGGTCATGCGGGCTTCTACCGACGGTTTATAAAGGATTTCTTAAAGATAACCAAGTCGATGACAAATCTGCTACTAAAGGATGCTGAGTTCAATTTTGACGAAGGTTGTGTTAAAAGTTTCAACCATCTAAAGCATTCTCTTACAACAACACCCATCATCAGAGTCCCTAATTGGGATCACCCTTTTGAAATTATGTGTGATGCCAGTGATTATGCTGTCGGTGTTGTCTTGGGCCAATGTATAGAAAAGAAACATTATGTGAGCTATTATGCATCAAAAACCCTTGATGAAGCTCAGAGGAATTATGCAACTACCGAGAAAGAATTTCTTGCGGTCATGTATGCCTTTGACAAGTTCAGATCCTACCTCATTGGTTCAAAAGTCATTGTTTACACAGATCATGTCGCTATCTGTTACCTCCTGGCAAAGAAAGATGCTAAACCTAGGTTCATTAGATGGATTCTCCTCTTACAAGAGTTTAATTTGGAGATAAGAGACAAGATAGGTACAGAGAATGTCGTGGAAGACCACCTCAGTCGTATCCACACCCGAGAAATTGAGAAAATCCCCATCAACAATTCTCTTCCAGACGACCATCTTATGAAAGTTTCAGAAGCTATCCCTTGGTACGCAGACTATGTGAACTACCTGGCTGCGAGTGTCATCCACCCCGAATGCATCATAAATGCACTGAAGAAATTCCTACATTATGTGAAGCAATATCACGGGAATGAGACTTACCTCTTCAAGCTCTGTGTTGATGGCATATATAGATGATGTATCACTGAAGAAGAAGCTCAACTTATTATGGAGCATTGTCACTCAGGCCCAGTTGGAGGCCATATGAGCCCTAAGAAAACTGCCTTGAAAGTCTTGCAATGTGGATTCTTTTGGCAAACCATATCCAAAGATTCCTACAACTTTGTTTTATCATGTGACAAGTGCCAAAGAATGGGTAACATAACCAAAAGAGATGAGATGCCACTAAATTTGTGGCAAGAAGTCGAGATATTTGATGTTTGGGGTGTGGAATACATGGGTCCATTCCCATCTTCTCATAGATTTTTGTACATCCTAGTGGCGGTAGATTACATCTCAAAATGGGTTGAAGCCATACCGATCGTCACTAGTGATTCCAAATCCATCATCAATATGTTCAAAGATATTATCTTCCCCCGATTCGGAGTCCCACGAACTGTGATTTCTGATGGAGGTTCTCATTTCTTGGAAAGAAGCTTTGAAGCATTGCTGAGGAAATATGGTGTAACTCACAAGGTAGGCTCACCCTACCATCCACAAACTAGTGGACAGGTAGAGGTTTCTAACTGTCAACTCAAGGCTATTTTAGAAAAGACTGTAGGCCGCAATTGGAAAGATTGGTCAGTAAAAATCAATGACACCTTGTGGGCTTACCGAACTACTTTTAAAACTCCCCTTGGGACTACACCTTTTCGACTAATCTATGGAAAGTCATGCCACCTTCTGGTAGAATTGGAACACAAAGCATGGTGAGCAATAAAACAACTGAATTTTGATATGAAAGAAGTAGGCCAAGCCAGGATTCTACAACTCCAGGAGCCGGAAGAACTCCGAATGTCAGCTTATGAGAATGCCAGAATCTATAAAGAACGCACAAAGTTGTGGCACGATGGTCATTTAAAGAGGAAGGACATTCAAGTAGGAGACCAAGTCCTGTTGATAAACTCAAAACTGGGATTATTCCCAGGGAAACTCTGTTCTCGATGGACTAAACCATACATTTTCAAGAGCATCTACCTGCATGGTACTTTCGTTTTATGGAGTGAAAAGTCAGTTGAAGTTGTGGATAATGGCCAATGTTTGAAAACATATTTCACCTCGGCCGACACAGGCATCAATGCATCACTAGAACTCTCCAAACCAGATTACATCCACCATAAAAGTTGAAGAAATAAAGTTGATCCATCGATGTAAAACAAAGGCACTTGTCGGGAGGAAACCCGATCAATAAATTCATATTTAGTTTAAATTTTGAATTAGAAATTTTTCTTAATTTTGTTTTTACCTTTTAGATAATTTTGCACCAAATAAAAATTGCATCGCGAGATGCTATCTTGAGTTCTGATTGGTCTTCGTTTTTTAGATTTTCATATGGAAGATGCACGCTGATTGGAACGCAACTACATCTGGTGGTCCAACCGGCATGAAATTTCCCCTCCATCTCAGATTTAGAGTTTTCTCGGGACGAACAAATTTCTTAGTTTGGAGTGGAGGGTGGGTGGTACGTATCTTACTTTCCACCTTCACCCATCTAATGCAGACTTAAGATTTCATCATTCCATTTTTGACCAAAATTTCAAATTAAATTTGCAAATTTTTCAAATTTTTTAAAGTTTTCCAAAGAAATTTGAACAGATACTGGATGAAGTTTTGACACTTTTCGTTTCAATCTCTATGCCTTTTGGATCATTATACCCTCCTTGTTCGAAGTAGATCCTCAAAAGGACCTTCTTCTGAAAACTAGCCTTTTGATTGAAATCATCTTTTGAAGATTATGAACCCTAACATCATGATCTTTACGCAAAAATGGCAAGTGTCTGTCGAATTGATAGGGATCAAACATGTCATGCTTCCTAACTGACTAGTGGAACAACAATATGGAATCCCCACCGAATCCTCATCAAATCATTATTTGAGTAGAGTATGATAAAGAGAAAAACCTGGTGCACGGAATTGTAAATCAAGTTGCATTCTAATCTGAACCCTCTTCTACACTTATTCTATCATCTTCGTACCCCTCCATCCATCAAAAAGAAACAAAAATACCCAAAATAGTGCCAAACCCTAAGTTCGGGATGGCACTCCACTTCCCTCTATATCCGCTTCTTCCATACCCCTCACAAATTAATAGGGGCGTACCACCAAGAAAAGATGCTAAAGTGCACACAAAATATGCAATCTCGAGTCGAATAGAGGAGAGATTCACACACACAAAAAATGCAATAAATGAAATTGCAAATAATATAATAAAATTCTTGAGTCGAATAGAGGAGAGATTTATTTCTTCCTTCGATAGCACCCTTCACTCCCTTTTCTACCTAATGGCACAATAAATGCCTCCACTAACCTGAAATACACCAGTGTCAGATTAGATGCACACTTGTTGTTCTGCGGGTATCTCTGGACTCTTACGAAACTCTCTAACATGCTTGTTGTTGGAAAAAGTGAGGAGGAAATGAAGTTGGAAAGCAAACTCAGGAACGAAGATATAGTAAGATGTGTTCAGTGGCCTCGGGAAGTTGAGATGCTTAGTCATACTAAGCAGAAAAGAAACAATTGTGATGTGAAGAGGAGGCAATCACATGATCAGAAAGTATTCATTTGGCGACTGTTTCAGATTTTGTGTTACTCGGGGACGAGCAATGTTTAAGTTCGGGGTATTCTGATGAATGCATATTCATCATGATTTTCAATTGTCTTTTTGGGATCAATTCGATTCAATACTTTGGATTTCATCTCCTAAATCTCACAAAATACAAGAATTCTTAACTAATCCAATTATCAAGATTATTAACTAGATTTATATTGATTTTGTGCAGGTCGTGATGAGGTTCAACCATCATATGACATTCACTCAAGATCCTCTCATCCTTGTTCTTGACCAAACGGTTTTGACCAAACGGTCTCGATCCCAAACAATCTCAGCCAGTCATCCATACAGTTTTAAGAATGTTTGGTGCCATATGGTCTCAAGACCAATAGGCCAGTCACCCTCAAGACCGTTTGACCCCAAGACCAATCAATGAAGCGAAGATTGTTTTCTCAGTAAGACCGTGCAAGCATCCATACGGTTTCAAGACCGTTTGGTGGCATGCGGTTTCAAGATCGTTTGGAACCCAACGGTCTTCAAGACCGTTTGCATCTCCAAAACCATTTGGAATCGAGATCGATTGGACACTCAAACGAAGACCGGTCAAGAGAAAGATCGTTTGGCCACTAAACTATTTGGAGGCCATCAGTCTTCAAGACAGTTTGGCCATCAAATGGTTTCCATGAGCGGTTGCAGGATATTAATCAAGACCGTTTGAAGCCAGTGCGAGTGAAGACCGGTTGGCACCTATCAGTTTCACTAAACCATTTGGAGACAAAGTTCCAGGACCATATGGACAGTTCCTTCCCAAGACCGTTTGGTCATTTGATCAGTCTGCAAGACCGTATGAAGATAAGACTCCAGACCACTTGGACGTAGCAAACTGATAGAAGCCAAAAGTGTTTGGATGTCAAACAGTCTCCAAGACTATTTGCTCCAAACCGTTCAAGAAAACTGGTTGCTACAAACCGTTTGGAGAAAACTCACAGCAAAAATGTGAGGACCCCATCCAAGCCTATAAATAGGACCACAAGGGTCCTCATTTTGGGCATCGATTCCAGGACGCCGAAAGGCTGCTTGAGCAAAGGATCGATCGCCCTTCCACACCGCTTCCACTCCACCATCTTTACGCCATTATCAAGACACCCACACCTCCTCTTACTGTGAGCAAGGAGGCCGAGAAGAGAAAGAAGGTGGAGAAGAAGGTCTACCCAGTCTACCTTGGTGGTTATTCCTCCTCGTTTAGATCTGCCCTGACACGACGTAGAAGACCGCATCATCTTCACCGAGCTACGACTACCTTCTTCATCATGCTCATGGTGGAATCTTCCTTATCTCTTGTTCTTCTTGTTTCTCACACCATGAGTGATTAGTTCCCTTTCGCTGGGGTGCAGGGACTAGCCCCGCTGCCCATGCTTTCATGTCTTTTCATTTAACATTCCAAGGCAATGTATATAATTTTTCATTTCATTGTTAATTGATAACGTTTGTAGGATGATTACATGCTTGCTTTCATCTTGTTCTTCCTTGTGTTGTGAGAACTTCTATATGTAAGGTAGAATGTCAATTAATGAGGTAGACTCCAAAACTAGAAATACAATGGAATTCCTTGAGGTAGTAAGTGTATGATCCATGAGGGAACGAGCCATCTAGCGTTCAGTGACGCTTCTGTGAGCCTACCAGTAAGGGGGGGCGCAACTTCAGTTGGATATTTTATCTTCTTTGTTTATCGTTGATGTTTGCTTGCAGACTAATCACCTACCTGCTTGTTGGTTAGCACGGTTGACTCCTGGACGAGACATCTGATAGGGTTCCTTGAGGTCACAAGTGTGTGATCCGTAAGGGGATGAGCCATCTATCCCACGGTGATGCTTCTGTGTGCCTACCCACAAGGGGGGCCCTCAGCCTCAGTTGGATGTTGTATCTTCCGAGTCGTGAGTGAATGATCTAGAGGGTGACGAGAAATCAACTGCCTAAGGTAACGCCTACGTGAGCCTATCCTCACGGAGGGTTCACAGCAGCTCCATTTGGATAGTTAGATTCTTGCCTGGATGTTATATGTTTGGATGTGTTTGCATGCACAGTGATGGTGAAACCCAGTACCATCCCAGCGATTCCATATCATTAATCTAGAACAAACTTTAATTCTGCTCTTTTACTTTCTTTCAATTAGTTTAATCAACCACAAACCAATTAATCATTCTAAATATTAGTCTTACTTGTGCTAGATTCGACTGACAAAGATTCTCAAAAATGTTGTCCCTTGGGATTCGATCCTTAACTATATTGCGATAAGACCCATCTGCTTGTGGGTGGTATTATTGCACGAGGTTTTGGTAAAAGCTCGAGGATTTCAACCCCGAGTGAGTTTGTTAGTGTGATAATTTCCACGTCATGGTTCCCGTGGATGGATGACATCCAATGGTCATCCTTAGGTGGGGACAACCTATGGTTATCTCTATAGGTTGTAGGTTGATTGTCTTATCTCTTGAGGCTCCTTGGGCCAAAGGTTTGCTTGGAAGGGGTGAGCAATCAGTGGTTTTCAACCTAGTGATCTAGGGTTTCAAGAACCGATGTTCACTAAGTGATTAAACTCGATGGCCACCACGGAAGGGTATAAATATGATGGTATAGAATACTACAAAACCTATGGATGTTTTTCTTTCATGGATGTGATGTCCCTTGGCCATGGATACTTGGCAAACATGTTAGGACACCTAAACCTCCTCTTCTCTCTCACCCATAGCTATATAAACCTCCTACCTTCCATGAAAACAAACCTTTTGGCTCTTTTCTCTTCCTTTATGTCTACATATTTGCCATCCTTTCTTTCTTGGAGAGGAAGGTCCCAAATGTAGGAGAAGGTGGTCGATCTCCTTGCTTGTGCAGCTAGGTTTCAGATCTATCATCTCTTGGACCTTGTGGAGCTTTCCTTGCTTTCTCTTGACCTAAGTAGGTAAGATGTCCTTCTTCTCTTTGTTTTCCTTGATGTTCTAACTCCTTCATCCTTCTTCTTAGTCTTGAACATGGTGTTCTATGGCAGATCTTTCTTTAGAGCTTTAAGAACCCTTCTTTCTTGCTTCCTTGACCTAGGGTTTTACTCTCTTTCTTGGAGACGGAGCTTTCTTGGCCATGTGGAGTGCTAAGATAGGGTTCCTTCCTCTTGTGCCCAAGCTACCCATCTGTCTAGATCTTGTTTTTCTTATTCTATGTGAGTTATATAACTTTCTCCACTTTTATTTCTTATTTATAGCTTGCATGTGCTAGATCTTGCTCTAAAACTATGTTCTATGTAGAAAGATCCTACTTTCACCTAGGATTTGACCTTAGGTGCTAGTTTCTTGGGTGATTTATCTTATCAGATGTACCCCAAACCTTTTTCACGAACCTTCCTTGGTATAGGAAGCTCTAAACCTTGGTTGCATGTCACAAATGATGGTTTTTGTTCTCAAACAATGGTCATAACTTAGGGTTTTGGAGCTGATTTCTTTCTTGTTTTCCAAAATGATGATTTTACTCTTGGTGTTGTTTTTCTTGTCATCTTATTCCAAACAATAAGCATGATTTAGCTTCTGTTTTGGACTCTTTTGTGCTCAAGAAATGATGGTCTTGGTTCCCCTTTGAGTGGTGAACTAGATCATCTTATTTTCTTATGGATTTAATGGTTTTTGAAGCTTGTTTCACCACTTGTTGAACAAACTCGATAGTCATTCTGAGTTCAACACTTAATGGTGTCAACTAATGGCTCCACTGGGTCAATGATGTCAATCAATGGTTTCACTGGGTCGATGGTGTCAACCTATGGCTCCACTGGGTCGATGGTGTCAACCAATGGTTTCCCTGACTAGATGGTTCATCAACCAATGGTTTCCCCTACTCGATGGTTCATCAACCAATGGTTTCTGTAACTCGGTGGTTCATCAAACAATGGTTTCCATGACTCAACAGTTCATCAACCAATGATAACCTTGACTTGATGGTTCATCAACCAATGGTTGGACTATTCTCAAATCCTATGGTATTTCTAGATTTAAAACCAATGGTTTTGTTTATCCAACATCTAATGGTCTTGGTGAAGCTTATATTTTTGATAGGTTGGTTTTTTTTTGGGTGAAACAAGCACAACTATATAAATCCAAAACTTTGGTTATAAAAGAGATTAGACCCCCAGGACTCAGGATACAACTTACCTTTCCCAAGTTAACTAGATAGGCCACACCAGAAAGGAAAAAGTCAACTAAAATAGCCAAGCATAACCCAGGTGTAAACTTCCACACAGGGAGGCTTAACATCCTACTATTAATCTAAACAAAACAAAAAATAAGATAGAACACATAGACTCCATATCAGAAGCATTTGAGACTGAGACCAATTGGCCAACAGCTAAACACAGAAATCCCTTGCATCCAAGTTGAACACTAGTAATAGAAGCACCCACAAAGACTGATGGCTTAGTACAAAAAAAGATCAGCCTAAAATAACCACGGGATCAGTCCCAAGTCATAGAAACACCAATAATTGGAATCCAAAGTTCAAAATCCCAAAAGCTATTCAGATATATGAATCCAAAGGACAAAAACCTAAAGATAAACTCAATGAATCAACTTCTTGGCAGATAACCAAAGAAACTAATTCACACACAGAGGAGTACTTCCAAGAGAGAAAGCCCACTCAGCCTTTCTTCCTAATGTACTTTTTCTTCTTTTTTGATCTGAACTCTCCCACTTTGATTAAGTCAGGGTCCCAATGATCAGAGATAGAACCTGTGTTAGAAGCCTCCTCAGATGCATCCTCATCGCTCTGATGTTCTTTCCCCTTTTGTTGATACTCAAAGGAAAATCCACAACTTCCCAGACCTTGTTAAGTTTCCAGGATTCTGAATCACATTCATCATGATCACTCCTACAAATTTCCAACTCCCAATCTAGGTTTAGACTCCCAATGTTGACTATCGGGGTAGAACTGATCATTTTAGGTTCAACTAAGTGTGGTTGGGTTCTAAAGTTTACTATTTTGGGTCTGAGACCAAGGACAATGTTAATGACCTGATTGACAATAGCTTCCTGGTATAACTCATCAGCAGCTAGCTGCTCCTTGAAAGTATTCCCCTGGTCTATAGTGGCTTGGTTGTTTGCCTTGGGTTGTTCTTTGGAGGCCAGTTTGAAGCTTTAAGTTGGCTTCTATTTGGCATTCCTTCGAACACCTGAGGTTTTCCCAAATCTGAGCTGAAGATCCAAATCTGGAGAAGCTTTCCTGATCGTCAGTAGGCAAGAGACAGCCCTGTGCCCAAATCATATACAACTTGAGCAAGTAAGAGGCATGGGAAGAGCTTTAGCAGTTTGGATTTGGCATCAAGATCCACCATAGTTACTTTAGGTAGCTTTGAATTGCAACTGACTTTGACACAAGCAGAGGCAGCTCCAAGGCATCCAGTTGTGATGGAGGAATCATCATAGTCCAGTGGCCTGCCTATAGTGTTGGCAACCCTGGCTATGTGATTTTGAGTCCATGGAATCCCCATGTTCTCAATCCTAAACCATATGGGAACCTGCAAGAAGTAGGGTGGATGAAGAGGAACTGTAGGTTCCCAAGAATGGGCAATGACCAAGGAACCATCTGTGAACCATGGAGCTTCATCTAGGACTCTCTCCCTTTCACTATGTGAAGGCATCTTAATTATGAAGCCTTCGTTCTCTTTAGTTATGATCTCAATGGGACCACTCAGTCTCCATCGTCTATGAATCCACCCCACAAGATAGCCCCTGTAAGGTTTCCTACCAACGAAGCAGACAGAGAGCTGATCTTCCCAATCTAGAATGGAGCAATCCATGCTGGAAATCAAAGCACACCTCACTCCATATTTGAGAATCGGTTCTATGAACTCGATTGAAGCTACATCTGCTTCTGCCCGACCTTGTCGGCTGACCTGCAACCAATCTGTAAGGCAAGAGGGTGATGCTGCTTCAGAAACATCATTTGGAAGAGGCTCCAGGGTTGATTGGGAGGAGGTCCTTCCACCTCCTTTCCCTTCGGTGGTATAGCTCTAAACGAATCTGAGGTAGATCTTTGGATAGCTTGCAAGCCTCCATCTCCATTAGCCATTTCTTGGCCAATTGGAGGAGTTGAAGATGACTACTCTGTAGATGATGCTCGCCCCTTCCCTATACATCTTCTAGGGCTACAACCACACCCTCTCCCCTTTCTGCCTCTCCCACGCCCTTGACCCATCAAGTATAAACCTTAGTCAACTAAGATTAGGGTTTTTTCCCAACATGCCCATGTTGGGGTTTGATAGGTTGGTTTTATTTATGAAGAATTGATGATTCAATACCCATAACCTTGTAGTCTTTCCATTGCCCTCACATGAATGAAAACTAATAGTTACCATCATGAGTGATGTATAACACTAATGTAGAATACCTTGTTACACCCAACCCTAAATGCAAATAAGTGATGGTGATTAATCATTTCTAGCTTCTTATATGATTACTATGATGATGGAATACTGATAACGCCAAATTTTGTGATGTTTTTGGCCTTTATTCTGTTATCAAAACTGCCCTTTTCTGCTATTTTCCTCTCTTTTGTATGCATTTTTGCAATAATTAGCCAAGCCATGCTCTCAATCCAATATTTCCATCTTTGTAGAGTTTTCCTCCTATTTTGGCCCATTTAGCACCAATAAGGCCATCCCGGTCCGCAAATAAGTCCAAGACTATTTCGGCCCCCCCCTAACGGCCGATGCGCATGCTGACCGGCAGGGAAACGACGCGCAGATGTCGTGCGAGAAGGTACCGATGGACGACATGCCTCTTTACCCGATAGGGAGCCGAGCACGCCGCAACTACTCCATGAGCCACACGATATCGGCCACCCACCGACAGGCGCCTCTCATCACAACGCCCGATAGCCGACATCCTTGTGTCGGGCGATACTTGCATCAGCCGACGCCGACTGAGCGGCGGTAAGAATGACACGTGGCGCTTAGAGCACCATATCTTCTCCCGACCAGCTGCCTATAAATAGAAGCTACAGGGAGCCGAAAAGACAGTTCGGACAGTGGGGAGTTCGGACAAGCTTGGTCACTTCAGGTTTCGAATAGTCGAGTGATCTTCGGAGGAGACTGCGAGAGCAGGCATATCGTGCTCCAGTGTTCGTATCAGGCGACACTAGGTGAGCTTCTCCTCATCCTGAGAGGGAGGGGACTGGTTCACCTAGGACTGTACCGGGCGACACTGAGAGCCGAGATTGGCTAATGTAGATACGCGACACGAGTGCCCGACACCAGCACCCGACAGTAGGATACGCAGCTCCATGCCCGACATGATATCGAACCCGATACGCTCCGCCCGTCATGCGTGCCACCCGAGAGGGTGTGCCGCCCGACTTGAGCGTATCGGCCAGGTCATTGAGTGATGCAGTCGCCTGTCGCGGTGTGCCGCTTGAAAGAGCATGCCGCCCGACACGGCTGTATCGGGCTAGGCCCCTGTCCGATATCGGGCGGGGTGGTTACTTAGCCTGTCGTCCTTCTACATCAACAAGGCGACACATATCTTTAATTCTGTTATTTAATTTTCTTTACTTATGCATTGTAATTAAGACCTTTAATGCTTATAGAAATAGAAAAGCCTAATTACTTGCTGCTCTGTGCTTGGTGCAATATGTTGGATGACTGCTATGTTTGGTATATGAACTCTAGCTTGCATGTTTTGGATCGCGCTTCGCTTAGCTACCGAATCGTGTTTTCCCGTCGCAACAACTTCGAGAGTTGTGTTGTGGTTCTAGTGTTTGGTCCGATTTTGGAGTACGAGAGTGCCCGGAACAGAGTCGCTTTAGTAACCTTTCCACTCTAATTTGAGTCTGGTGACCCCGAGAGTGGAACTGCTGCCTTGTTAGAGGTACCCGCTTCGAGAGGAGGGGTACAGGATTGGTTCTACCGCCGCTTGTTTTACCGCAGTTCTATCCTTCGTACCTCGCCTTAGCTCCAGGTATATCCTTCTATTTCTATTGCATGAAAACCCCTAAAAACTGCTAAATGCTTAAAACCTTAAATCTTTCTAGTAACTCCACTTGGAGATAGTTTTCTTGTTTTGTTCGTGACATCTTTATGCTTCCCTTCTGGGGAATTTATAATCTCTTTATACCTGACGGAGTGTAGCGTGCCGATTCTGGGTTCTCAACACTACCCCCCTTGTCCCTGTGTTCGACCCCGTATATCTACTTCGACCCCGTAAACAAAGTTGTGGGGGCCTATAAGGATTCGGGTTTATAAATGTAAACGCTCGACTACCTCAAATCCGCCTCCAATTTTAGGACGCGCGATTTAGGCCGGTCAACTTTTTGGCGCCGTTGCCGGGGACAAGGCAAAATGGCACTGTTGACGAATCTGAATCCACTAACTACACTCTTGTGCCTCAAGCTTAGCAATGAGTTTGACAGCACTCTTTTTCTTTTTCCTTTTTCCTATTTGTTATTCTTTGCCTAAAATTAATAATTCAATTATCTAAACTTGGTTTTTCATGCCACTTTCAGGAACTCTGAAGAACAGATCACTGTTCCATCGAGCTCCGACACCAATCAACATTCCGAACGAGCAGAATCATCGACATCATGCCTCCCCATGTCAACCCACAACAAGCTGAAGGGGAACAGCAGGGAAGGCATGGGAATGAATCTCCGCCACCAAGTGGCAATGATCGCTATGATGGCAATGATCAACCTGAAGATCAAGAATCAGAGCACTCCGAGGAAGGCGACCCCCGTGTCCGGCATCACCACCATCGTTGACACATGCGACACCAGGACCAGGAACAACAGGGAGGCGGAAACAGCGACGATTCAGACGAAGAAGAGAAGACTCTAAGGGAGCTAGCCTCCACTAAGGCTAACAATTCCAGATGCCCTGTCATCGTTCCGCGATTCAACGCCGCAAACTTCGAACTCAAGCCGTCTGTCATCTCCATGATTCAGAACAAAAGCTTTAGAGGGAGTTCTAAGAATGACAATCCCTATCACCATTTGGATGCTTTTAAGAACATCTGTGATACTATTAAGATGCGAGGAGTTCCCCAGGAGGTAATCTATTGTAAGGGCTTCATCTTTTCTTTGGAAGATAAAGCTCTATCATGGTACCTAGGGTTGCCCACCAGGCTCTGAACGGATGGGGAGCATTGGCGGATGCATTCGTAAATAAGTTCTACCCAACTGAGAAGACAGTGAGAAACAGACAAATGATAACTTCTTTCATGCAAAAGCCCAACGAGAACCTCCATGAGGCCTGGGAGCGATACCAAGAATATCAGAGGGACTGCCCTCACCACAACTACAAGAAAGGGTTCTTGATCACTACCTTCTATAACGGCCTAACTCCTGAAGAAAGGGTTTCATTGAACGCAGCAGCCGGAAGTGACTTCCTGGGGAAGAAGCGGAGTAGGTCCGAGAAGATCATCAAGAACATGGTCGAGCTGCAAGCCGGCACTGACTATGAGAGATCTAACTGGGGCCAAGCTAAAAAGGTTAGTGAAGGGCTTTCTTATGAATCCAAGGCACTGGAGACGATCACTTCTCAGATCCAGAGGATAGCTACGGATGTAAAGCAGCTGAAGGAATCTGGCGGAAAGGGTAAGAAACAGGTAGAAAAGGTAATGAAATGTGTGACATGTGGAGAAGGGGGACACGGTATAGAGAATTGCATCTACACCCAACCAGACGCATCAAGCGATTCTGAATCTGAGGATGAGGAAACTGAGAAGGTAGCTTTTGTAAATTTCAAAAGGCCGGACCACCCTGGCTTCAGTTATGGCAACAAGGATGCGGCTGAAAACTCGCATCAGTTACAAAGCACCTCCAAGCCACCTCAGGATTTTGAGCAAAGGGGAGGACCAGGCCAATACCCCAAAAACTCTCATTTCCCATCAAACAAAGGGAACTTTCAGGGGCAAGTAAGGTATCCAGGATCGGCCAAGGAGTAAGGCAGCGTGGTCGGTCAATTATTTGATTTCGTTAAAAGGCAGGACACGATTAATAACCAGCTAGCATAGAGTGCGCTATCAAATTCAGGTGTTTTGAACTCATTGCAGGTCCATCTGGCAGATATGCAGACTCACCAACGCCAAATTGATCAGCAATTAGCTCAAATGGCCGAATTAATGAAGAACCCGTCAGGGAAGATCCCGTCCAATACCGAACCAGCCAAGAGACTGGGGTAGTGATTGCATAAACAAAGAATGAAGAAGAAGACTTGGGCGTCCAGCTGAAGACGAGAAATGCAGTGCTTCTCGAGAGGCAACCCGAGTTGTCTTTTTAATTCCTAGAATAGGGCGTTTTTACTTTCCTGCAAGAAAGACATTACAAACTTTTCAGGATGTAATAAGACCCGAGTCAGTGCATGGGCCACATGCGCTGAATCTGTTTTATGGGTCACTGAAGTATTCTATAGGACGGGATGGGTAATGCTAGCTGAGGTCGGGACCTTAGTCTCGGGCCAGTGATGTTTTACCCCCCCCAACAGCTTTCATTGCCCCATTTTGTTTTCAAGTTTTCTTTTCTTTCTTCTAGCTTTTTCTCTGAACGTCATAACGGGAAGCAACCCTAACGGCAAGATATGCGCCACATCGTGCAAGGAGTGTTTCGGGCATCAATAAAGCCATGACAAAAGACACTCCTGGACGACATGAACCTGTGGCGATCGTTCCAAAGGACTGATCACCCTTAGGCCGATGGATGGACTGCCTATCTCAGGAATGAATTACTCTATCAGCCGATGCATGCCCAGGATTGCTTGCCGTGTTTTTACCGTGTCGAAAAACCAAGGTTGAGTTTGCTATATATACGAACAATTTTTACCGTGTCGGGCTACCTGAATTACTGTGCTCGTACTCCCATATCGTGCAAGGACTTTGTGCTTTTTTCTCTCGTGTCGCGCGACACCCCCTTTTTTTTTGCCTTCGTGACGTACGGAAGTCCCGAGCTCTGTGAGGTACAGCCCGACAGACCTATCGCCCGGTAGATCTATCACGCGGTAGTCTATGCCGCCCGACACGTTCTCTGTTTACATGTATAGACTGTCGGCTTTGATTAGCTGAATGGTTTCGTATCGCCCGACACATATCTTTTAGTAACTATTGCCTGATATGCCATGTCGAGCGATAGTCGTGTCGTCCATTTTTGTATAACCCCGAAGGTTTTTTTTGCCGGGCGACACGCTGTATCGGGCATCTTTTATCGGCCGACACGGCCGTGCATTTTATCGCCCTATCACCTTGTTCGTATCAGGAGATACCCGTCCCTAATATCGGCCACATGACTTCACCTCAGACCCTTGTGTGTCGCCCGATACTGGGGGGAGGCCATGCAATCTTTGTACAGAAAAACACCGGGCCAATAATTAGCCAATCTTTGGGGGAGTTGATAATGCCAAATTTTGTGATGTTTTTGGCCTTTATTCTGTTATCAAAACTGCCCTTTTCTGCTATTTTCCTCTCTTTTATATGCATTTTCGCAATAATTAGTCAAGCCATGCTCTCAATCCAATATTTCCATCTTTGTAGAGTTTTCCTCCTATTTTGGCCCATTTAGCACCAATAAGGCCATCCCAGTCCGCAAATAAGTCCAAGACTATTTCGGGCCCCCCTAACGGCCGATGCGCATGCTGACCGGCAGGGCGACGATGCGCAGATGCCGCGCGAGAGGGTACCGATGGACGACACGCCTCTTTACCCAATAGGGAGCCGAGCACGCCGCAACTACTCCATGAGTCGCGTGATATCGGCCACCCACCGGCAGGCGCCTCTCGCCACAACGCCCGATAGCCGACATCCTTGTGCCGGGCGATACTTGCATCAGCCGACGCCGACTGAGCGGCGGTAAGAACGACACGTGGCGCTTCGAGCACCATATCTTCTCCCGACCAGCTGCCTATAAATAGCAGCTACAGGGAGCCGAAAAGACAGTTCGGACAGTGGGGAGTTCGGACAAGCTTGGTCACTTTAGGTTTCAGATAGTCGAGTGATCTTCGGAGGAGACTACGAGAGCAGGCGTATCTGTGGGCTCTGATCTCCAAAACCACAATATAAACACGATTTAAATGTAGCAGAAGCATTCGATTAGTTGCGGAATATGAAAAATTACTAGAAATTAAAATTTTTTGAAACAAGACCTGGAAATTATAAAATTCCTTTTATAAGAAACCAAGTAAACAGTTTACATCTCTGTTAAACCACTTCTTGAGTAGTTATATACAACATGATTCAAAATCTCAGGAGCCAACACCAAAACTCAAAACACTGATTCCTAGGACCTGAGAGTACAGAGACGGCATAGGACCATCTAACTACATAACTCAGCAGCCAGTATCTCCACCTGAGATTCACTGCTGCCCTTGGTATTGTTGTTGTCGTTGTTGCTCATCCTTAAACGGTCTCCTTCGTCTTCGACGACCACCTAAAAAGAGTTGAAATCTACGGAGTGAGACAATGTACAAATTGTCCCAGCGAGAGTTATAACTCTCAACTAGAAGCTTTATTATAACATTAAGGAATATCATAGACAAGATAACATAATTCGTACAACAACAGGTTTAATAACAAGAGAAGCAACTTCTATCTGAGCAGTCATGTCTTTAAAGCATATAAAGGACATGTATACAAAATATCTGAACAGATCATTAATGTAAACAATGTAACACCAAACATTGTTCCTCGTAGTAACCTAAGCAGATATACTACACGGTTGATTATGTTTTACAAACATTATTATGCCCTGTGGAGATGAGGTATACCGCTCATACTCCAACCGATCACTAGTAAGTTGCATCAGTATCATACATAGGTCATCAAAAGAGCTGGATTCTTATGACCTCATCTTCCTCAGTCAGTTAGAGGATTGTTTACAGGACATCTTGTGTCTCTGCTGTTATAGCTTACCAGGGTAATCTGGTCCTTCGCTATTTTAGAGTTACAGTGGCGTTCTGTACTCTCTTCATCACCGGAAGATTTCTTGTTTATCTCTCACCGATGCGGTGTTTGTGTCTTCTTTCGGAGATTTGTGGTACATCTCACCATTTGGTTTTGTAGTTAAGGATTGACGGTATCAATTCCTACACTAGGATGTAAGGATTTACGCATCCATCTCCCCCACATACTCAAAAGTATGTGATCCAGGAGTTCCCTTAGGAAAACCTGTTTCACCATCATTTGCTCTCTGACAATGATGGATCTATGATCAGGGCTCTACATGGAATGATTATACTTGATTAGTTAGGTACATTTCAGTATTCTTTTGACATCATACATGTTCTCAAACATTAATCATTAGCATGGCAGCTATGAAAATAGAATACTAAATGTAACAAGTCTAACTCACATCAATTATCATTTCTCAATCATTTCATCACAAGTCATCTGTTAAGCATGACTTGGATGATATTTATAGCTTTCACAGCCCATCAGTCTCATAGGATGCCACTCAACAAGGCATCAGAATATTTCACTTACTCATAAAGCTAAAGCATGCTTTCAATGAATATAGTTTCATAATCCATACTGGATATGATCATCATCTCATGACAACCTGCATGGTTAATTCAACTGATAACAGTAAACAATTCATTCTATAAGTTACACTTTTAAACTCTTAGAAGAGTCAAGTTCCCCAATATTCATCAATTAGGGTTATTCATTTCCTTTACTTATGATTAGGAATATTGATTCCTCATCTCATACTTCAATCATGAGGATTCATGCTTAAAAGTATAACTGGAAATAGGGTTTCACCCTATACAAATTAAGGTTATTGAAATCTCTTTATCCTATAAGACATCATATTTGGTAACTTGTTCTCAAAGTTTCATACCTAAAGGCATGACGCAGGACTAAGGTTAACATACCCCATCCTTTTTAGATTATTAGTCCAATTCTAGTATGCAACTCTGCCATCCTTAGAAGCATACCAGGGTATGGTGAGTATTTGCCTTAAATACAACATTTATTGAACATCATAATGATTATCAATTCAAGGTATGAATTCACTTCTCAATCTTATCATGGTGTGAACACATCATACTCATTGATTTGACTATACTTTATTTAAAGGCATTACCTTATAAACATCTCCAGGAATTCATAATTGCTAGGTCATATACTAGGCTCACTATTCATCCCACTAGGATTTCCATATTTTCATTTCTAATTTAGGGATTTTCATCCATATTACATCTCCGCTGGATTAGATTTATTAAACTTCTTATCTCACATGGCATAAAGATTCCTCATATAACAACTTGTATTTTAGGGTTTCATACTCAAAGGCATAACCCTGAATTACTACATTTATTAGATCACCATAAATTAGGGTTTACTATTCGCATTATATGTTATCACCCTAGAATTAGGGTTTACTATTCTCATTATATGTTATCACCCTAGAATCCGGGTTTACTATTCACCTCATGGTGAATTGAACTCATAACATCATCATGTATGAGAAACATCTTCAGTAAAGCCCTCAGATAAGATTAAGATTCATCAATTATCATAATTAGGGTTTCCATGATCTCACATAGGTGGATCATACCCTAATCATGCACATTCATGTGTATTGAAGGTACTTTCTCTCTCCTATGATACTTTCTCTCTCTTCTTACTAGTAGATGGTGATTACATCACTCCAGATCAGGTTGGGTTAAGTCCCCGTTGACTAACATAAACCAAATCACCACTATTGAGTGATTAGGGTTTGTTTAGAACAAGGTTTCACTCAATTGAACCTTTTAAGATCATTATGGTAAATTACACATTGATCATCATTATGGGTTAATTTACTAACCATTTGACCCTTAATGTCTCTTGGTATTATTATGGTTTAGGTTGAACAACCATCAAACCATTTAAGCCTTCAAGGCATTAGGCAGACTTAACTTCAAATGTCTCCAATAGGTTTCACACCTTCAACCTTCAAACGATCATGAGATCGTATAAGGTTGTAGACCGTTTAAGCTTTGTAGACCGTTTAAGATTTGGTTGACTTCAAGACCGTATAACACTCAAGACTATTTACCCTCATTCGGTCTTGAGGTCGAATAGTCTCATTCGGTCTTGAGGTCGAATGACCTTATACGGTCTTGAGGTCGAATGACCTTATACGGTCTTGAGGTTGAATGACCTTATACGGTCTTGAGGTTGAATGACCTTATACAGTCTTGAGGTCGAATGACCTTATACGGTCTTGAGTTTGAATGACCTTATACGGTCTTGAGGTCGAATGACCTTAAAAGCTCAAGATCGTATGGACCTCCAAGGTGGTTCAAAGGGTAAACTTGATTAGGGTTTCCTATGTTGAAGCCTTCAATTGGTCTCAAGCTTGCTAACCACTTATCAATTGAGACAATTAGGGTTAGCCTTAACCAATTGGTCACTCAATTTGACCCTCAATTGATATCCAATTAGGGTTGGAGTTGGTTCAATTAAGATCTATAAACGTTCAACCATCAACACTCAACAATGTGAATTAAATCGAAGTTGAACCCATCAATTGACCTCCAATTGGGCTCAAACTTGGCCCAAACGGTCTTGGGATCGTTTGTATATACTCCAAACGGTCGTGAGACCGTTTTCCCAAGAATTCATCAAAATCTAGATTTATTTGATAGGGGTTGAACCTTAATTAAGTCACAAATCAGCAATTTGATTATTTCAATAACCCATTGTAATTGGGCCCTCAATTGATCAAATTACCTTAACCCTAGACCTCCAAACGGTCTTGGGTTGTCACCAAACGGTCTTGAGACCATTTGCCCATCCATCCTTTGGACTTAAGTGAAAATTCATCAAGTTTTGATTTATTGAGTTGATCATTACATCAATACTTAATTGCAATGTAATTTGGTATCTTTGTACCTTCAATTGGTCAACTATACTTGACACCAGACCTCCATACGATCTTGGGTGATCCCCAAACGGTCTTGAGACCGTTTGGATGATTCCCCAAACGGTCTTGAGACCGTTTGGGCTAATCAACCCAAAATCTCAAATTAGCTCATTGTGATTTCAGCACTGATTTCAATTAGGGTTTTCCCTAGTAATCAACCTTCAACTCTTAACTCGTTTGGAATTAGTCCATCAAATTTGGTGAGTCATTAATTAACATCATTATGAACAGTAATCTCATACGGTCAATGCTTAGTCAACCATCTTATACGGTCTTGAGACCGTTTACCCAAAAAGGGCAAATTAAGCAGATTGAAAAACAGAACTAAATTCAATTGAATTTGCTAATTGTTTTGCCTATATCTCACGATTCCTTTGGATTTAACCTCTCAAATTTTGTGGGTGATTAACCTACATAATTATGAACAGGATTCTCATAATTCCACGCTTGGTCAACGCAGCCATACGGTCTTGAGACTGTATGCCTTCATACGACCTTGAAACCGTTTTCCCACAAAACGGTTTTGTAAACCGTATGGGCAATTGGTTGAGGTCGTATGGTAAAGTGGAAAACTTTGGATAAGCATAGGAAATAACTCTCTCATCTTCTATCTCAAGAACAGCAACAGTTCCTCACGGATTTGCTTGCAAGGAAGCAAGGGAAGATAGGGAAGAAGAAGAACTAGCAACTAAAAGCATGGAAAAGATGTATATAACAAAGCATAGGTTTAGAGTTATAAAACCCGCCTAAAGCTTTCTCCTTGAGCTCCAAGATTTCGATCTCCAAGCCTTTAATGGCGTCCTAGAAGCTCCACAGGTCGGCCAAGGTGAATCCTCCAAGGAAAGTTGAGAAGAGATGGCTAGAAAGATAGAGTTAAGTGAGCTAGCCATGAATTTGACCTTGAATTTGAGTTTCATCCAAGAATTTAAGCAAAAGGAAGGATCCAAACCTACCTTGCACTCCCCTGGTCGTCCTCCTGAGCTCCAGATCTCTCCTTAGTCGGTTGAGCAAGGGGGAACAGTGAGAGAAATGAAAGAAACATTCCTTTGCTAAGTGAGGAAAAGGGCTTATATACTTGGGTGGAATTTCAACATAGACACATAGGTTTTCCTCATTTTCAACTAAGACCCTCCTTTCTTCTTTTCTCGTCCCTTCTTCTTATTTCTAAGGACAGCCTTCTTCTAAGGTCAAGAAATGAAGGCAAAGAAGATCAACCTATTACTAAAGCACACACATAAAAGGGCTATAGTACTTACACCTTGATTATTCAATCACAAAGGTGTTTTTCATTATATGATTATTCAATTGAAGTGACTTCTTCATCATTTCTTCTCTAAATGATGACAAGAGTCTTACAAGATATTTTAGATGGTGTATTTTACAAGTTGCACCCCTCAAATTGGGTAAATTGCACTTTACTCCAATTTAGGGTTTCAAGCACAGGGATTGCTTCCACAGCTGCACCTTGGTGCTCAAGCTTGGGAAATCCCTCAAACTTTACCATAATCATTCTTATGTTGTCTCAACATTGAAGGAACATATAAACATGTGAATTTTTCAAGTTAACCCCTCTGATTGGGCAATTTGCACATAGGTCCCTGTATTGCAAACAATACTTCAACATTGGTTTACAAGGGACAAAAATGGAAACATGTCTTCCATAAAAGCTTTAATTATATACTAAAGGATAATTACAACCATCCAATTTCATAATTAGGCAAAACACCTAGGGTTAGCTCATAACCCAGGTCAGGGGTGTTACAAATCATAAACCCCTAACAAGGATTTCGTCCCCGAAATCTCAGGAAGGAAAGGGGAAAGTAGATATTGTTTCAGCATACACATTGTTACATCCTTAGGTAACATACCATTTTCAGGGAGATGTTATAGAATTTTGATCAACATTCTTTAGGATCAGATTCAAGCCCTGATACTTATTTAAGACCATATAAGGGCCTTTTCACCCTGAGTGTATCATAACATCTGATAATTAGCATACTAACTCCCTTTATTATATGCATTAACTATCTCATCAGTTACACATTCTTATCATAGAGAAAAAGTTTTCTTGTCACGCAAGGATTTACTTAACAGACATTCTGGAGAAGGATATGTTTATTTTAAGAACATAAACCCCTAACAAGGGATGTTCTTAAAATTCTATCTTTATTTAAGAACATAAACCCCTAACAAGGGATATTCTTAACATTCTTTGGTATTAATTACTTGTGTTATCAAAACTTTATATCTCTTTCTTCCTTTTATCGTGGGACATTGCTCATTACATATATTCTTTCAATCATTACTAATCATGGTTGACCTTCTTCATTCTTATTTTTCTTATCTTATGATGCTCTTTAAGTTGTTTCAAATTGACTACTTGATCAGAGTAATCAAAAGATAACAACTTCAAAGTTTCCATATTTACTTCATCATCAGTAATTGTATACCTGGCCAGGGTATATGATTACTGAGGTAAGAAAATATGTACTTATATATTACTATGTTCCTTCTCTTTTTCCATCCTTACAAACATAATTATTAACTTTACTGAATCCTACATCCAGATCAATTCTTTAATACCATTTCTTCTTATAGAAGTAACATGTAATATAAAACAATTATATTTGATGCATCATTGAAAACTTTTATGATACCAATCAAAGAATAGTTCAATCAACTACTATTTCAACTTATCCAAAAAGGTCAGAAAGAGATTTATAAGAAATACCATTTATCTTGTCAAATCAATCATGGCTCGAGGATTCTATCAAATCCTTGCATGTCAAGGTATAAGATCTACTCGAATGCAATGATTAAAAAGAAGAGGATGCAGGGAGGTCATACCTCCTGCATAACAACATACTCACTCAACAGAGTCTCCAACAACAACTTCCTTCCCTATGACTGAATGTCATATTGCGGTTACGGATCACTCTTCGAGTGATAAAAGAGTGCGTAGCACCCGGGTAAATCAGAACAGATACTACACAGGAATTAGACATATCAGAATATAAAAGTTCATCTGACCTGTCACAACCCGTGGATTGACCACTGCATCAAGTGGGTTCATAGCAAAGAACCTCACTATTGTCTGTGGTTGATTTGGTGCAGATGATCCAGCTTGGGACGCTTGTCCACGTCCTTGAGCTGCTCCTTGAAATTTCCTTCTCTGTGATCCTTGTTGCCCTTGTCTCGGAGGCTGTGTCACACTGACAGGCCTAGACTGACAGTCCCTCTTCAAATGTCCCACCTTACCACAGTTGTAGCAGCTTTTCTCCAATTGTTGTGGTCTAAAGGGTTCCTTATCCTTTCTGGATAACCGTTGCCTTGATGTACTAGGTCCTAGTTGTGTTGGGGACATCAGATGCTTCTTCCTTTTTGGAATTCTAGGCCTTTGCTTCTGAGTTTGGATAGGCCTTTTCCCAATTCTTCCTCTATATATCCTTTCTAGACAATTAGTGTAACACCCCTGACCTGGGTTATACTTTAACCCTAGGTGTTTTGATTAAGAAAGATGATTAAATTCTTAATCTTATCTTGTGAAAGGTAATTAGGGTTCAAGAGGAACTTATATTGCAATTCTAGTCCTTTTTGAACATTGATGAAATCAATGTTTTGCCTGTTTTGGACTAAAGTGCAAATTACCCAAGTTGAGTGGTTTAAGTGCAAATTGTGCATGATAATATGTTCCTCATGTGTTGAAGCATCATGAGAGTAAAGATGATGCTGAGGTATGGCTTATGGAAGCCTGAATACCAAGAAAGAGCTGATAAAGCAATGTATGTGCATGAAAACCTAGTTTTGGTGTAATGTGCAATTTACCCAAAACCTAGGGTTCAATATGCAAATTATCACTTCAATAAGGTCCTTAATGTTCCTTGGCATCATGTAGAGAAAAGAAAATGAGAGGTGTGCCTCATTTGAATTAAGTTGGAGGAGAGAGAATCTTGATATTAAAATAATCAAGATTTAATCATAAGTGAAACCCTAATTCAAATTAGGGAAAAAATGAATGTATTAATTAAAGGGCCTTCAATCAAAATGTTATTGGTTGATTTTGAATAAGGATGGACTTTCTTTTTCCAAGATAAGGAACGAAAATATCCTAAGGAGGTGAAATTCCACTCACCATTATTATAAGGAAAAGAAAACCCACTCACATATGGATATTAATATAATAAGCATTAAGGTGCTTAATTTGATTTTCTTTAAATCATGGATAATGAAGAAGAATAAGAGGCAATGAAGATATTCTCGTCCTTAAGGATTTTGAGGGGAATTTGAGGGGGAAGAGGCGGCCATATTTTTGGAATTTAATGCATTTTAATAATGCATTTTCTCTCTCATCAATTTTCTTATAAAAGTACCTTTACCAAGCCAAAACAAAGGCTATTTCGGATTCTTTTCTTTACTCTTGCTTGGAAAACGACCAAGGAGCTGTGGAGGAGCAGGAGGACGACCCCAACCTGTTGGTAAGGTCCTTGACCTTCGTTCTTATTGATTCCATGGTGGAAATCAAAAATAAATCATTGATTTCTTCTTATTTTCATCTCCTCTTCAACCCTAGCCAACTTTTTCATCCAAAAGCTTGAGGACGAGTTTAGGGGGAGTTGCTAGAGCTTCATCCACCATTAATGGCGTGAGCGTGAAGCTTTGGAGCTCAATTGGAGGCAGGTTTTATAACTCAAACCCTTAATCATTGCTATTGCATCAATCAATTATGCTTTGTTGATTGTTTTCTTCAATTTGATACATACTTGTTTCTTTGCTGTAGTTTCCATCAAGAACGGTTGCTGTTCTTGGTTGTTCGAAGGAAGGGGATGATGACATCATCCTATATTCTTATCCAAAGAAAATTACCAAGCCAAATGGTCTTGATAGCTACTCCAAATCGTTTTAATTTGATTGGCTATGCGGTTTCAGCAAACCGTTTTAGGGCAAACGGTTTGAAACCGTTTGGGAGCAAACGGTTTCAAGACCATTTGATATGGTTGACAAAGCGTTTCCCGTTTGGGAATCTTGTTCCTAATTATGTAGGCTAATGACCCTCCAAATTTTAGGGGTTAACTCCAAAGGAATCTTGAGTTGAAGGCCAATCAATTAGATAAATCGAATTGAATTAAATGCTGATTTTCAACCTGATTAACTTGACCTGTTTGGGCAAACGGTTTCAAGACCGTTTTAGTGTGTTGACCAAGCGTTGACCGTTTGGGATTCCTGTTTATAATGATGTTGGTTAATGACCCTCCAAATTTTAGGGATTAACTCCCAAGGAATCGTGAGTGGAAGCCTAATCAATTAGGGAAACCTAATTGAATTAAGTCCTGATTTTCAATCTGATTTAATTGACCTTTTTGAGTAAACGGTCTCAAGACCGTTTGAATGCGTTGACCAAGGGTTGACTGTTTGGTATTACTGTTCCTAATGATGTGTTCTAATGACTCACCAAATTTGAGTGATTAACTCCCAAGGAATCGTGAGTTGAAGGCTATTCAATTAAGCAAACCCTAATTGTTTATGGAAGCAATAACTATGTCAAACATAGTTGTTTGTATTTGATCGGATGGTTGATGTAACCAAATCAAGTGGAGAGAATGATAGAAATGAATTCATACATGAGTATGATTCATATGGTGATTTAGGGTAGGATCCTTAGTAAAGATATCAAGAAACCCTAATTGAGAAGGTTAACGAACCCTAACCCTGATTTAGGGAAATTCTGAGTAAAACCCTAATCTAGAGTAATAGTGTAACCCTAATTAAGGGTAATAGTGTAACCCTAATTAAGGGTAATGACTTGGGTAACTCTAATTTAAGGTAATGAAATTCCAAACCCTAATTGGATGAATAATGAATTCCTAATTTATGGGTAATTGAATGAAACCCTAATTGGGATGATTAGTGAAACCCTAATTGAGGGTGATTCCATGAGAAACTCTAATTGAGGATGATTCCATGTGAAACCCTAATTGAGGGTGATGTCATATGAAACCTTAAACCTAACACAGAGTAAAGCTATGTAAACCCCTAAATTTGGGCTATAGTGCATGGAATTCTAATCATGAGCAATATGATGATAAATCATAACCCTAATGTCTGGGTAATGATATGAGTAAACCTTAATGATGAAATAATGAGTAATACCCTATAATGATGAAATATCTCAAGTGGTTGACTATAGGCAACCTTATAACAAGCAATGCCTTAATTTGAGATGAGTCCATATCATTGAAGATAGTTGGACAATCCTTGTGTGTGATCTATGCACATCATGGTAAAGGTGATAGGTTGGTGGATGAAAGTATTAAGATGTGAAATTCCTTATTATAAGATAAGTTAATAAACTCATGTAAGATAGAAGTGATGAGGGAAGTAATACATTGAGACATGATAGATATCACATTTAGCATTTCAGGGTTGATATACCTTGATGCATCTCAAATCCAATATTTTTGGATAAGATACACAAGGAGAGTGTTATGTAAATTGTTACAATGAAATGTAATGAGTTTAACATACTTGATAAGTAAGCTAAAATGAGTATGATGTAATCATACTATGATAAGGATGAGAGATAAACTCATACCTTGTGTTGATGATCATTTAATGGTAAATGATAAGAATATTAAATACTTGGAATGTCGATGGATGCTCCTAGATGTATGAAACAATATATTAGGGTTGGATTGATAAAATGAACATGAAACCCTAATTGATGTGAATAGTAAACCCTAACCCTGTGGAGGAAATAGTGGTGTTACTATTATATTACATGAGTTAATATGTTATTGTTGCCTAGTGAGAGGTGACAAGATGTTTAATGGCCTTGTGAGCCATATGGTTAGATGTTACCTAGTAAGAAGTAACAAGATGTTTCATGGGCATGATTGAGCCCTGAATGAGGTGTATTCCTCTTATGTTGATAAGGGTTGATACCCTGTGATATTGTGAAAAGGATTTATATCCTGTGATAGCATGATGACTGGTGTAGTCTCATGAATGGCAAGTGAATATTATCATGTGATGATGAGATGAGAAATTATGTTTCATATGTTTTATATCTTTTCAGGTTTTGATATTTATATGCTTGCTAGAAGTGAATTAGGGTTTGTATGTCCACTTCTTTGATGCATCCTTAATTCACCCAATTGGCATAACTAATCAAGTGCAACTCTAATCATGTAGTGTCCTGTGCCATAGATCCATCTGAGTGTCAGAACTTGCCAGATGGTGAAACGAGTATTCCTAAGGGAAACTCGGAGCGCATACTGATGAGTATGTGGGGTGCTTGTCATCCTGAATTCAAGTGTTTAGGGAGGATGACTGCGGTGATACGTAGCCCTTAGTTGATAACGGTTGCGGTCGTGTCTCGGTGATTATATATGTGATGATATTAGAGGACAACTGCGGTTGTACCTCAGATGGTAGGGTATGCGTACCCACCTCTTTCACTAGTGCCGTGACCTGTACCAAGGACGGACTAGGCTGTTAGCAGCTTGACCTTTTGTGTCACTGTGGCGGACCCGTACTGACCGGGGGCGGAGAAGATCTTAGGAGTCCGGCTCTTCCTAGATCTTGTATGGCAGTGATTTCGCCTTAGAAGTGGTCAGTTGGATTTTGAGTGGTATCCTCAATTTCCTCAGGACATAATAAAAGATGTAATACAGCCGTATAGCATATCTGTTTAGGGTTATACATGATGCTTCACATTGGATGATAACCCTTGTTTGTTCTCTTTACGTAAAGATGATGCTTAGTGAAACTAAGAGATAGTAGTTATACTTATGTCGTGGATATGCATAAGACTGTAAATGTGTACATACAATAGTCATGCTTATGTTGATATCTTACTACTGTTGTTGATTATAATCATGATGCTAGATATCTCATGTTGATAGTTATGTTTCGCATGCTATCCATGCCTCTATAATTAGAAATACATGACATAGGCTTAATGCCTGTAATTAGGTTTGGTTAAAGTCCAATGCCTGGTTGTGTAATCAGGATTGGTATAGTCCAATGTCTGAAACATTTATACCTGATTGATATAGTTTAATGCTTAAATAAGACATGATAATTTATATAATCACATGTTTGGCATAAGTGAATACCTGTTTAGAAGATTGGCTAAGGCCAACAAATAGAAACAAGAATGAATCATGGGTGACACATCAGAATAATGAATGACATGAGCAAAGCTTGAGATGTTGAAAATGTATGGTAGATAAATGTTATACACGTTCTTTCTATTTCTTATAAAGAGAATAGATGAATTACTGTTCAATCATAGATAGGTGTAATACTTTAAAAGATGAGAATGATCTAAACTGCTTATCCTCTGCTCAGTTTTATATTAATTAAACTACAATAATGATGTTTCTGGCAGAGAGTTATATCTCTCGCTGGGGCAATTTTCAATTGTCTCACCCCCGTGGGAACCAATATTTTTAGGTGGACGAGTGCAAAAGGGACTGAGAATATCTTGTAGAGGAAGAATATCAGCAGTAATAGGGACAGTAGTGACAACTCAGGTTGAGTATGCTGTCTGTCGTGTTTTGTAGATAGAAGTCCTATGTGTCGTCTCTGTACTCTCAGGTCCTCAGAGTTAGTACTTAGTGCTTTTAATGTATCGTTTTGAGATTTTTGGATTGATGCCTCAAGGTTATTATGCTGTCTGTGTTTAGCTTTTAACAAGGTAGTTGATGTTGTAACCCTCGAGAAGAGATGGTATAAGATATATACTTATGAACCATGATGTAAATGTAATACATTGGTTCTTGTTGAAAAAGTTTTCCTATGAATGAGTCTCTTTGAAAAAGGTTTTAATTTTTAGTGATTTTATGTAATCCGCTGCTTAGTGAACACTTCCGCATTAGTTAATTATGTTTTTGTTAGTTGGATGCTACAATTTAGTGGTATCAGAGCTCTAGGTTCGCTGAGTCTACAGAGACATAGGACTAAGGTAGTAGAGTCTGTTCTGGTATCATCTAGTGTATCTGATAATGTCTTCTGCTCATATAAGAGAAGAAGAACTTAAAGATGACTGGGTCACATGAGGAGATTGCTGTTGAGAGCAGCAATATTTCACCAAGAAGAGGTGCATGGGAGCAGGCAAGAGAGAGACAATTGCCTAAGAGTCTCCTAGTTGATCTATTTATGATAAGAAAATCTTTCTTTAAGTATTACTGTTGGGCAGATTAGGGCAACAGTAATGCATATAGTGGACTGGATACTAGCTTTACGATCTAGGTTATCAGTCCTTAATACAAAAGTTTGAGCTTTAAAAGAGTATCTAAATGACTTAGTCAAGTTGGAACAAGGGAAAGTCATGTGTGTATAATGATATTAAAAGTGAGGAATATGATCGCAAATAAAGTGCATACTACCTAATCTCAGTATTTATATACCCTGGCCAGGTATACAACTATTAATGATAAAGTGGGTATGGAAACTCTTAGATTGTTGTCTTTTTTATTGCTCTGATCAAGTAGTCATTCTGAGACAATCAAATGAGTATCATGAATCAGGAATATGGAATGAATAAATGTGTCATATCCTATGCATAAGAAAGAGAAGTCTGAGATAATCTCAGATGAGCATGTTGTATGTGGAACTAAAAGTGTACTCCTCATAAGATAAGAATAAGAATGAGGGAGATGAACCCTGTTCAACAATGCTGCAAGCATAATAAAGATCTTTCCCATAATGAGGAAATGGGAATTGTGATGAGATCATGAGATGATCATAAACATGCTAGATAATAATAAAGAAAGGGATAATGACATGCAATCATCCTTACAAATTTCAATGCTAAAGGCAAGGAACCTAGGATGAGATAAAAAGTAAATGGTTTATGAATAATTGAAAATACATAAATTAATAAGAGGAATATGAATCCTTGTTTTCTTTCCTTTCAGGGACATGGCAATCAAGTGGGTCTTAGGACACTTGATGTGCATAAGATAAATGTGTTCATGTGATGGATACTTAGAAAAGTATCAGTTATCTTGGACTTTGGTCCCAAGATGAGGACATGAAACAATTAACGTTCCAAGATGAAAGGAAGAGATATATATGATGTGTTTCCAACACATGTGATAGATACCAAGGTGAAAGATTCTGGTATCTGAGAGTTATCAGATGGGTTAGGTTGGCTACCTAGAGTGGTCAACTGTGAAATTAGTCTGTTTATAATAATATGAACATTATATGTTAGGGGTTTATGCTCTGCATAAACATGATATTAATAAAGAATGTACGATGCTTCTCTGAATAAGAAAAGTGTTATTTGACACAAAGTTGACTCTATAGTCAATAATGAGGGACAGTGGGGCATGTGCCTTGTGTGTTGATTCTATGAGAATCTTGTATGGAAACACTTGGTGCTGATCAAAGTTTTATGGTGTCTCCATAATAATGAGATGTTATGTGAATACTAGATAGTATGATAAATGAAATATATTTGTCCTCCTTTATCTGGATTTCGAGGACGAAATCCTTGTTAGGGGTTTATAATTTGTAACACCCCTGACCTAGGTTATACTTTAACCCTAGGTGTTTTGATTAAGAAAGATGATTAAATGCTTAATCTTATCTTGTGAAAGGTAATTAGGGTTCAAGAGGAACTTATATTGCAATTCTAGTCCTTTTTGAACATTGTTGAAATCAATGTTTTGCCTGTTTTGGACTAAAGTGCAAATTACCCAAGTTGAGGGGTTTAAGTGCAAATTGTGCATGATAATATGTTCCTCATGTGTTGAAGCATCATGAGAGTAAAGATGATGCTGAGGTATGGCTTATGGAAGCCTGAATACCAAGAAAGAGCTGATAAAGAAATGTATGTGCATGAAAACCTAGTTTTGGTGTAATGTGCAATTTACCCAAAACCTAGGGTTCAATATGCAAATTACCACTTCAATAAGGTCCTTATTGTTCCTTGGCATCATGTAGAGCAAAGAAAATGAGAGGGGTGCCTCATTTGAATTAAGTTGGAGGAGAGAGAATCTTGATATTAAAATAATCAAGATTTAATCATAAGTGAAACCCTAATTCAAATTAGGGCAAAAATGAATGTATTAATTAAAGGGCCTTCAACCAAAATGTTATTGGTTGATTTTGAATAAGGATGGACGTTCTTTTTCCCAGATAAGGAACGAAAATATCCTAAGGAGGTGAAATTCCACTCACCATTATTATAAGGAAAAGAAAACCCACTCACATATGGATATTAATATAATAAGCATTAAGGTGCTTAATTTGATTTTCTTTAAATCATGGATAATGAAGAAGAATAAGAGGCAATGAAGATAGCCTCTTCCTTAAGGATTTTGAGGGGAATTTGAGGGGGAAGAGGCGGCCATATTTTTGGAATTTAATGCATTTTAATAATGCATTTTCTCTCTCATCAATTTTCTTATAAAAGTACCTTTACCAAGCCAAAACAAAGGCTATTTCGGATTCTTTTCTTTCCTCTTGCTTGGAAAACGACCAAGGAGCTGTGGAGGAGCAGGAGGACGACCCCAACCTGTTGGTAAGGTCCTTGACCTTCGTTCTCCTTGATTCCATGGTGGAAATAAAAATTAAATCATTGATTTCTTCTTATTTTGATCTCCTCTTCAACCCTAGCCAACTTTTTCATCCAAAAGCTTGAGGACGAGTTTAGGGGGAGTTGCTAGAGCTTCATCCACCATTAATGGCGTGAGATTGAAGCTTTGGAGCTCAATTGGAGGCGGGTTTTATAACTCAAACCCTTAATCATTGCTATTGCATCAATCAATTATGCTTTGTTGATTGTTTTCTTCAATTTGATACATACTTGTTTCTTTGCTGCAATTTCCATCAAGAACGGTTGCTGTTCTTGGTTGTCCGAAGGAAGGGGATGATGACATCATCCTAGATTCTTATCCAAAGAAAATTACCAAGCCAAATGGTCTTGATAGCTACTCCAAATCGTTTTAATTTGATTGGCTATGCGGTTTCAGCAAACCGTTTTAGGACAAACGGTTTGAAACCGTTTGGGAGCAAACGGTTTCAAGACCATTTGATATGGTTGACCAAGCGTTGCCCGTTTGGGAATTTTGTTCCTAATTATGTAGGATAATGACCCTCCAAATTTTAGGGGTTAACTCCAAAGGAATCGTGAGTTGAAGGCCAATCAATTAGATAAATCGAACTGCATTAAATGCTGATTTTCAACCTGATCAACTTGACCTGTTTGGGCAAACGGTTTCAAGACCATTTGAGTGTGTTGACCAAGCGTTTACCGTTTGAGATTCCTGTTCATAATGATGTTGGTTAATGACCCTCAAAATTTGAGGGATTAACTCCCAAGTAATCGTGAGTTGAAGCCTAATCAATTAGGGAAACCTAATTGAATTAAGTGCTGATTTTCAATCTGATTTAATTGACCTTTTTGAGTAAACGGTCTCAAGACCGTTTGAATGCGTTGACCAAGGGTTTACTGTTTGGTATTATTGTTCCTAATTATGTGTTCTAATGACTCACCAAATTTGAGTGATGAACTCCCAAGGAATCGTGAGTTGAAGTCTATTCAATTAAGCAAACCCTAATTGTTTATGGAAGCAACAACTATGTCAAACATAGTTGTTTGTATTTGATCGGATGGTTGATGTAACCAAATCAAGTGGAAAGAATGATAGAAATGAATTCATACATGAGTATGATTCATATGGTGATTTAGGGTAGGATCCTTAGTAAAGAGATCAAGAAACCCTAATTGAGAAGGTTAACGAACCCTAACCCTGATTTAGGGAAATTCTGAGTAAAACCCTAATCTAGGGTAATAGTGTAACCCTAATTAAGGGTAATAGTGTAACCCTAATTAAGGGTAATGACTTGGGTAACTCTAATTTAAGGTAATGAAATTCCAAACCCTAATTAGATGAATAATGAATTCCTAATTTATGGGTAATTGAATGAAACCCTAATTGGGATGATTAGTGAAACCCTAATTGAGGGTGATTCCATGAGAAACTCTAATTGAGGATGATTCCATGTGAAACCCTAATTGAGGGTGATGTCATATGAAACCTTAAACCTAACACAGAGTAAAGCTATGTAAAACCCTAAATTTGGGCTATAGTGCATGGAATTCTAATCATGGGCAATATGATGATAAATCATAACCCTAATGTCTGGGTAATGATATGAGTAAACCTTAATGATGAAATAATGAGTAATACCCTATAATGATGAAATATCTCAAGTGGTTGACTATAGGCAACCTTATAACAAGAAATGCCTTAATTTGAGATGAGTCCATATCATTGAAGATAGTTGGACAATCCTTGTGTGTGATCTATGCACATCATGGTAAAGGTGATAGGTTGGTGGATGAAAGTATTAAGATGTGAAATTCCTTATTATAAGATAAGTTAATAAACTCATGTAAGATAGAAGTGATGAGGGAAGTAATACATTGAGACATGATAGATATCACATTTAGCATTTCAGGGTTGATATACCTTGATGCATCTCAAATCCAATATTTTTGGATAAGATACACAAGGAGAGTGTTATGTAAATTGTTACAATGAAATGTAATGAGTTTAACATACTTGATAAGTAAGCTAAAATGAGTATGATGTAATCATACTATGATAAGGATGAGAGATAAACTCATACCTTGTTTTTATGATCATTTAATGATAAATGATAAGAATATTAAATACTTGGAATGTCGATGGATGCTCCTAGATGTATGAAACAATATATTAGGGTTGGATTGATAAAATGAACATGAAACCCTAATTGATGTGAATAGTAAACCCTAACCCTGTGGAGGAAATAGTGGTGTTACTATTATATTACATGAGTTAATATGTTATTGTTGCCTAGTGAGAGGTGACAAGATGTTTAATGGCCGTGTGAGCCATATGGTTAGATGTTACCTAGTAAGAAGTAACAAGATGTTTCATGGGAATGATTGAGCCCTGAATGAGGTGTATTCCTCTTATGTTGATAAGGGTTGATACCCTGTGATATTGTGAAAAGGATTTATATCTTGTGATAGCATGATGACTGGTGTAGTCTCATGAATGGCAAGTGAATATTACCATGTGATGATGAGATGAGAAATTATGTTTCATATGTTTTATATCTTTTTAGGTTTTGATATTTATATGCTTGCTAGAAGTGAATTAGGGTTTGTATGTCCACTTGTTTGATGCAGCCTTAATTCACCCAATTGGCATAACTAATCAAGTGCAACTCTAATCATGTAGTGTCATGTGCCATAGATCCATCTGAGTGTCAGAACTTGCCAGATGGTGAAATGAGTATTCCTAAGGGAAACTCGGAGCGCATACTGATGAGTATGCGGGGTGCTTGTCATCCTTAATTCAAGTGTTTAGGGAGGATGACTGCGGTCATACCTAGCCCTTAGTTGAGAATGGCTGTGGTCGTGTCTCGGTGATTATATATGTGATGATATTAGAGGAAAACTGCGGTTGTACCTCATATGGTAGGGTATGCGTACCCACCTCTTTCACTAGTGTCGTGACCTGTACCAAGGAGGGACTAGGCTGTTAGCAGCTTGACCTTTTGTGTCATTGTGGCGGACCCGTACTGACCGGGGGCGGAGAAGATCTTAGGAGTCCGGCTCTTCCTAGATCTTGTATGGCACTGATTTCAACTTAGAAGTGGTCAGTTGGATTTTGAGTGGTATCCTCAATTTCCTCAGGACATAATAAAAGATGTAATACAGCCGTATAGCATATCTGTTTAGGGTTATACATGACGCTTCACTTTGGATGATAACCCTTGTTTGTTCTCTTTACGTAAAGATGATGCTTAGTGCAATTTGAAGATAGTAGTTATACTTATGTCGTGGATATGCATAAGACTGTAAATGTGTACATACAATAGTCATGCTTATGTTGATATCTTACTACTGTTGTTGATTATAATCATGATGCTAGATATCTCATGTTGATAGTTATGTTTCGCATGCTATCCATGCCTCTATAATTAGAAATACATGACAGAGGCTTAATGCCTGTAATTAGGTTTGGTTAAAGTCCAATGCCTGGTTGTGTAATCAGGATTGGTATAGTCCAATGCCTGAAACATTTATACCTGATTGATATAGTTTAATGCTTAAATAAGACATGATAATTTATATAATCACATGTTTGGCATAAGTGAATACCTGTTTAGCAGATTGGCTAAGGCCAACAAATAGAAACAAGAATGAATCATGGGTGACACATCATAATAATGAATGACATGAGCAAAGCTTGAGATGTTGAAAATGTATGGTAGATAAATGTTATACTCGTTCTTTCTATTTCTTATAAAGAGAATAGATGAATTACTGTTCAATCATAGATAGGTGTAATACTTTAAAAGATGAGAATGATCTAAACTGCTTATCCTCTGCTCAGTTTTATATTAATTAAACTACAATAATGATGTTTCTGGCAGAGAGTTATATCTCTCGCTGGGGCAATTTTCAATTGTCTCACCCCCATGGGAACCAATATTTTTAGGTGGAGGAGTGCGAAAGGGACTGAGAATATCTTGCAGAGGAAGAACATCAGCAGCAATAGGGACAGTAGTGACAACTCAGGTTGAGTATGCTGTCTTTCGTGTTTTGTAGATAGAAGTCTTATGTGTCGTCTCTGTACTCTCAGGTCCTCAGAGTTAGTACTTAGTGCTTTTAATGTATCGTTTTGAGATTTTTGGCTTGATGCCTCAAGGTTATTATGATGTTTGTGTTTAGCTTTTAACAAGGTAGTTGATGTTGTAACCCTCGAGAAGAGATGGTATAATATATATACTTATGAACCATGATGTAAATTTAATACATTGGTTCTTGTTGAAAAAGTTTTCCTATGAATGAGTCTCTTTGAAAAAGGTTTTAATTTTTAGTGATTTTCTGTAATCCGCTGCTTAGTGAACACTTCCGCATTAGTTAATTATGTTTTTGTTAGTTGGATGCTACAATTAGATCTGATATGTCCAGGCTTCCTACAATTATAACAGGTCCTGGTCTCTGGTTGTATTCTAATCCCTACATTACTGTGGACTGATTCATCAGGTTGAGGCTGAGCATAGGCTTTCTCTGAGTTCAAAGCTTTATCATTTACTTCTGCTTCAACCTGTTGTTGAGGGTTACATATCCTATGGATATCCAAAACATCATCATTAGGAGCTGGTAATCTGGGTTGTACTGCTAGTGTTTGATCCACTAGGTACATCATGGTTGCCCTAAATTCTCCAACAGTGATTCCTAAGGAAGGATTCCTTATCATGGTTGGATTAACTAGGGGAACCTCAGGTAAGTGTTTCTTTACTGCTTGCTCCTGTGTACTCCATCTGGGTGTAGCATTGTTGCTTCCTACAACAAACTCCTCGTCCTTATATGTCTTCTTCTCCTGAGGAGCAGAAGATTCTATTAGATGAGGAAGAAACACTAAAGACAGACTCGACATCCTAAGTCCTATGTCTCTATAGACTCGGTGAACCTAGAGCTCTGATACCACTTATTTGTGGGCTCCGATCTCCAAAACCATGATATAAACACGATTTAAACTTAGCGGAAGCATTCGATTAGTTGCGGAATATGAAAAATTACTGGAAATTAAAATTTTTGAGACAAGACCTGGAAATTATAAAATTCCTTTTCTAAGAAACCAAGTAAACAGTTTACATCTCTGTTAAACCACTTCATGAGTAGTTATATACAACATGATTCAAAATCTCAGGAGCCAACACCAAAACTCAAAACATTGATTCCTAGGACCTGAGAGTACAGAGACGGCATAGGACCATCTAACTACATAACTCAGTAGCCAGTATCTCCACCTGAGATTCACTACTTCCCTTGGTACTGTTGTTGTCGTTGTTGCTCATCCTTAAACAGTCTCCTTCGTCTTCGACGACCACCTAAAAAGAGTTGAAATCTACGGAGTGAGACAATGTACAAATTGTCCCAGCGAGAGTTATAACTCTCAACTAGAAGCTTTATTATAACATTAAGGAATATCATAGACAAGATAACATAATTCGTACAACAAGAGGTTTAATAACAAGAGAAGCAACTTCTATCTGAGCAGTCATGTCTTTAAAGCACATAAAGGACATGTATACAAAATATCTGAACAGATCATTAATGTAAACAATGAACACCAAACATTGTTCCTCATAGTAACCTAAGCACATATACTACGCGGTTGATTATGTTTTACAAACATTATTATGCCCTGTGGAGATGAGGTATACCGCTCATACTCCAACCGATCACTAGTAAGTTGCATCAGTATCATACATAGGTCATCAAAAGAGTTGGATTCTTATGACCTCATCTTCCTCAGTCAGTTAGAGGATTGTTTGCAGGACATCTTGTGTCTCTGCTGTTATAGCTTACCAGGGTAATCTGGTCCTTCGCTATTTTAGAGTTACAGTGGCGTTCTGTACTCTCTTCGTCACCGGAAGATTTCTTGTTTATCTCTCACAGATGCGGTGTTTGTGTCTTCTTTGGGAGATTTGTGGTACATCTCACCATTTGGTTTTGTAGTGAAGGATTGATGGTATCAATTCCTACACTAGGATGTAAGGATTTACGCATCCATCTCCCCCACATACTCAAAAGTATGTGATCCAGGAGTTCCCTTAGGAAAACCTGTTTCACCATCATTTGGTCTCTGACAATGATGGATCTACGATCAGGGCTCTACATGGAATGATTATACTTTATTAGTTAGGTACATTTTAGTATTCTTTTGACATCATACATGTTCTCAAACATTAATCATTAGCATGGCAGCTATGAAAATAGAATACTAAATGTAACAAGTCTAACTCACATCAATTATCATTTCTCAATCATTTCATCACAAGTCATTTGTTAAGCATGACTTTGATGATATTTATAGCTTTCACAGCCCATCAGTCTCATAGGATGCCACTCAACAAGGCATCAGAATATTTTCACTTACTCATAAAGCTAAAGCATGCTTTCAATGAATATAGTTTCATAATCCATACCTGGATATGATCATCATCTCATGACAACCTGCATGGTTAATTCAACTGATAACAGTAAACAATTCATTCTAGAAGTTATACTTTTAAACACTTAGAAGAGTCAAGTTCCCCAATATTCATCAATTAGGGTTATTCATTTCCTTTACTTATGATTAGGAATATTGATTCCTCATCTCATACTTCAATCATGAGGATTCATGCTTAAAAGTATAACTGGAAATAGGGTTTCACCCTATACAAATTAAGGTTATTGAAATCTCTTTATCCTATAAGACATCATATTTGGTAACTTGTTCTCAAAGTTTCATACCTAAAGGCATGATGCAGGACTAAGGTTAACATACCCCATCCTTTTTAGATTATTAGTCCAATTCTAGTATGCAACTCTGCCATCCTTAGAAGCATACCAGGGTATGGTGAGTATTTGCCTTAAATACAACATTTATTGAACATCATAATGATTATCAATTCAAGGTATGAATTCACTTCTCAATCTTATCATGGTGTGAACACATCATACTCATTGATTTGACTATACTTTATTTAAAGGCATTACCTTATAAACATCTCCAGGAATTCATAATTGCTAGGTCATATACTAGGCTCACTATTCATCCCACTAGGATTTCCATATTTTCATTTCTAATTTAGGGATTCTCATCCATATTACATCTCCGCTGGATTAGATTTATTAAACTTCTTATCTCACATGGCATAAATATTCCTCATATAACAACTTGTATTTTAGGGTTTCATACTCAAAGGCATAACCCTGAATTACTACATTTATTAGATCACCATAAATTAGGGTTTACTATTCTCATTATATGTTATCACCCTAGAATTAGGGTTTACTATTCTCATTATATGTTATCACCCTATAATTAGGGTTTACTATTCTCATTATATGTTATCACCCTAGAATTAGGGTTTACTATTCACCTCATGGTGAATTGAACTCATAACATCATCATGTATGAGAAACATCTTCAGTAAAGCCCTCAGATAAGATTAAGATTCATCAATTATCATAATTAGGGTTTCCATGATCTCACATAGGTGGATCATACCCTAATCATGCACATTCATGTGTATTGAAGGTACTTTCTCTCTCCTATGATACTTTCTCTCTCTTCTTACTAGTAGATGGTGATTACATCACTCCAGATCAGGTTGGGTTAAGTCCTCGTTGACTAACATAAACCAAATCACCACTATTGAGTGATTAGGGTTTGTTTAGAACAAGGTTTCACTCAATTCAACATTTTAAGAGCATTATGGTAAATTACACATTGATCATCATTATGGGTTAATTTACTAACCATTTGACCCTTAATGTCTCTTGGTATTATTATGGTTTAGGTTGAACAACCATCAAACCATTTAAGCCTTCAAGGCATTAGGCAGACTTAACTTCAAATGTCTCCAATAGGTTTCACACCTTCAACCTTCAAACGATCATGAGATCGTATAAGGTTGTAGACCGTTTAAGCTTTGTAGACCATTTAAGATTTGGTTGACTTCAAGACCGTATAACACTCAAGACCGTTTACCCTCATTCGGTCTTGAGGTCGAATAGTCTCATTCTGTCTTGAGGTCGAATGACCTTATACGGTCTTGAGGTCGAATGACCTTATACGGTCTTGAGGTCGAATGACCTTATACGGTCTTGAGGTCGAATGACCTTATACGGTCTTGAGGTCGAATGACCTTAAAAGCTCAAGATCGTATGGACCTCCAAGGTGGTTCAAAGGGTAAACTTGATTAGGGTTTCCTATGTTGAAGCCTTCAATTGGTCTCAAGCTTGCTAACCACTTATCAATTGAGACAATTAGGGTTAGCCTTAACCAATTGGTCACTCAATTTGACCCTCAATTGATATCCAATTAGGGTTGGAGTTGGTTCAATTAAGATCTATAAACGTTCAACCATCAACACTCAACAATGTGAATCAAATCGAAGTTGAACCCATCAATTGACCTCCAATTGGGCTCAAAATTGGCCCAAACGGTCTTGGGATCGTTTGGATATACTCCAAACGGTCTTGAGACCGTTTTCCCCAGAATTCATCAAAATCTAGATTGATTTGATAGGGGTTGAACCTTAATTAAGTCACAAATCAGCAATTTGATTATTTCAATAACCCATTGTAATTGGGCCCTCAATTGATCAAATTACCTTAACCCTAGACCTCCAAACGGTCTTGGGTTGTCACCAAACAGTCTTGAGATCGTTTGGATGAGTTCCAAACGGTCTTGAGACCGTTTGCCCATCCATCCTTTGGACTCTAGTGAAAATTCATCAAGTTTTGATTTATTGAGTTGATCATTACATCAATACTTAATTGCAATGTAATTTGGTATCTTTGTACCTTCAATTGGTCAAATATACTTGACCCCAGACCTCCATACGGTCTTGGGTGATCCCCAAACGGTCTTGAGACTGTTTGGATGATTCCCCAAACGGTCTTGAGACCGTTTGGGCTAATCAACCCAAAATCTCAAATTAGCTCATTGTGATTTCAGCACTGATTTCAATTAGGGTTTGCCCTAGTAATCAACCTTCAACTCTTAACTCGTTTGGAATTAGTCCATCAAATTTGGTGAGCCATTAATTAACATCATTATGAACAGTATTATCATACGGTCAATGCTTAGTCAACCATCTTATACGGTCTTGAGACCGTTTGCCCAAAAAGGGAAAATTAAGCAGATTGAAAAACAGAACTAAATTCAATTGAATTTGCTAATTGTTTTGCCTATATCTCACGATTCCTTTGGATTTAACCTCTCAAATTTTGTGGGTGATTAACCTACATAATTATGAACAGTATTCGCATACGGTCCACGCTTGGTCAATGCAGCCATACGGTATTGAGACCGTATGCCTTCATACGACCTTGAAACCGTTTGCCCACAAAACGGTTTTGTAAACCGTATGGGCAATTGGTTGAGGTCGTATGGTAAAGTGGAAAACTGTGGATAAGCATAGGAAATAACTTTCGCATCTTCTAGCTCAAGAACAGCAACAGTTCCTCACGGATTTGCTTGCAAGGAAGCAAGGGAAGATAGGGAAGAAGAAGAACTAGCAACTAAAAGCATGGAAAAGATGTATATAACAAAGCATAGGTTTAGAGTTATAAAACCCGCCTAAATATTTCTCCTTGAGCTCCAAGCTTTCGAGCTCCAAGCCTTTAATGGCGTCCTAGAAGCTCCACAGGTCTGCCAAGGTGAATCCTCCAAGGAAAGTTGAGAAGAGATGGCTAGAAAGATAGAGCTAAGTGAGCTAGCCATGAATTTGACCTTGAATTCGAGTTTCATCCAAGAATTTAAGCAAAAGGAAGGATCCAAACCTACCTTGCACTCCCCTGGTCGTCCTCCTGAGCTCCAGAGCTCTCCTTAGTCGGTTGAGCAAGGGGGAACAGTGAGAGAAATGAAAGAAACATTCCTTTGCTAAGTGAGGAAAAGGGCTTATATACTTGGGTGGAATTTCAACATAGACACATAGGTTTTCCTCATTTTCAACTAAGACCCTCCTTTCTTCTTTTCTCGTCCCTTCTTCTTATTTCTAAGGACAACCTTCTTCTAAGGTCAAGAAATGAAGGCAAAGAAGATCAACCTATTACTAAAGCACACACATAAAAGGGCTATAGTACTTACACCTTGATTATTCAATCACAAAGGTGTTTTTCATTATATGATTATTCAATTGAAGTGACTTCTTCATCATTTCTTCTCTAAATGATGACAAGAGTATTACAAGATATTTTATATGGTGTATTTTACAAGTTGCACCCCTCAAATTGGGTAAATTGCACTTTACTCCAATTTAGGGTTTCAAGCACAAGGATTGCTTCCACAGATGCACCTTGGTGCTCAAGCTTGGGAAATCCCTCAAACTTTACCATAATCATTCTTATGTTGTCTCAACATTGAAGGAACATATAAACATGTGAATTTTGCAAGTTAACCCCTCTGATTGGGTAATTTGCACATAGGTCCCTGTATTGCAAACAATACTTCAACATTGGTTTACAAGGGACAAAAATGGAAACATGTGTTCCATAAAAGCTTTAATTATATACTAAAGGATAATTACAACCATCCAATTTCATAATTAGGCAAAACACCTAGGGTTAGCTCATAACCCAGGTCAGGGGTGTTACAGTATCGTGCTCCAGTGTTCGTACCGGGCGATACTAGGTGAGCTTCTCCTCATCCCGAGAGGGAGGGGACTGGTTCACCTAGGACTGTACCGGGCGAAACTGAGAGCCGAGATCGACCAATGTAGATATGCGACACGAGTTCCTGACACCAGCGCCCGACAGTAGGATACGCAGCTCCATGCCCGACATGATATCGAACCCGATACGCTCCGCCCGTCATGCGTGCCGCCCGACTTGAGCGTATCGGCCAGGTCCTTGAGCGATGCAGTCGCCTGTCACGGTGTGCCGCTTGAAAGAGCGTGCCGCCCGACACAGTTGTATCAGGCTAGGCCCCTGTCTGATATCGGGCGGGATGGTTATTGTAGCATGTCGTCCTTCTACATCAAGAAGGCGACACATATCTTTAATTTTTTTTATTTAATTTTCTTTACTTATGCATTGTAATTAAGACCTTTAATGCTTATAGAAATAGAAAAGCCTAATTACTTGCTGCTCTATGCTTGGTGCAATATGTTGGATGACTGCTATGTTAGGTATCTGAACTCTAGCTTGCATGTTTTGGATCGCGCTTCGCTTAGCTACCGAATCGTGTTTTCCCATTGCAACAACTTCGAGAGTTGTGTTGTGGCTCTAGTGTTTGGTCCGATTCTAGAGTACGAGAGTGCCCGAAACGGAGTCGCTTTAGTAACCTTTCCACTCTAATTTGAGTCGGGTGACCCCGAGAGTGGAACTGATGCCTTGTTAGAGGTACCCGCTTCGAGAGGAGGGGTACAAGATTGGTTCTACCGCCACTTGTTTTACCGCAGTTCTATCCTTCGTACCTCGCCTTAGCTCTAGGTATATCCTTCTGTTTCTGTTGCATGAAAACCCCTAAAAATTGCTAAATGCTTAAAACCTTAAATCTTTCTAGTAACTCCACTTGTAGATAGTTTTCTTGTTTTGTTCGTGACATCTTTATGCTTCCCTTCCGAGGAATTTATAATCTCTTTATACCTGACGGAGTGTAGCGTGACGATTCTGGGTTCTCAACACTACCCCCCTTGTCCCTGTGTTCGACCCCGTATATCTACTTCGACCCCGTAAACAAAGTTGCGGGGGCCTAGAAGGATTTGGGTTTATAAATGTAAAAGCTCGACTACCTCAAATCCGCCTCCAATTTTAGGACACGCGATTTAGGCCGGTCAAATACTCTCTTAATTATTGTTGAAACCCTAATATGCTGCTATATGAACATCGTCGCTCCTTGTTATGCTAAACTTACATGTTAACATGTAGGGTGATGATTTTTTTAGCCTTGTTCTAAGGCATAGAAGGGTAATGATGTTCTTATAGGGAATGATGTAATGGTCTTATTGACCCTTGGGCATGGTGTGATCCCCATTGGAGGTGTGATCCTATTACTTATGTGACATGGGTTAGAATCATGTAGTGATGTGATGAGAAGTATACCCCATACATTTTACATCTTCTGGAGTTGCCATATATTAATGCTTTCTGGAATTGAATTAGGGTTTGTATGTCCACTTATTTGATACAACCTTAATTCACCCAGTTGGAAATAACTAATCAATAGAAACCTTAATCATGTAGTTACCCTAAGCCGTAGAACCATTTAGTGTCAGGACTTGTTGAATGGGGAAATGAGTACTGCTATGGGAAACTCAGAGTACATACTTTTGAGTATGTGAGGTGCAGGGAGTGTAAATCCTTGACATCTGGATCTCAATATTTTAGATGACAATTGTGGTCATACCTCAGTGTGAGAACAACTGATACTTGTACATATGTGATTGAGGATAGTTGCGGTTGTACCTCGAATGATAGAGTGGTATATTCCCTAGTTTCAGGCATTGTGGCCTTTATACCAAGGATGGGTCGTTGTTTAATAGCTTGACTATATGTCACTACAGAAAGATTGACTATGATTTCAGTATCTTTTCACTCATACTGATTGAGGGTGGGAGATCTTAGGATGTCAGTACTCCTAGATCTTGTAGGGAACTCAATAATACTTCACAATGGTCAGTTGGAGTTTGACTTGTACATCTCTCTCTCCCCAAGGCATAATAAAAGATGTAATACAACTGTGTAAAATATCTAATTAGGATTGAATAGGATTCACATTGGTTTCTTACCCTTGCCTTGTTGCCTATGTTGTTTAACTATTATATCATGCAACCACATAGATAAGTGATTGCTTTATCTGTTCTATTGAATATCATGTTAATTAAGTCTACTGATACGTTATCTTCTTAATTTGTTATAGATATTTAACTTGTCCACCTGTCTAATCTTCTTAAACCTACTTATCTTGTTTGATATTATAACCTGATGTGATCAATAAATGTTGGTTGAGAGTTATATCTCTCACTGGTACATGGGTCTCACTATCATGGGTCGCCACATTTTTTAGGTGGTCGCCATCGACATCGGTAGGTTTGAGGTGTTAAAGAGGAGCAACTTGGAGAGTAGTAGTTGTTGAAGGTTTGCTAGTAGTTCTCATAGAAAAAGAGTCCTAAAGTTGTTCTTGTACTCTCAGGTCCACGTAGGGGATGTTTTGTAGATGGTATGTATACAATGACTCAGGTTTTTGGCATATGTTAATGTTGTATATGGCATAAACATATGCCAAAACCTAAGTCATTGTATACATACATGATATAGTATTTACATCTAACAAAAGTGGTGTTCCATAATTACATGTCATACATAAAATTAACATATGCCAAATGTGATAATATGATGTTTAGTAGTTATGCACAATCTAGACCACCAACATCACAATGACTCAAATTTTCTGGTAATATGATGTTTAGTAGTTGATCATGTGCTTGGTTTCAAGTAACCACGTTTTGGGTGATGTTGTTGGTATGTATGCCCAGAGAGCCAGTCATATGATGATTGGATTGGCATATGTTCTGATTGATTTGATAAATATCAAACGAAAGCTTCCAATTTATTCTATCTCAATCAATTATGAGATATATAATGGAGCAGAATGAATGTGCAAAGAATGACAATACTCAATAACGTATGTCTTTAGGTTGAGTACCTAAACAATGAGATCATACGGATGCTAAGAGTATGTGCATTCTTGTTATGTCCCTAGTTGGATGTTATTGTGGAAGGTTAATAGACAACAATGACACATCAAGACTAGAGTGTGTGTTGGTTGATGACACTGTCTCATTAGTCATGATATATGATATCAAACAAAGCACATAGATACATGTTGGAGAACAGTGTATCGGACAGACCCACAATGAGAGTGACACATGGAACCATGACATGGTAGTCAGAATCATCTCTCATAGTGATGGTGGTGATTGTGATTCTTAAACCTAAAATCACTACACTCGGCGAATGTGATTAGGTACACTTTGACATCATCAAACGCAGTCCTGAAACATGGGTTGTTATAACAGTGATGATTAAGTGGCTCTGACACATGAGATAGACTGTGAGTGATGGATATGGAATTTTTCCCTCCTAAGGGAATATGATGCCTAGGCCACTTGATAAGCGAGACTAAGAAAGGCATGGGCATGCACATGTGAATCGATATATGATATTGATGTCACACATATCTCAGACAGTTTGCTTTTGTTTTAAGAAACATGAATGAATGTTGAAAGGATGATAACTACATGCCTTGAGTCTGTTCAGGATATCTGAAACAAAGGAATTATACATTCACTGGAACACCAATCATAGACTATAGGATTGAAAGTTGTTCTCTAACTTTCCCTTTCACTTGGGTAGCACTAATGTGCGACTAGGTACCGCTCTTTGCTTGTGATGTCATAAGCTAGTTATGGACATTCACTGTCAACGTGAAATGGAACCTATAGGGTCACACACAAAGGATTAACCTAGAAGAGGAGTTTATCCATAAATGATGTTTGGATTGATTATTAAAGTGTTTAGGTACTCAATCAAACATTCAATAAGTAGACTTGACTCAGAAACATCAAGTTCAAGTGTTGAACCACGTGATTAGAGTGTCATATTGATTGAGAACTGAATTGACTATGTTCTGCATAATCTGGACCACCGACCAACTGGTTAACTGGGTGAATCGATTGGCTCATGGTCAGTGAGATGACTGGTTCACTCTAGTGAACTAATCAGTTTAACTAGACCAAAAGAGCAGTGTTGAGTTGTCCCAGTTTGTGAGAAAAGTTTTTTGTTTCACTTGTTCAATTCGATTGGGACAAGAATTAATCTTTGAGTTAATTATAAAAGGATAAGGAAAGTTAATTGCAGGAAATTCTGGGAAGTGAAACAACCATTTCACACTCCCAACTGACTGATTCATTAGTGAACTTATTGGCTCACCTTGCCAAATGACCGTTTCAATTATGAAATGACCGGTTCGCCTGCCACAGTATAAATTGTTCGTGGAAATTTTAGACATCTTACTCCCGCACAGACTGGGAACCCTGACCCTGCCCTCTACTATAAATAGAGGGGTACAGGGGGCTTCTCCAGAAACACAACTCACAACATCATTTACTCTCCAAAGTTGTTGTCCTCTCTGGTTGTGGTAACTGAGAGATCCCAAGTAAGTTCTACCCGTCCAGGGAGGAATAGTGAGGGAAGGATAACTATAGAAAAGAGACTAGTGGTGGGAGAGTGTGTCAGTGACTAGTACACTGACAGAATGTGACAACTCCTTCTAGTCTGTTCTTGAGCATGACTAGAGTTTCCAGTAGTCTGTGTGGACTATCTATAGAGGCGGGAGACTTCTTTTGCTTAGGAGGACGACAGTCAACCGTAGTCCAGGTCAAGACCAGTAGCTGCATAGACGTCATCGAAGATAGGTGGTTGAAGACCGCACTTATTGTGAGGTATAGTCATTGAGCAATCCTCGGGACCTGGTATAACTCGCTAAAACCATCCTTCCCATTATCTACATGTTGATGCGATCTGCTAGTTTTGGATTTATGGTCAAGTAAATTTTTTGTTTCCGCTGCCTACTCCGACTACGTAAAACCTAATAGATTTTGTGTGTCACATATAATCCCTCATCTAAACACCTAACTTTGTTCTAGAATCAGTACAAAACTAAACCACAATAACCACATCATTTTTCCGACACATCTGAAAGCATGATACAGAATAAGGTTCCTTTCACATTTTTCCCTAAAATTTATTTTCACCACCATGCCTCAAATTTCTCTACATAGAACCAATGCATGTGCATCATTCTTGTTTTATCCATCCTTCCCATCCCTAGATCCAACACTAGTTGTGTGTTCTAAACCATATTCTCATGACATAATTGACCAATCACCCTCTCCATCACTTCCACTTGATTGATTACATATTGGAATATTGAGAGAAGTAGCAACCTAAGAAAGCATCTCACTTGTGATGATCAACCATCATCTTTGGTCATCTATTGCTTTTCTTTATGGTGAGAAATTATGAAGGTCAAAGTGACATATGCAACTTTGAACATTTTATGAAAAGAAGAAAATAATAACCAATAGTTTTCCCAGGGTTAGGAAACTGTAAAGAGCCAATCTTTATGATTAAATATTTACAAAATGTATCAAAAGTATAAACAATCTTTATTACAATCATACTTTTACATTAGAGTTGTGGAATATTTAAACATAACATTACAGGATTTATGAATAAGAATTGGTTCCTATCTAGTCTTCAATATAGGACAACTCATGCATGGATGTTCTAGTCCTTTGTAAAACATGTCCATGAGTTCCCGGAGAAACAAAACAACACATGAACCCCATGAAGGAAAATATAGGTCAGTTAGGCTGGTACTAAATCCAATTATTGATCTATTTTAGAAATAAAGAGTTATGATATCAAATCTAGGTAAGATTTCTAGGTGGATTGTGGGAATAACAAAAAGTAATTTGGTTACCATGCTAGTTTCAAAGAGCCACAATAATTCAAAGTGGTAACTAGAAAACAATAAAGAGGTTCTCAAAACTAATATCAAAATTTTTAAAATGAAATGATTTTTATCTCAACGAATATCATGATATTAAATATTCAAAATGAAAAGATTTATCCATTGGGACAATTAATCTAATATTTTGTCTTTTTAGTGGCTAGGTGCCTTGTATTCTCCTCTCTATCAGAGAACAAAACTTTTGCATGTGGGGGCAATATGTATTGGGAGACCTCTAATTGTCCATTATCCACTGTGCATGGTTGGAGGATGTGACCCGCTGAATCTAGTGTGCCAAAACAATATTTTGATTTTTTGTGTCGATATCAAAATCTAACAATATTTCAATTTCTCAACAATATTCAAAATTCAAACTTAATATGGTAAACTTCAACAAGAGGGAAAGGCTAATAACAACATTGGTTCACCATGTTTGCAAAGGTTATATAAATGAGATTCAAAAGGTAAACAAAACAACCCAATAATAAAATCAAGAATTTAGTATCTATTTCAATTGAGAGATTCCAATCAACGTGTCCATAGGGATTAAAGATGTCGATTTCTCATGAATTATCAAAAGAAAATGTACTAGGGTTATCTAATTTTTCTTGGTTTGAAATCACTTCCTTAGTCCTAATTAGGTGAAATTACTATTTTGTCTCTTAGTAAGTAGAATATTTAATTACTACCTTTTGTTTAGTTTATCATTCTGAAGTCATCAACTTCATTCCAGGAATCGTCAATCGATCCGTCGTCTCCCAGGTCGCCAATCGGGGAAACGGTAAGTTAGAGGGAGAAAGCTCCAACTTGTCTCTAGGAATCACCAATCGATATGCCGTCTCCCAGGTCGGTTTCCCTCTGCTCTCCTGCCGATCTTCCCCTATCTCTCACCTCCCCCCCTTAACGACGGGGATCCCCATCATCGACTAGATTGGGTCTCAACTCCTTCGAGACTACACTTCTATCTTCTTCTTAGAAGAAACGGCAGAAAAGTCCCAACATCAACTCTTCGGAATCCGCCTCCTCCCACTATGGGTCTCAAGATTCCTTGTTCCTTAGGTATCTTTCCCCCTGCTATCCTGCCGAACATTGTAGGCTAAGGGTTTCACCACATCAGTAGACTCCAGAGTTTCGGTACAAAAAATATTTGTTGCAACAACAGTATTTTTTAGCTTCATCGCTTCATCCTGATCGGATAAAGCTTTCAACTATTTTTGCTGGTTAAAGCCACAAGCAAGCAACATCTCGTGTCTCCTATTCGTCTTAGGAACATGCAAGCAACATCACATTGATTACCCATCTTCATTCTCTCTGTCGGACACATTCTCTTTCCCCATTTTTGTGGGTTTCAAGGATCACATCAGCTCTACTCTAGTTCAGGAGAGCCGCAATAAAAGCTCCACCAAACTAGCGGTAATCAATATGAGAACTGGGGGTGCCCTCATCCTTGCCACATGCATAAAAGCGCAATGCATGCAAAAATCGGGCAAGATCAAATCTTTCTATCGTGCCCTCCAGAAACAAAAAACCTCGAAGTCTAGCAACATCTCGAAAACCCCATCTTCCTCTCTCAACATGAACTCGTGCTTCCCCTTCCTGGAGATCCATCTCTTCGATCCAACCTTCTCAACAACTATCACGCTACCTAGAGCTTGGATTTACCACAAATATGACATCTCCCCAGGCATCTGTATGATAAACATAGGCCATCGCTCATTCCAGGTTTCGCTTTCATGGTCTACCCCTTAGGAAACAACCTGGGGTAAAAAAACCCCATTTCTCATCATCTCGGAAGGTTGGAAGGAGATGTGCATGGAACTGAATCTGCAACCGGAATGGTCTATGTTCCTTCAACCTTATGAAGATCGCACCTTTCATGCATGGGTTCGCGATTTCATACATGAAACTCCACCAACTCTCGCCTATCTCTACAAAAGACACGATCAAGATTGTTCTTCATCCTCAGTCTCTGCGGACCAACTCTTTGTCAGGGCAGAACACCAACCCCCAATGGGTGCGAAATCTTGGCCCATCTCCATCTCCTCTGGATCAGAATATGAAGAAGACGAGATCACATCTCCCATGGTTCAACAACAGAGCTCCATCGCAGAAAGGTATAAACTTTTTCCCTCTCCATCTATTAAAAAAAATGATTATAGACCAAAACTATTGTCCTTATACAAAACCCTCCGTCCAAAGTCCTCTTTACCTAGGGATATCATCCCTAAGGACATTTATCATTTAAATCTCGCCTTTCCTATTCTGGGACAAGCTAAATCTTCCATTCTTATAAAAGACACTCTAGAACATAACCCCACCGCCCAAATCTGGAAAACGGTCCCCCCCAAAAAAACCTTTTCATGCCCTTTTCTGCTCCCTCTGCCACAGTAACAGCCACTCTTCCTCCAGGTGTTTCTCACGACACACTTGCTTCTACTGTGGAAGCCTTGGGCACATAAAAAGGTTATGTTTGGCTCGACCTCTCCCCAATAGGTTTTTATAACAGCCATATCTCCACCGATCTAACATGCACTCTCGTTCGACGTGAAACCTCCCTTTCCAAAATAGTTCAGTGGTCCCAAAACAATCTTCATCCGACTACTGGACAAACGTTGTACCACCCCTAAATCATTACCATTCAAAAAATCCCTTTGAATGTCTAGTAAATCTCCCGCCCGAACATGCAAAAAAAACAAACCCTTGTCTCATAAACTCAAACTCTTGGACAACTCCTATTTAAAAACCCTACCCCTCGCCTAAAACCCGTTCCAAACATCACACACAACAATATATCCCTCCATCTAAAACCCCTTCTGTCAAAGCCCATAGTGTCAACCTTCCTCCCTCCATTCCTACCATGAAGACACCTGACTATCTTGAATATGCGATCGCCATGGATCTCCCCGCAAACTCTATGCGATTACTCAAGGTTTTTTCCCTAAGAAGTATTCTTATTACAATAGAAAATAACCTGGACAATAATCCTATCAAGGTTCTCGATATTACTAGAGCTTTAGCTCTTCTTCTCCCTGGCCAAACCATCCTCAAACCGAAAGTTTTCTCACCCACCCAGCTCATTTATACCGTTCCTGAAGGGACGAAGATAAACCATATCTTCAACCAGATGCTTACCATACCTTGTGGATCCAGCTTTATCATGGCGCGTCTCTCCAAATGGTCTGCCGATACAGGATCTTTCCCTGCTCCTGCTGGTGGTTCCGACTGGGTAGCCATCTCAAACCTTCCTCCACATCTGTGGGAGCATGAAATATTCAGAGGCATTGCACATTCTATTGGAGCTACGCTCCAATACATTAGTCATGAAATGCTCCATCCCACCCAATTCATCAAAGCCTATTGCCTTTTCTCAGTTAAAGCTGCCATCTATCTTCCTCCTTCGATCAACATCAGGATAGGAGAATCTATCTACCATTTGAAGCTTGCAGCTGAACACCCTACTATTAACAGCACTGCATTCTCCGAGCTTTCATCACACCCTCCTTCATGGTTTAGCCCAAACAAAGGAAAAAAACCCCATCCCTCATGCCAGAGTTCCTCCTGCCAGAAGCCAAGTCTGGATTAGGAAACCTACAAATAATTCTGAAAGCTCATATCCTCTTCAAAGCAAAAAAAGAAACAGATCCCCTGACCCCTCCCTTCCCGCTTCCAATACCAAACCTAGCAAAAACTCATGCCCATCTACTTCATCTACGAAGGAAAGTTGGCACTCCCCAAACAAGGAAAATCAAACTACTTCTTTTCAAGACTCATCTTTACAAAACAAGGATACCTCGCTGCAGAGTTCGGAGCAGGAAAGCCCTATGCAAAAGACAAACTCAAGCTACTTGCAAAAGATACTACAACCAGAACAAGCCAACATCAAAGGAACCAGCATCATTAACAGGCCAAAGAGAGGTAACACCCCACCCTGCTAAATCAGTTATGATTCTCCTGCGTCAACTCTATCATCATCTCTATCACATAAAATAAAAAATAAGTTTGTCAATATAGATGATGTTGCTTCTTGGTCCAGCACTAAAAGCTTTACCTCATTTGCAAACAAGGTTGGCTTTTGCTTTGATAAAAATGATGACGCACAATATATGTTAAATAACATAGAATCATTCATGGGTTGGTCAAAGCAAAGCTGCTAACAGTTTTTTTTTCTTTTCTATCTGTTTTTTTTCTCGTTTTCATTTCCTTACTCATGAAAATCTCTTCTTGGAATATCTATGGAGCAGCTAACCTAAAAAGAAGGAAAAATTACGATCCCATATTTATAAAAACAAAATAGACTTAATCTCCATCCAAGAAACAAAATCCTTTCTCACCCCCTTCTCCCTCAAAACCATTGGTGGAAACAGAATCACAAACTGGATTCAGCTTCCACCCAAGGGTTTTAAAGGTGGTATCCTTGTGGGATATAATAATCAGATCCTTGATTCACGGAACTCCTCCATTCAAAATTTTTCGATAATGATTGATTTTAAAAATCTTACTGATGACTACCTTTGGTCCTTCACTAGTATTTATGGGGAACCAGGATATGACAAAACTTCCTTCCTTGAGGAGTTGATTTGTCTCTTCTCAAATTACCATCAGACACCCTGGGTCCTTGGAGGTGATTTTAACCTTGTTACCTAGATATCTGATAGGTTCAACACAAATCCATCTCCATCTCCCATGACAGCCGCTGACAAAAAATTGAAATAGATGATTTCAAACCATTCTCTCATTGATCTTGTTCCCACAAATGCCTTATTTACGTGGTCTAGAAATCGATCCTTTTCCCGTCTCGATCATTTCATTTGTTCAAACCTTTGGGAAGACAAGCATCCACTCTCTTCTGTTTACATCTCCCATCGCACAATTTCTGACCACTTTCCCCTAATCCTTGAAACTGCCTCAAACTCTTGGGGATCACGTCCTTTTAGATTTGAAAACAACTGGCTTCACATCAAAAAAATTTCCAAATCTCGTCTTGATAACTGGACTCTTGCAAACTCACTTTCAACAAACATAGGTCTACACATTTTAAATAACACAAAACACATCAAAAATCATATAAAAAAATGGATGCTTCAAAACCCCACGACCCTATCTGAATCTCAGAAAGACCTTGAAGACCAACTTCTCCATGTTGAAAAAGACCCTTCAGCTGATCCAGCCTTGATCCTCTCTATTAAAGCTGATCTAGAACACATAAATAATAGAATCAAAACGAAATGGAGACAAAGGGCCAAAATTACATGGGCTAAAGAAGGTGACAAAAACACTAAATTCTTTCATAAAATCTGCAACCAAAATTTTAGAAATAATGCTATAACTCACCTTATGATAAATGGAAGACTCACTTCACATAAACAATCCATCATAACCCATATAAAAAACCATTTTAAAAAAATCTTCAACAACAATCACAACCCATCTGGCCTAAACAACCTTCATTGGCATTATATTTGTGAAAACAAAATAAAAAACCCTCATGACCTCATTAAACCATTCACTCTTGAGGAATTACAATCTGCGATCTCTGACCTAGGAAAAAATAAATTGCCTGGTCCGGATGGCCTTAACGCAGAATTCTACTTGGCCAACTGGAATCATTATAAACACGACTTCCTGGCCTTTCTTTCCGCCTTCCAAGCTAGTTCAAACCCACATAACATCATTAAATACATCAATAAAACCTTCATTACTTTGATAAAAAAAAATAGTAAACCGGAACTTATTTCACACTTTCGTCCTATCAGTCTCATAAACACCTCCTACAAAATCATTGTAAAAAATTAGCAAATAGGATCAAACCTCTCATGGACGAAATCATCCCTCTAAACCAATCCGCCTTTCTAAAAAATAGAAGCATCCAAGATACTTTTTTAATGGTCAATGAAACCATCCATCTTTGTCATACAAAAAAAACCCCTTCTTGCCATTAAACTGGATTTTGAAAAAGCTTTTGACTTTGTCAATTGGAACTGTCTTCTACAGACTCTGAAAGGTTTTGCTTTCCCTGACAAATGGATCTCTTGGATCCATGCATGTATTTCTACAAATCACTTCTCCACAACCATCAATGGCGTTCCTTTTGGCTATTTCCATAATTCAAATGGACTTAGACAAGGGGACCCACTCTCTCCATATCTTTTCATCATTTTAACCACCATTCTTTCTTGCATGCTCCACTTGGGAAAGCAAAACAGTCTCATTTTGACTCCTAATGACTGCATGGAGAACATTATTCAATTTGCGGATGATACCATCATCTTCTCCTCACTAGATTTTTCCTCTGTTCAAAATATCTTTAGGATCATAGGTCTTTTCTCCTATATCTCTGGACTGAAAGTTAACATTCAAAAATCTTCCATTTTTGGGGTAAACATTCAACAATCCTCTTTGGAGAACCTAAAAGACTTTCTAAAGTGCATAACAGAAGATTTTCCGATCAAATATCTAGGTCTTCCTATCACCCCATATAACATTTCAAATACCATTTGGAAACCTATTATTTAAAAAATAAACACAAAACTCACATGTTGGGAAAACAACTTCCTAAATCTCTCGGGAAGGCTCACCCTGCTAAATAGTGTCATTACTCCTATAACAACCCACTTCTTAAGCTGTATACCCCTACCCTCAAAAACAAAATCCATTCTTGATAAAATCCGGAGAAATTTCTTGTGGAATAATGTCCAAAAGCAAAATAAACAAGGGAAACACTATCATCTAGTTAATTGGAAAACTATTTCATCTCCCATTGATCAAGGTGGCTGGGGCATTATAAATATTGAAACACACTCTCTCTGCCTCATTGCCAAAGTCATAGATTGATTTTTTCCAAAATAAAAAGAAAATATGGACACATCTTATCACAAATAAATACTACCAGCACTCACCCCCTTGGCACCATATCCAGCAGAAATCTACTTCCCCACTCTGGAAATTCATAAATAAAAACATAAACATGCTTTCTCAAATCATAAACACTCCTCCACATTCCCACAAAAATATTTCCTTCTGGTTTGACCCATGATTTGAAAAAAACTTTGTCGTGAATCTTAAAACATCTTGGACAATTCCAAAAAAATTTCTCAACATAAAAATTGATAAAGCCCTTTCTCTCATTACCAGTAACAGAGCAAACTCTTTAAAAAGATGCATCCTTTCCCAGGTCAGCCAAAATGATTTTAGAAAACTAGCTAGTACTTTGGAAAATAACACCTCAAATAACATCACCTGGAAATGGGGGAAAGAATATTCGGTCAAGCTTGCATACAATTTTCTCAGCAACAGAGGTATCTCTCCATCATCGACAAAGCTTTGGAAACAAAAATGGCCACAAAAATACAAAACATTCTTATGGCTTTTCTTCACAATAAACTTCTTATAGGTGAAAATATCTCAAGAAAGGGTTTCATTGGACCTTTCAGATGTGTCCTCTGTGAAAAAAACAATGATTCAGACAGCCACATCTTCTTCAAATGCACATTCTCACAAAACATTTTTTTCACACTTCATGCGAAAATGTCTTCCCGATCTCCAGGAAGACATTTTCCCCATTAAAATAACCCCTTTAAGAAGATACAGAAATTTCAAAAGTAATGATATCTTCATCACAATTTGCTGGAACCTATGGAAAGAAAGGAACAATAGAACTTTCAACAACGTCAAAAAATTGGCAAAAATTATCATTTCTCATGTAGATGCCGATCTTCACATCCTCACTAAACTGCAGGAAAACTAACAGATGGAAAAAAGGATGTTTCGGAAGAAGGTGAATCCGAAGCTGCTTTTCTCTGCGATCTGAAAGCTATGGTGGATGACGAGGCTGGGGTCAGCTTAGAGCAGCAACTTCTGTGACTCAATCAAATCCAAAGATGGTTCAAATCAGTTTATCATTTAGATGCAAAAACTTTATAGGAGGTTTGTCTTAAGGGGAGCCTCCCCTCAGCTAGCCAAACTTTGCTTATTTATGCTTATGATTCAGTTTTTTTTTCATTTTTTCTCCGTTCAGCTGCTCCCTTCATAAACATTCTGTTGGTACTTCACATAAGCAGGTCTCTGCTTGCTTGATGTGTCTTTTTTTAATATAAACATTACCATTCCTCAAAAAAAACTTCATTCCATCGGTGTAATGGTGTATTGTACACACATGATATAATAATCATTACTCATGTTCATATATTACATAATATTACTAATGCAATACAATAATATAGGTCACATGCATACATATTATGTAAGGGCAAGTATTTTCTAGGGATTGGTTTCCATACCTTTTTGGTTTGCCCAAAAAATAACATCATAGTTAGAAATAGGATTCAGTTCATTGAATTCATTTTCCCCATATTTGTCCATAATATCCTTATATTTTTTATTTCTCACTTTCTATGGTGATGTTCTCCATCATATGATTATTTAATAAAATTGGCAATTGAGATCAACTATTAAGGGATATGGTCTAGCACCTAGAATTACATTGATGGGAAGTTTTCTTTATGTGCCCTATAGTTTCCTATTATAATTTATGTTTCTCATATCACATATCCTAGGGTCAGGTGTATACTCTTATGTCTTAAATAATGTAGGTCAATATTCATGTTACGATTTGGATTGGATTTATAACTAAGGTGTTGTTGACCGTAAATTCATGCTTCCTATGTCTACAAGTTACATGTAATATCTTAGACGTCATCTACTTGTATTATTACTGGTACTTATATCAATTATTGATTAATTAAATTAAAGCATGAGAATGACTGAAGAGGAGAAGAGTAGAAGGTACTTGTCAATAGCTAGGTATGTCTCCCCAAAGAAGGATCCCTACATGGCACTACAACCTCTAGTCAGTGTTGTGTAGGCTTCATAGTGTGTTTGATTTCCTCCAAAGGCCAAGGTCACAACTATCATTATCCAAGCACAGTGAGGAAGGAAATTCTCCTCTAAAGTTTTATTTTTTGGATGGTCAGAGACGACCTTGCTGTCGAGGATTCAATAGACTCACCACTACTGCTATCATTCTATCATAGAAAGTCACAGTACATGGAGAGATAATGTTGGGTAGAAGTAGGGTCAAGAATGACAAAGATGGAAATTATGAAGCAGGAGGGAGACCAAGTTTATTTAGAGGTTGGGGTGTGTCGAGGCTTGGCTGATGTTGTGAGCATTGGATCAATGTGAAGGAGGAAGAGGCAACATGTTGTTTTGGCATTATAGGTTGTTGTGATCTCACCACATGTGGCATGGCATCATGGCATTTGGCGGGGCCCAACATAAGCTACTGGTAGTGCAAGATATTGGGCAACACACGGCAGTGGTTATGTTGTAGGTTTGTTGGAGTCTGGTTGTCAACCTATTGTTTGAGAGGAGATCTATTGTGGCGGAGTGGAAAATTCAGGGCCGCCTAGAAAGAGGGGGTGATGATCTACAGTGGTGGAGGTGATGATGAAAAGGACCTACGAGAAGGTTTGATATATGTTGGGGTGTTGCTTCCGTGAGGGAATCACAATCATAGTTTGCAGACTCCTTTAGACTCAACAATGTCGTCAGTTATAAGGACAATGTTGGCGGCAAGTTTGGGGGCATCAGGGTTTGAATCAGCGACAGGTGCTCGATGGTGCCACAGTAGAATCTTGGTTGCAGGTTCCTATCTACATCCATGGTTGGGGTTTCCCTTATTGATGGTTGAAGGAGAAGATGAGCGACTAGGTTCTTATATGTGCACCATTGTAAGGAGATAGGGGAAAGGCCAGAGGACACAAGGGAAGAAGTTGAAGTTGGCACTGATTAATCAGTTATTGGTTCTATCTTCTAACCAGGGAACGGCCAGGTGCAGGGTTTGCTAGGGTTTGGTTGATGATGTGAGATTTATAAAATGATATTGGATTCCTTGTAATGCATGCATTACACAGGGATATGGGTCTCTCGTTTAATAAATTTAGTCAAAATGAATGGTAGTTACACCCCTCTTGTTAACTACTGCATACAACTTTTAAATGGAACCCCAAATGTTTTGAGTTTTAACTACAGATTTAATTTCTATTAACACTTCCCATTTAACCTCAACTTCTCTCATAATATATCTAAGCATTCCTTTCTCTATTTATAAATTTATCCCGAACAAGTATGTATACCTAAAATCAATATATTTCAGTCATTAACTAAAATAAATTCCAATCCATACTGAAAAAGGGAGATAATTATGTATATGTGGGGTTTAGAAAGATATTGGAACATACACTATTCAGTATGCTAGGTTGAGGGATCAATTTCTAAATCTTACTCAAGTGAGGATAAGAAAAGTTTAGTTGAGGACTAATATGTACCAAATACAAGGGTAATTTAATCAAAAGAATAGAGTAGGATTTGAAATGAAGGACAATGTTGTAGATAAGCTCAAGTCAACAGAAAATATGGATTACATCCTAAAACATGCTTAGTATTTAAAATCTAGTATGTTACAACTATTCACCCCTTGAAGAGGATTTTGTCCCTAAAATCCACACATATAGGTCTCTTTAGATAAGATTTAACTAGGTATCTAAACAAACAAGCTAACTACAACCTAGTATTTGTCACTCTCCTAGACACTAACTCTAGGTTTTAAAGATTTCATCTAACTCTCCTCTAAGGTTTTTCTCATACCTTCTTGATTGTGACTTTTCTTGAGAAATCATCGATAAAACTTCATGAAATCTTATTTTCTTGTACATATAGTATTATAAGGAAAATAACTTTTCAGATGGAAAAACTTTTCGATGCAAAATTGAAAAATGGCCACCATCAATGCGATGAGTAAGTCATAATCACCTTTTCCAACATCACAATACTAACTACATCATTTAATAGTGAAAGGAAGATTGAAAGGGTCTCTAGAGTAACTTCACATATAATAGGGAAGAATGGCATTGTTCTCTATCAAGGAGGATTCACAAATTCAAACATAGGGCTTCTAGTCCAACTATTCACCTTTAAATTACTAGGTTGTTTACAATTTCTAACACCTCATCTATACTAATATAGTGATTTTCATCTTCACTAATTAAAGAATCATATGACTTTGTGAAAATTTCTTCACCTGAGTTACTATTTCCATTTAATTACATAAGGCTAGCAAGACTAGGGTTGGTTCTGGACTACTTGACTAAGTTCTATGTATGCTAGTTTTTAACCCTAACTTCCACGAGATGTGCATGAGTGTCAACTGTTTATGGTTCTTATACCATCTTGTAAAGACCCAGATCTTTACGATAATATATTTACAAAATGTGTCAAAAGTATAAACAATATTTATTACAATCATTCTTTTACATCAGAGTCGTTAAATAGAAGATTACATGATTTATGAATAAGAATTGGTTCCTATAGTCTTCAATAGAGGACATCTACTGCATGTCTCTTCTAGTCCTTTGTAAAACATGTTCATGAGTTCCCAGAGGAACAAAACCACACATGGACCCCATGAAGGGAAAATATAGGTTAGCTAGGCTGGTACTAAACCCAATTATTGAACTATTTTAAAAATAAAGAGTGACGAGATCAAATCTAGGTAATACTGCTTGGTTGACTATGGGAATACCAAAAGATAATCTAGTTACCATGCTAGTTTTGAAGAGATACAAAAATTCAAAGTGGCAACTGGAAAATAAGAAATAGGTTCTCAAAACTAATATCAAGATTTCAAAATGAAATGATTTTTCTCACAACTAATATCAAGATATCAAATATTCAAAAATTAAAAAAGTTATTCATTAGCACAATCAATCTAATATTTTATCTTTTCGTGTGTCTAGGCTTTTAGTGCTCTCCCCTCTATGAGAGAAATACTTTCACATATGGGGGCAACCAGAATTGGGGGACCTCTAATTGTTCATTTTCCATTGTGCAGGGTTAGGGGATGTGACCCGTCGAATCTAGTGAGCCAAAGCTCTTAGCCAATATTTCAAATTTTTGTCCCAATATTAAAATCGAACAATATTTCAATTTCTCCAACAATATTCAACATTCAAACTTAATCATGGTGAACTTCAACAAGAGGGAAAGGCCAATAACAACATTGGTTCATCACCTTTGCAAAGGTTATACAAATGATATTCAAAAGGTAAACAAAACAACAAAAATATAAAACTGAGAATTTAGTACTTGTTTCAATTGAGAGATTTCAATCAAGGTTCCCAAAAGGATCAAAGAAGTCAATTTCTCATGAGTCCATTAAAAGATAAGGTACTAGGGTTATCTGATGTTTCTTGGCTTGAAATCACTTCATCGGCGCTTATTAAGTGAAATTACTATTTTTCCCTTAGTAAATAGAATATTTAATGACTACCTTTATCTAATTTGTCATTCTAAAGTCATTAACTTCATTCCACTAGTATGCACATATGATATAATAATCATTACTCATGTGCATATATAACATAAAATTACTAATCTAGTATTATAGTATAGGCCACATGCATACATGTAATGTAAGGACAAGTACTTTCTAGGGATTGGTTTCGATACCTTTTTTATTTTCCCAAAAAATACATCATAGTTAGAAATAGGATTGGTCCATTGAATTCAATTTCCCCATATTTATCCTTAATATCATTTTTTTCTCTTTATGTGGTGATACTCTTCATCATAGGAATCATTAAAAAAATTTCCAATTGAGATCAACTATTGAGGGATATCGTCTAACACCCAGAACTACATTGATTGGAAATTTTCCTTATGTGCCCTATAGTTTCCAATTATACTTTACGGTTTCCATATCACACATCTTGTGGTCATGTGTATACTCATATGTCTTGAATAATGTAGGTCAGTACTCATGTCACGATTTGGATTAGATTTATCAAGTAAGGTGTTGTTGACCGTGAATTCATGCTTCCTATGTCTACAAGTTACATGTAATATCTTAGATATTATATACTTGTATAATTACTAGTATTTATATTTATTCTTGATTAATTAGATTAATACAAGAGAATGAACGAAGAGGGTAAGAGCAAAATGTACTTGTCAAAACCTAGTATGGCTCGCCAAAGAAGGATCTATGTAGGGAACTGCAGCCTCTAGTCAGTGTTGTTCAGGCTTCGTAGTGCGTTGGATTTCCTCCAAAGGCCAAGGTCACAACTATCATTATCCAAGCATAACGAGGAAGGAAATTCTCCTCGACGGATCTATTTCTGGGATGGTCGAAGATGACCTTGTTGTCATTGAGTCAATAGAGTCACCACTACTTCTATCAATCTGTCATGAAGATTTGCATGGAGAGATAACATTGGGTAGAAGCATGGTCAAGAACGGCAAAGATGGCGACTATGAAGTACGCAGGATACTAGGTTTATTCGGTGGTCGAGGTTTGTCGTGGCTTGCATGATGATGCAACCATTGGATCAATGTGAAGGGGGAAGAGGCGACATGGTGTTTTGGTGTTGCAGGTTGTCATGATCTCACTACAGGTGGTAGGGCATCATGGTGGCTGGTGAGGCCCAACATAGGCCACCAGTAGAACATCATATCAAGGAAGAGATGTAGTTGTTATGTTGTAAGTCTTCCGCAATCAGATTGTCGACCTATTATTTGCAAGGAGATCAGTAGAGTGGACAAGTTAGGGCCACCCAGAAAGTGAGGGTGGTGAAGATCTATAGTGGTGGCGGTGGCCAAGCAAAGGACTTGCGAGGAGGTTTGATATATGTTGGGGTGTTGCCACTATGAGGGAATAAGAGTCGTAGTTTACTGACTCCTCTAGACTCAGCAACGTTGTTGGTTATGAGGACAATGTTGGTGGCAAGTTTGGAGGCGTTAAGGTTTGAAATAGTGGCAAGATGCTCGATGGCATCATAGTAGAAGCTTGGTTGTAGGTTCCTATTTGTATATATGGATGGGTTTCCCCATATTGATGGTTGAAGGGGAATATGAGCGACTAGATTTTTATTTGTGTGCCACCGCAAGGAGAGAGGGGAAAGGTGAGAGCAAGCATGGGCAAAGGTTGAGATTGGCATTAATTAATCATTTGTAGGTTCTATGTTCTAACCAGGGAAAGGTCAAGTGTAGGATATGCTAGGGTTTGGTTGATGATGCGGCCATTATAAAAGGGATATTGTCTTCCTTGTAATGCATGTGTTACATAGGAATATGGGTCTATCATTAATTAAATTCAGTCAAAACAAATGGTAGTTACACCCCTCTTGCTAACTACTACATACTTCACACCTTTTAAATGGAACCCCAAACTTTTGAGTTTTTGATGGTGGATTCAAATTATATTAACATTTCCCTTTTAACCTTAACTTTTTTCATAATATATCCAAGAATTCGTATCTCTATTTGTAGATGTATCTCGAATAAGTATGTAGACCTAAATTCAATATATTTTACTTGTTTATTAAAATTGATTTCAAGGCATTATAAAAAAGGGAGATAATTATTTATATGTGGGGTCTAACATGATATTGGGGCATCCATTATTAAATTTGTGCGTATCTAGGTTGAGGGATCAATTTGTAAATCTTACTCAAGTGAGGATAAGAAATTTTGAATTGAGGACTAATATGTGCCAAATACTATGGTAATTGAATCAAAAGAATAGTGTAGGATTTGAAACGAAGTACGATCTTATAGATAAGATCAAGTCAGGAGAGAATATGTATTATAGCCCAAAATAGGTGTAGTATCTGAAATCCAGTATGTTACAGACCGACTCCCTGAAAAATCTCATGGCTCTTATTAGGAGAACTCAAACCCATAGGTCACCGCTGAAATGGTGGGGTTTAGAGGAGTTTCACTAAGGAAACCAAGGAGATAATTTGGTTAAAGAATGGAATGTGGGATAAGTTCTAAAGAGTGGAGATGATTGGTTATTAGAGTGCACCACAAGGTTGGAGGTTCCCCAACTGCACCCAGGCTGAAAGTAGATCTTAAGAGGATGAACATTGGTCGTAGTACTTGTTGGTTTAGAAGGTATCAATAGTTGAAATATGACCTTAATCATGATAGAAGGAAGGGGGATATAGAGAGACTAAGGAAGATGGTGAATCCTAAGAGACAGAAGATGGTGAGTAGGACAATTGCAAGGGGATGGGGATATGTTGAAAGCATTAGCATCTCCAACTAATCAATGGAGGTCATAGGAGAAGGCTAGCCTACTAACGTTTGTTTAGGATCCATGGTGTGGAGGAAGGAATCATCTTGGAAAGAGATAAAAGGTTTGATGTCTCACTCTTCCCTGTTAGGTTCATAAGAATGGCATACCCAATAATTCAAAACAATCTACATTGTAAGTGCAGGAATCTACCAGATCAATGGAGGTGAATTGGCACTTGCACTATCATTGAGGATTCTAGTAAGGGAAGATCTTTCACATTCTATTCATGGAACCTACTATGATACATGGGGTTAGGTCTGCAAAGATCACAAGGGAGCTTAAAGGTTCCCCCACTTGGGATGACCACATCTTGGTGATATTTGTGACCAAGAAACCTTTCCAACATCTCATCGCTATCCAGATACACAGGCAGTGGTGGCATAGTTTGAATTAGAGGTTGTGACAGAAGAGAAAGAGGGATATGTGTATATTACCAATTGTAAAAGAGAAGGATAAATGAAGGGGGACCTTAGACTCTGAATGGGTTGTTGGTTGTGGTTCATGAATGGGCACCAAGTTCTCTCTTCCAACCCTTTCTCTTACCTCGGCACCAATATGGATGAATGTGAGAATCCAGAAGTTCCACGGAATATGGAGAGACTATATAGAGTAGGAAACATGGTAGGGAAGCAACTTCTATGAAGATTTTTCTCTAAATGTTGGGTGCCTCAATGCATCCAAGGTGTGCATGAAGGTTCATGCTTACTCGACTAAGCTCAATGCTACTGTGATATTGGTTGACAACATTCCAATTGTGCTGAAAATCTAGTGAATTGTCATACCAAACATGTGTGTGGGTTACAAGAATTATGTACATCAACTTACATCTTCTCCACTGAAAAACATCAAGGTAAATCCTTTTCATGAGTTACATCTTGAATATGGAAAGCAAAGGCAAGGTGCTTGACAAAATGTTGCAGGAAGTGCAAGGTGCAAGAGACAAAATGTCCCCACAGGGAACCATAGTTCCTTCATGTCAACAAGATCAACCTTAATCATTCTTAGGGGATGCATATCCAAAATCTAAGGAGACTGAAGTCAGTGCTTCTCGGGTGGTGCATCCTTCTATAAGAAATGAAATGGTCCTAAATGTTGAAGAAATTAGTGGTGATGGTGTGGAGTGTTTGATTCTGATTATTTATATTGCATCCATGGAAAAATAGGAGATAATTAATATATGTTCTCCATTGGAAATAAATTCAACAGTCCTAACCTTGACTAGAAACTTGAGGTGCAACTATCTATTACATTACATCACAACCTAAATGGAATTCTTCTTGTGGAAAATAAAGTCTGGCAGAGTTTTGTCGTTGCCTTTAGCTATAAGAAATGAAGATGAATGGAAAACTCTAACAAAAAAGGAATGTGACTCTAGATGAGTTGCTTGTCTTCAAGCTTGATCACTGGGACATTTACATGTTCAAAGGTGAAATTTGCAGCTCTAAAATGAAGAAGAGAATGAAGAGCAAATGTCTAGTTGTGTTAAGATGTGACATGGACAAAATGATTGACTCTATATGAGTATGATGTTTGTTTATTTGGTGGTTTGTCTCGTTTTACCCATTTGGAGGTTGTCTAATGGTAGGTTCCTTATGTTCTTTCTATTTGTGAAGGGGTCAACATCATAGATATATATACATCTTTTATACCTTATTAAGTCTCTTTGGGTTGTCTTTTAGAATGTGAGTGAAGCCTCTTTTTTCTTGGTTTTTGGAACTTTTATAATTTTTTGGGGAATTTCCTTATAAGGTTTGGGTGCGACATTGTCTGCACCTAATGCTTGGTAATAATAAAGTCCCTTTATTGATAGACCAAAGGAGAGACATCAAAAGTCACAATAGAGGTACCCTAAATTAACCTATATTCAAGGTAAATAGTGTATAGGTAGTGAGACATACTTTGTGATCAATTGATATGGATATCATATTGTGTTTTGGCTTAGTGTTTCATTACATTTCTAAATTTATACATTGAATTAATACATACACTTTATATTAATGTTTATGTTTTTATATAGTGTTAATAACATAGTGTTATACAAATGATGACTAACTCGAACTAAATGTATCATCCTATTTCAAGGATGTGTCCTTTTCATTTGAGCAGTAGGTTTGTTTTTTAGAAACTCTTTGCACCTATGAGAAGCGCATCTTCCATCTGAATAGACAAATGTTGACCATAGAACAACCAAGCATGGACTTATCTGACATGCAATTGTGACCCTCTGTAAATAAGCATTTTCCTACCATAACTATTTTACATAGTCACCATAAAACAATAAGATCATTGACGTGTTATCTTGATTGAAGCAAATTTTGTCCTTAGCATTGAACAAATGCTAAATAATAATTGTCTTTTTTAGTATTCTAGTATTGATTTAAGTGGTATGTTGTTGTCAGGAGGTATAGCTCGATGGAGAAGGAGAGGGCTCTCTAGAGTATGAACTTGAGTTTGGATTCTCGATTGTGCGCCCTAACGCTCTTTGGTCTCGTCATGCAGCCCAAAACCTCTATGTGAATTTAAACACTCCCCCTAATGTGTCGGTACTTGAGGGGGTTTGAGTGTTAACACTCTCAGGGGGTGGGGGTCTCACTTAACCGCGACCTATTTTTGGGGGTGGTTCCTATGTATCAAAAAAAAATTGGTACACTGATGTTGTGAACTTATAAGATTAACTTTGATCGCTTGAAAGTAAATGGAAATTTATGAGACTTATTTGCTTTCCAATGTATTTTATACATCATTATTGTTGAATGAGTTTATACTTCATTTTACTCCATTCATATTTATTATGGGATTCTATGCCTATCTTTTTCACATGTATAATTATAATTAAGATGAGTTAGGAGGAATATCATCTTAGTTGATTGATGCATCCATCTAATTGGCTTTTTAGTTTTTCCTATGTATATTTTGGATCCTCTTCCTACTGATCATGTTGTTTATTTGTCCACTTGGTTTTAGCCTCTATCAAGGTGAATTCATCAACTTTGCTTGGGTCATAAAAATTCCATTATGTACAAAAAGTTTGGTTTGATTATCTTGGTGAGCTATTGGTGCTTTTGTTCGTTCTTATATCTTGTTGTTGCTTGAAGTTTTTTCATTTGAAGTGTTGTATCTATGACACAAATAGATATGATTCTTTATTTCTTTTGGCACCACTTCATTCTCCCTACGATGGGTGTTCCAGATTGGCACATGGATGCCATCTTCCACCCGATCTTCATAAAGAACATTCCAGCTAGGAATCGGTCTTAAAAGGTGTGATAAAGGCAGACAAGAGTCAAAAGTTTCAATTGTATCTTTCATCTCTCAATTATATCTTCTTGTGTTTGTGTTGTTACATGTTATGTAAGTTGTAAAACAATACTCTTTTTAATGAAAAGAATAAACTTCGGTCATCCTTGATAGGTAAATATGCATATGAATGTATTTTTTAGCTAAAATATTGTCGATAATTGTTAGTACATGCTACAACATATTGAAAATAGTGATTTTATTTGTCAAGTTTGAGATTGTTTATAAAGATTTTGTAATCCAATTGTCCACGATAGTTTGTGAAATCATGTTAGAATGATAAATCACCATCCTTGTATCATGTGAATGTGCATGTGAGAAGATTCCTATTGGCGGTCAGAATGTTTTTCATTCCACACTTTTTAGTTTAAATATTCTATGTTTCTCTAAGGTCTCTACTTATTTCCCCATGATATTCCCTCCATGTTGTCCATGCATTATAGTGTTGATAAACCATTTCGTTAGATAACGAGAAAAAATGAACCTAGAAAAATCCACATTTGTAACCGTGGATAATTTATATGCCACATAGAAGTGTGTGGTAAAAAAAATGGATAATTAATGTTATACGTGACGTAGAAAAGTATAAAAGCATGGGCATATATATATATATATATATAGAGAGAGAGAGAGAGGTTAGGAAGTGTGTACTGGCTGGTACATGAAACTTATGTGTCCCGGCCATAAAAATGGCATATCTGGAATACATTTGTTCAATCTAACTTTATGGATTGAATCAAAATTCAATAGATTAGATGTGTTCAAAAAATCACAATGATATCACATGCATATCATGAGATATAACAACATATCATTCAACGGTTTCTGCAATTTTTGCAAGCAACCGTTGATTAGAAAATATGCATATCCTTACATTTGATGATCTGGGAATGTCAGTTTGAAGTGATTTTTTATACACATATTATCTAAGGGGTATGAATCACATCCATAAGGTTGGATTGCTTTTTATAATTTTGTAATCATCAGAAATGAAGATGAGTACATGTAAGCTACATGTACTCAGGTACACCATTCTTTTAGCCATATATATATATATATATATATATA